>JBBBDQ010001673.1:1077500-1607500 GCA_037127315.1 Ascarosepion bandense
TCTATAATTCTGAGATGAAGTAGTATTTACAATATTTTCATTAGTCGGACTATTGTCCTCATATTTGTTGCTATTTGTACGAGGTTTTGGCCGTTGTACGCTCCGGCCTTCTTCAAGTGCTATGAATTTCCAGCAGAATCCTTTATTGCAATCACTGGGCTATATATAATAGTCATTTCTTGATAGTCATGAATTTTCTACCTCTACCCATCTAAGTTAGTTGTTCACCACTGTAACCAGTTATTGAACTCCCTACATCTTGAGTCTATTCACTGGAACTAACGAACGTCTATATCCACTGCGCCATGTGTCCTTATGTACAAGAACAACTGAATGTCTGGGATTTATAAACTTAATGTTCAATAACCATTTTTTCCAGAAATCATATTGCAAATTTGAATGTTAATGTTTTTCTCTAAAATTATTGATTTTAATGGTCTTTCTCTAGTATTTTTACCAGAGCTTATATATAATGCAATTTTGACATTTATTATTATCTGGTATTTTTTACCAGAGCTAATATTGCAAGTTTGACACTAATGATTTTCTCTATCACTCTGATTACTAGTTCCCATATTGCATTCATTTGTATGCTTAGTCGGCTAGGAGATTTATTCTAGCCTAGCAGATCTGCTGAATCCTTAACTTTCCAGTGGCGTTCTATTGCAATCCTTTCAGTTTCATCCCTTAGGGGGCTGTAACCGTATCTTCCTCCACATTTGTTCAGCTGCGCCTGATTTTTCTATCTCCTCCCCGTGTTATGGCATTACATTATTCTTGTAGGAGGTGTTTCCCTTTTAGATTTTTTGTTCAGATATATGGAATGGCGTAAACACTGTCCTTAGCCATGTCCTCCACTGTTGAGTGTCTTACTCTGTAGAGAAACCTTCGAATGTGGAACCACTTCTGAAGATGATCCTGATTTTATATGGACCACAGATCCATTGTACTTTCTCTGATAACCCCTTCACATAGATTAGACAAACCGAGGCTATAAAATGAATGTTGTTAACTCATGCACCCTCCTTTCTATGTATGTTCGAGTTGTCGTCATCGACCCTGTATAATTGTTTCGTTGTAGGGTACAGCTTACACTGACTATTTTCTGTTCATATGTCTCTGGGTCGATGCTTATGATTTTGCTCGATGTTGCAGACTGCGGACGATCCCATTCTTTATATTGTATGGGTGGTGGGAGTTGGAGTTAAGGCAGTGTCTGGTGAATGTCTGCTTGCGTTATACGGATGTCTTGAACCTTACCAATCTACGAGTTATTAGCACATCCAGGAATGCCAGTTTGTTGTCACAGTCTTTTTCAAGAGTAAACTATATATATTGATTCCACATGTTCAGTAGCGGCTGGACTTCCTCCTGGTGTGGCCTGAGTATAAAGGTTTCATCACTGTATTTCCGCCAAAGAGTTCGTTTTAGTGCTGTATATTCTAATTTCATCTTTTCAAAGTATTCCATTTATATGTTAGTCAGTGATGCTTATAAATGCGAACCATTGTTAAACATTCATCCTACCGATATAAGTCTGATCCCAATCCGAACGTGTAGTCTGTGTGCAGAAAGCCAGCATCCCTATCAGGTTATCTACTGGAATACTAGTTGGTTCTCCGAAGCAACTCTGTTCCTGACTACCTGTTAGTGTTTCTACCGTGTGTACCTTTATTCAGGCTCACCATCTGGTTGCATTGGATGGGGACATTTTAGATAACTTCCACTAAGTGGGAAGAGTTTCGAACATATGATGGCGACTCTTCTCTCAATGGTTCAATTATATCTACAAGTAAGCAACTCAGAGTGTGGCACACCGAGTCGAGGCTGCTAACAATCGGCCTGATTCAAATAGTCTTTATGAATCTTAGGTAGATTCATGAGGCACTTGCTATAACGTTAAAACAACTGCCTGTAAACCCTAGTCTGAAATTCATCCTTGTTTTGAATCAGTATCAGCTACCACTTATAATGTTGATTTTGCCTTTATCAGTTGGTAGTATGATAATCTTATCATTTCTCTGCAGGGTCCTGATTGCCTAAGAAAGCCAGAGCGAAAACGGCCGAAACTCCGTAAAAATTGCAAAAAAGATAAGGTATTATTAGCGGATATTAAGTAAACGTTGAAGAAATTCAAATTATACTTTAAGAATATTCTTTTTAAGTTACGTTTGAGCTTATGCTGTATTTTCAAGCAAACTGAATCAATCAAAAAATTAGATTTGGAATCTTGCACAATGAAGTAGAAAAAGTAATTTTCCTTATTAGTTTCTTAATTCTTTGGTGGAAGTAAAATTCATTTCACATCCGAAGTACCATAATTGATTGATTTATTTGTGTTTTACGCTTACACAAAAGTTTGCAGGTTAATTAAAGACGGAAAATAAATTTAGATTGCAAGAATTATTTGAAACAATAAAGTTTAATTGATACAAGTTCTACTAGTTTACCCATAGCTTGTAGGAGACGATGTAGATTTTTACCTTTCCCAATGTTATTTGTGCGTAAGTGAAAATAACGAACAAGACTGGAATTAGAACTCCGATTTATTATTAAAAATTTTTATCAGTTTTTTATTGCACAACCGAAATATTCAAATTTACAGCTGCTGGTATTTTAAAATGGTCACCCATTCAGGAACTGCGGAGGCTCAACTTTGCTTGACTTTAGAGATATTACGTGAGCCAGCGTTTGATTGTGATGTAGCCTTCACCATTGAAATTTTAATTTAATCTTTTAAAACTAAACAGGTGCGAATAGATTTTCAATATATCCAATAAAGAGGAAATTTCTAATATACTAAGTATATCACCAGAAGGATGCGCCTAAACTTGTATTTTGTCTTCGAGGATTAAGGTCTCGTTCAATTTATTATATTAGTACAAGTAGAATACTTGTTGTTATGTCTAGTAATTTTCATAAATAGTTCCTTGTCATAAGACATGTTGCTCGAGCCGGTGGCATTTTCAAATTCTTTCTATTCCTGCCAAAGGAAGCATAATATTCGACTACCCACAAATATGAATGAACGTATCTGATCAACATAAAAGCCTAATCTCAAGACTGCTTCATTTCTATTGGTAAGTTTTATCGAGATAGACTATAATACGATGATATAAATAACGGTTGAAAGATAGTGAATTTCACACATTTCAACACCGAGACGTATTTTTCACACGTATCTTTGAATATATCATAATTTTTCGAAGTGTCATGCAGTTGGCCAAATTATTTCAAAAACTTTACAGCTTATTCTTTCCGTGAACCATTGAAAAATAACATTCATCAAAGCCAATAATATAATTAGAACAGTAAAATAATATGTAGAACACTTTTCAAATCACTCAAGCAAAACGTCAAAAACCTAGGTTACCTAGTGTTGTCATGAATATGCATATATCTTGGTTCCCCCACAGAGATTATGATTGGCTGTTGTCAGCAATATATATATAGACTTCGCCAATTGCATAAGCCTACGCGTAAGCATAATTCATACGACTGCGATAACTAGCTAATCCATTACATTACCAAAACTAGTTAGCTACTTCGAATGATATATATATATATATATATATATATATATATATATATATATATATATATATATATTCCTTTCTTGGACATATCACCTGGCTTACCAGGTGTTGAGTTATTCAGTGACTTAAAATATCGACTTGTATAACTGAGTGACGATCCCTGGCTGAATCAGGTAAACCTTTTGCCGATTTAAATTTCTTAAAATAAAACTTGCATTTTTGGAATCAATAAAATGGAAAGATGTCTTACATTTTCCTTGGAAATGATGTGGGAACTATAAGTTTTAGAGTCTTTGAAGAAAGACTTATTCATCTGGAATTTGTTTGAATCATTTAATGCATAATTTACCATTAGAGAGAATCTTTAAATACTTTCATTAACCTCTATTCCTATTTGGATAACACGACAGTGACGTTTAAAGAACCCATTGAAATAGCAAAAGAGGTATTGTAAAATCTAAGTAAGGTGTTAAGTAACAGAAATATTCCTGTTAGAAACAAAGAAAAAAATGCTGAATTGTTATGTTTTATCCACATACTTATATGACAGTGAATCACTCCCGAGATGAGTAAAAATCTGCCGGCAGCAGCAATGCGGTGTAACAGATGAATATTGAAAATTCCATGGAGAATTGATTAAGCGATTAGAAAGTTTTAAAGAAAATGGCAACAAAAGTTTTAAAGAAAATGGCAACAAAAATTTTAAAGAAAATGGCAACAAAATGTGCGCTTATACGCAGAATCAGGCAAAACAGTTAACATAAAAAATTATAAAGAAATAAGCCTCGAAAAAATTAGTCATCATGGCGCATATTTTAGTAAGATGGATACTGGAATTATTTGACGAGCTGTTATGAGTGGATGCTAGAAACTGAGGAGTAAAGAAAAACTGATACGAGTCACATGATACAGGTATTTTTGGAAAACCATAATGACCTATATATGAAGGAGCAAGGAACATTAAAGAATAAGAAGTTTTTATTGAAAACATGTCAAATGCTGAAAATTTATTTGAAGGTCTTAAACATTTGAGTAGAAAATGTGGTTTTGAAAGGCAATTGGAAAGCACAGCTTTGGTACGAGTTTGGTGCAGAGCAATTAATATTTTCTTAATATGGTTTGAAAATCCTTACGTCTCCCTATTTCAACTGTAACAATATAACAATATGTGTCTGAAGTCAATCGCCTTTGTCTCGCACAACAGAATCTACGTATGACACGAATCCAGACCCCAACTACGGCTTACACTCTATAAGAGAATTCCACGTGAAATTATGAAAGAAAAGCAGGAGTAAGGACATACACACAGACACTTACACACACACACAAAAAAAAACTTGCACACACACAAACACATATATGCAGGAGGAATTTTCATATTTTCAGTACATTTATGCACAGAAACAATAAGAAATTGAAAGAAAATTACCTTGCATTAATCCTTGAATCAAAAACATGTGGCCTGTTTTGGAAATTAATGTTATTTTTACAACTTATATAGCCGTAAAATACATTAAGTATAGAGAAATAGGTAGTTACCTATGACTTCAAAATAATCATGCTTTTTGTCTGCTTGTTTTCAAAAAATATAGAGAAAAAATAGCGTTTTTTTTAGTAGCGTCGCATTTCAAATTTATCGCCAAATTACACAAATACAATCAGTAATGAACTTTATGAATGATTGCATATAACTTATTGGAAATAAAAATTGTTAATTTAATTTAAGCTTGAAAATAACTAATTTCTTTTTATAAACGCCAAATTACACAAATTATAAACATATGAATAGGTGTTTTCAGTAAAATAGCTGCAAATTTATGGTCTTAATCGAAAGCCGAAAAACCACACCATATACTTACACGTGTACATCCAAGAACAAATTCACATATTCTTCAATGTATGCATTCCTAATAAAAAAATATTTTTAACTTTTATTTTTTCATCACCATCATCATCATTATCATCATAATCATTATTATTATTATTATTATGTCATTTTTCATCATATTTAGATTTCTGCATTGGTCTCACTACCAACCAAGTCTGCGGGGAGACCTAAGGCAGGTAGTGGCGTGTTGTTATGACTCCATTTCATGTTTTTCTATCCTCCCTATCATCCCCAGCATTACATAGATAACGTTTTCCTTAGTGTGTGGGCTGTACTTAATAATACAATTTTTTGTATATCTCTTAAGCTGGGGTTTCCAGGGATTCTTTCAATGTGTTGTTTTGTTCCATTTTTTATCATTCCAAGTGCACCTACTATCACTGGCACAACTCTTGTTTTCAATTTCCACATTTTTTCTATTTCAATTTCCAGGTCTTTATATTTTGACAGTTTTTCAAATTCCTTGATTGCTATGTTACAATCCGCTGGACAAGCCATATCAATTAATAGACAAGTTTTCTCCTTCTGGTTTTTAACAATAATGTCTGGCCTGTTTGCTTCAATTTTTCTGTCTGTGTAGATGGTGTAATCCCATAGAATGGTTACATCTTCTATTTCTGTAACCGGTGCTGGATGATGTTCATACCAGTGTTTGTTTACAGCTTTTCCATAATGTTTGCACATTGCCCAATGTAAATATTGCCCAACTCTATCGTGGCGATTTTTATATTCGTTTGGGGCAAGCACAGAACAGCCTGAGATTAGGTGGTCTATTGTTTCTTGGTGTTTATCACAAAACCTGCATTTTGGATCCATATTATTATGCATAATATTTGCCTGAAAGTTTCTCGTGAAAAGACTTTGGTCTTGTGCTGCAAGTATAAATCCTTCAGTTTCAGACTTTAATCCAGATGCACGTAACCATCGATGAGTATTAACTTTGTCAACATTGGATTTATTGGCACGTACTGGATATTGGCCATGCAGAGGTTTGTCTTGCCAGCGCTGTTTCATCTTTTCAAGAGCTTTATCTTTGGCTTTCATTTTCATATTTTTTGCCGCAATAGTTGGTTCTTGGCTACTGTTTTGCTTTTCTACAGAATCTACTAACTGTAATTCTTGTTTGTATTTACTGCCTTCTTTTATTATTGAATATTTTTTCTTTCTTTCTTCATGTTGCCTTACTAATTGTATCATCCAATCCTTTGTTGTTTCTATGTATGTTAGTAAGCCAATAGTTGTTGTCTTGTATGACAATTCCAGCTGAATAAGACCCCTTCCACCTTCTTTACGGGGTATGTATAGACGGTCTACATCAGCCTTTGGGTGATGCATCCTATGCTTAGAAAGAAGCTTTCTTGTTTTAGCATCCATTCGCCTGATGTCGTTTAGAGTCCAGTTTAAGATGTTGAAGCTATATTGGACAACTGGGATTGCAAGGCTATTAATGGCCATAACTCTATTCTGTGAATTTAATTCAGTTTTTAATATCATTCGTAGCCTTCTATAGTACTCTTTACGCAGTATTTCTTTCATTTTTTTATGGTGAATGTTTACGCTCTCATTTACACCTAGGTATTTATAAGCTTCTTCTGGTTTCAATTCTTTTATTGTTACAGCAGGGTTTAGGCTAATTGAGGATGTTTCTTGTATTGATCCACGTAAAACTGTAGCTTTAGCACATTTATTCAAATTAAATTTCATTCCAATGTCTTCGCTGAAGCATTTTACAGTTTGCAGAAGACCTTCCAGCTCATTATCATTCTTAGCATATAACTTTAAGTCATCCATGTAAAATAGATGGCTTATTTTCTTTTGGCCTATTTTATAACCACATTCTGTCTTATTAAGTTGACTGGTTAGTGCTATTAATGATATGCAGAATAGTAAGGGAGATAAAGAATCACCTTGAAATATACCTCTTTTGATGTTTATTTCATCAGACTTATCGGTTCCATTTATATGATTGAGGTAAAGGGTTGTTTTCCATATAGACATGCACTGTTTGATGAAATTGATGATGACGGGCGATATCTTGTATATATTTAAAGTCTTTAAAATCCATTCATGTGGCACACTATCGAATGCCTTTCGGTAGTCTATCCAGGCAGTACTAAGATTTTTCTTTGTCTTCTAGCAGTTTTCCAGGATCATTTTGTTAATTAGCAATTGGTCTTTACAGCCATAACAGCCACGTTTGCACCCTTTTTGTTCAAGCGGTATCATGTCATTTCTTTCTAAGAATAAATATGTTTGTTTTGTTAAAATAGATGTTAGTAGTTTATATGTTGTCGGAAGACATGTAATTGGTCTGTAGTTTTTCGGGTTGTTTGTGTCACCATTCTTGGGTAGAAGAAATGTAATTCCTTTTGTCATCCATGCAGGAATTTTAGTTGGATCGTCAACCATTTCTTGGAGTTCTTTGGCTAATTTTTTATGTGCTGCATTTAAATAATATAGCCAAAAGTTAGGAATTTTATCTATACCTGGAGTTTTCCAATTGTGTGCTTTTTTTAGTGCAAATTTAATATCATCTTCTGTAATTCCAGACCATGTCTGTTCGGGTTTATTCTTCATTCGTTCTATCTCCTGCGTAATCCAATGTACTTCCTTGCTAGGTTCTTTAGGGCAAGCCCATATCTTTTCCCAGAACTGTGTGACTTCTTCCATTCTGGGGGGTACTGTCACTTCAATTCTTTTTTTACCTATTTCCCTGTAAAATCTCTTTGTATCAGTCTGAAAGATCTTGTTTTGTCTGTAAAATTTTGCTCTTTTTTCATAGCGTCTTATTCTTTGAGCCTTCAGTTGGATTTTTTGCTTTATTTTTTCTTTATTTGATAAGACGTCATTTTCATTCCTGATGTTATATTTTTTTTCGGCTCTTCTTCTTTTCCTAGTTCTTACATTTATTCCTCTACTCAGTTCATCCAGTACTGACAGTTCACTTCTTAGTTGTTCGATTTCTTTTTCGATTTTTCTTTTCCAGGGTGGATCTTCACGTCTGCGTGACTGCCTTGTTTTTATTTTGATGTTTAATTTTTTTGTTGCTGCTGTTGCTGATGCATATATTACTTCGTTAAGATTTGTATTCGGGTCTTCATCCAGTATTGATTTCAGTGCTGCATTGTACAATTTAATAGTTCGGAGGTTTTGTTTTGTTGGTTGGAATTTTGGGAGCTGTTCACGTTCCTCCATTGTAATACTTTGTATTTGACTTAGCTGGTTTTTTATTTCTATCTTGGCTTCCTGTATATTGTTATTTTCGGTCAAATAATTATCTTCGATGTGTTCTGAACTAATTTTATTTTTGTCTTTTAACTGACTCAGACTCAGATCGCACCTTTCCAGCACTTTTAGACTTACATCATTATCTTCGCAGTGATTTGCGTGTTTCACGGTTTCTACATTATGACCTGTGATTTGTTTGATGTTATTACTTTTTATTTCTGGTTCCGGTTCCTTTTCATATTTTGTTGATTCGACTCTTCTTGTTACAATTCTTTTAATTTCGTGAATCTCAGCCTCTGACAGTCGGTTATTACGAATAATGTACCTACGTACATTGGCCAATTTATTTTCGTCAATATACTTTCTATTTGTTTGACCAACTTTTTCACGCCAAATGTCATATGTTTGGCGAGTCATGTTTTTTTGAGGTTTGAGTAACGCTTCATGAAATGCAGTCATAACGACTTTGTACTCCTCACGAGACCATTTTATTTTTTCTTTCTTTAAATATACGGTTGTAGATCTAGCTGGTGAATTTTCAGGACCATCATTAGGATTATCCTGGTTGTGGGGACCTGAAGATACATTCTTTGTGTAGGAGTTTGTTCCTATGGCAGATTTTTCGACCTCAGGTAGGTTCCCTCCTGAAGGACGGGCTCCCTGTTTATCCACTGGAAGAGCCATACTGGACTTTTTATTTCTATTTGTGTTTTTCATGTTTTTCCCACGAGTGACGCACGGGTCCAAAAGTCCACCCAAAGTTGCCCGGCACGTTGGGTAACGGTCTTTTACAAACAGGGTCCCGAAGCCTGTAGGGAATCGTTTGTGACCTCATAACGCAGTAGCCATTCACTCCTCGGCACGATTAACACCTTGAGTTGCGGGTTGTTGTTCGGAGTTTTCCTTCTCCTAAATGGGCTGCCAAGCAACATCTGACATAGACGCGATTGGAATTCAAGGAGAAAGACGGCTCAACGAAACAAAACATCAATATTACTAGAGTAGTTTGTTTAAAAAAAAAAAAAAAAAAAAAAAAAATTATAATATCTTAAGAAAAAAAAATCCTGTTTATATTAAAACAAAATTTCACATTGAGAAAAGGAAAAATTCAAATAGAGAGACGTTTGTTGAAAAAAAAAAAAAAAAAAAAATGTAATAATTTGTTCGTCCACTTTATCTTTCATTTTTTCAACAAAGTCGTTGGTCAATATTGGATTATCATAATAAGATAAATTAAATAAGTAAATTAAAACAATAAATAAATAAAAATAAATTTATCAAAAAAAAAAAATACGTAGACTTTCTATAAAATAATAGCATATAAATTGTTTTTCATCGGATTTAATTTATTTTCTTGTTTTGTTTGGTTTTTAAGAAAATTATAATAGTTAAAAAAAAAAAAAAAAAAAAAAAAAAGATTTACACGAAATATCGACAGCTAAAGGAAATATAATACGGATGATTTTATTTAGGTTAATTTAAAGAACAAACAGATAAATTAAAATAAAGCAGAATTTTGTTAAAAAAAAAAAAAAAAAAAAAAAAAAAAAAATTATTCCCTAATATCTAAAGAAAAAATCCTGTTTATATTAAAACAGAATTTCATATTGAGAAAAAGAAAAATTCAAAGAGAGAGACGCTGGTTGAAAAAAACAAACAAACAAACTTGGATGTAAAGGCCGTTCATCGGAGAAAAAAAAACATCACTGCACTTAGAGAGTATTGTTAATTATTATTATTATTATTATTATTATTATTATTATTTGCTGGTTTCGTAATTTATGAAAATGCCAATCTTTTTCGAAGAACAACATTCAAACGACATGAAACGTAAAAGCTGTTGATTACTTTCATATCTAATTTAAATTTAACTGTTGGGATGGGAGTAAAACTATTTTAAAATTAACAAAATTGAAATTTGGCAGGTTAAATGCATATTGACCTTTTTGTAATTCTAATTCCCTTTATTTTATTCGATAATGGCAATTAAAATATTTTCGTCTTAAAATGTATTTTGGTCGTTTACCTTTAATCTAAGACTGGAAATTATCAGAATGTAATATCCAATTGTGAAAATGATAGTAACGTCTTGAATTTCCACCCCAAAATTTGTCATGGGTCTCCAGAATTCAAAATCTAATATGTTGCATTCCCCCTTGAATAAATCCTCCTGGAATATGCATGATGCTATTTCTTCTTTCACAACTAGCAATGATAATTTGCTTTTCTAGCTTTGGATGGTTTCTTCTGTTTTGTGTTTATTTCCGGTGTAGGCGATCATGATCCTTCACAAATTTTTATCACTTTTAATAAATGTTGACTTGTTATTCCTCTCTAAACCTAACCTCTGCCATCCATTTGCTCAAACCTACCAAATATATCACGCGTTCACCTGGCCCACTTTCAATCTACCCACCCTGTGAGTATCAGATTTTCTAAACCGTCCTTCTTCATTACGTATTCCAGAAACTTCCATTGTCTCTTACTGATGTTACGTATATATTAGTTTTTGTTTTCATTCAAACCAAAATCTCATCGTTGATCACATGTTTGGTCTATAGTATACTCAGCCTCCTACATTAGAACCACATTTCTGTTCCTTTGACTCTCTTCTGCATGTATGAGGAAAGTATCTATCATTCACTGCGATCACTTAATTCTTTGCTAACAAAAGTTTTTCTGTATTTTAATATTCTGCTTAAATTTTTGAATGTATATTTGGCCATCTCATACATATTTGGATGTCAATGTCAGACATTTTGTCCTCGTTTAGGACATGTCTCATGTATTTAAATTTCTGTACATGTTCGGTTTTAGTATCCTCGACACGTAGTTTGCGTTTTTTGCTCAACATTTGGCTGATTACCATGTATTAAGCATTATTCTACTTCATATTTTAACATTTCTTCTCTTTTTCTTACCCCACATTTCATAAGAAATTTGCTCTTTTTTGCGTATCAACGATTAGTACTATGTCATCTGGACATATTATATTTTTAAATACGATGCCGATTTAAGAATGAAAAATCTAAAAATAAACAGGAATTAAATGGCCTCGATAAAGTTTTATTACCGTAAGTGTATCAACTATTGTTAGTTTAATGTTTTTATAAGATAAGTGGTTTACGCTACACAACAAATGTCCAAATATCTGTAATCTGCAATAATCAAAATTTCTAAAGAGCAAATTGCATAGGGAAAATAATGAAAGAATTAGAAGAATTTATTTTGACGTCGACTTGATTTTAACTTTATCAAGATATTTTTTATTTATCTTCGCAGTAACCAGAAATTCCTTCTGTAGAAATTTACTAGTCAACTTTATTAGGCATTGCATTAAAAAGTTCATATTTCTGATGGAAAGAACATTATTTTGTGATGACAGAACAGTCATATTTTCTTAAATAAATATCTGTTTCTTTTACTTCGGAATTCAATTGTTGTGTTGTGATTATACGCGTGAATGAAATTATTACATTTCAATGATTAATTTAAGATATATTAAAATATTTATAGTATATATAAAAAGGATATTATCTATTACAAAAAAGTTAAAATATGTACTAAAACAAACACATAAATTATTTTTTTTTTATTTTACGTGATTTTGTTCACTGGCCTGAAATATTAATTATCTGACGTATCTAGTATCTTGATATCGCGAAAGCATCTAAAAGTTTTGGCATGCTGGCCTTATGTGCAAGCTTCAAAGCTAAGGTATTTCTGGACGATTTTTTAATATAATCTAGTCGTTTCTAGTCAGTTCTATCAAATCGTGCAATGAATGCTGGTTTTTAATGTTTAGCCTTCCAGATCCTTTCAAACGAACGCAGGTGTACCTCAAGCCTTATCCTATGTCCGAAGCTTTTTCTGATCTTCATCAATGATCTTCTTATGTAATCAATTCCTAAGTTGGCAACTATGCATATGGCACCAGTATTTACGCCTGTTTATGCAAGAAGCTTTAACGCTGACAAAATAAACCAGGCTAATGACTTGCAAAGTCATTCAATCTGTGATTGAATGGGGTACGGAATAGCTTAAGCGAAACGAAGCTGCACTCATTTAACCACCATAAAGAAATATTCCTACGTAACATTAGCATAGCTGACTCTAGTCTCTTATAGAGTAACGCAAATTTACATAGTCCACCTCCAAAGGCAGTTATAAACATTTTCACTGACGGATGAATATCACAGCAAGAAAAAAAAACATGGCGTTGTATAAAAATCATCAGTCGCTAAAAAAAAAAAATCGCTAAATAACAGAATAGACATTTGAAACACGGCAAATAGAAATATTATCTGTTTCTTATTAAATTAAATATTTATAAGAGATATTATATTTTAGGTTGTTCCTTTGTTTCATATTAAATTTTGAATTCTATGAAATATTTGTCATAATGTCACAATTGAACGATGGATTATCTTGAATAAAAAACCAGTTAATTCAATATTCTATGTATCTAATGTAGTATATATATATATATATATATATATATATATATATATATATATATATATATAGTTTTGTGTGTGTCCGTATGTGTGTGTGTTACTTTGTGTGAGAGTGTGTGTAGCTAGATATTTGTTATTTTGACGGAATAATAATTTTGTTACTTAAAAATTTTTATTCAAAATTGCAGAATTTACTCCGACATACAGAAAATCGGATTCGATGTGATCTATCCGAGACTGTTTATATCTATCTATCTATCTATCTATCTATCTATCTATCTATCTATCTATCTATCTATTATTTAATGCTTTCTTTAATTACTTTATATTTTAGAAATTTCAATTTTCATAATATTTTCAGTTTTATTCTTATTAGTATTATTGATATATATTATTAACGTTGTTCTTTCTCTTTGTATTTCCTTATATTATATACTGTTTAAAACAGAAGACAAAACCTTCTAACACTCAGGAAATTATAAAATATATTACAAGCTTGTCTTAGGCTAATAAAAATTAGTTGCTGAAAAAGTGTCGAATAAAGATGATTTTCTAAAATATAGACAATACGCAACATTGTATGATGTCATTAAAAATGTGAGCACAATCTTTAATCCGGATTAAAATAGAAGTGAACAGTACGAAGCAGATTTCTACTTTTATGCAATTTCTCACGGTTAATTTTCTCTGATACTTTACTTTGTCAAAGGCTTGAGATAATTAGTGCTTGCATCTGCTGCATGAGTATGGAATCACACATTTGCCTCGATTCAAACATGCATGCTGTTCGTTACTGAGGAAAGAAAATGACTAATGCTATCTTCAAAGAACTAATAACCTCGAAAATATAGCAATGCATAAAAATTCTGAAATAAAATGCAATTTTTCCTGTAATTGATAGCCTTTCTTTGATCTCTTTCTTATTGTTTTATTCCTACCACAATTATTAGTACTCTTCTTGTTAGCGGTCATGATATTCGTCTTAGTCATTCATTTGCATATTCGTGTCAGATCTCCGGTGTTTACTTGGTGAGAACAATGCTTCTCTAATACCCAGTACATTTCTCATATTATCAGAGATAAAAATGCAGTGTGGATTTTAAAGTGTACCAAAGAATATTTGGAAAAATACATAAACATCATTATTATTTTTAATATATAATTTTCATTATATTTAAATGTCCGCTATGTTCAAAGAACCTATCAAGTCTGCGGAAAGAGCTAATGCAGGTTGTAGTGTTTTAGTATGGCTTTATTTTATTTGTTTTTCTGTCTCCCTTAACATCAGTAGAGTTACATGAAAAACGTTATACTTAGTGTGTGGGCTTTATTTATCTATATATTTTTGTATATATCTTAAGCTGGATTTTCAGAGATACGTTCAATGTATTGTTTTATTGCTTTTTCAACATTTCGAGCGCACATACTATTATTATTGTTATTATTATTATTATTATTATTATTATTATTATTATTATTATTATAATTATGTCATTTTTCATTACATTTCGATTTCTGCTATAGTCGCACTACCAACCAAGTCTGCGGGAAGACATAAGGTAGGTCGTGGCGTGTTGTTATGGCTCCATTTCATGTTTTTTTCTATATTCCCCATCATCCCTAGAGTTACATAGACAAAGTTCTTCTTACTCTATGGGCTGTACTTAATAAGACATTTTTTTGTTTTTCGCTTAAGCTGGGGTTACCAGGGATTCCTTCAATGTGTTGTTTTGTTCCATTTTTTATCATTCCAAGAGCACCTACTATCACTGGCACAACTCTTGTTTTCAATTTCCACATTTTTTCTATTTCAATTTCCAGGTTTTTATATTTTGACAGTTTTTATTATTATTATTATTATTATTATTATTATTATTATTATTATTATTATTATTATTATGTCATTTTTCATCATATTTCGATTTCTGCTTTGTCTCACTACCAACCAAGTCTGCGGGGAGACCTAAGGCAGGTCGTGGCGTGTTGTTATGGCTCCATTTCATGTTTTTCTATCTTCCCTATCATGCCTAGCATTACATAGATAAAGTTTTCCTTAGTGTGTGGGCTGTACTTAATAAGACAATTTCTTGTATATCTCTTAAGCTGGGGTTTCCAGGGATTCTTTCAATGTGTTGTTTTGTTCCATTTTTTATCATTCTAAGTGCACCTACTATCACTGGCACGACTCTTCTTTTCAATTTCTACATTTTTTCTATTTCAATTTCCAGGTCTTTATATTTTGACAGTTTTTCAAATTCCTTGATTGCTATGTTACAATCCGCTGGACAAGCCATATCAATTAATAGACAGTTTTCTACTTCTGGTTTTTAACAATAATGTCTGGCCTGTTTACTTCAATTTTTCTGTCTGTGTAGATGGTGTAATCCCATAGAATGGTTACATCTTCTATTTCTGCATCCGCTGCTGGGTGATGTTCATACCATTGTTTGTTTACAGCTTTTCCATAATGTTTGCACATTGCCCAATGTAAATATTGCCCAACTCTATCGTGGCGATTTTTATATTCATTTGGAGCAAGCACAGAACAGCCTGAGATTAGGTGGTCTATTGTTTCTTGGTGTTTATCACAAAGCCTGCATTTTTTATCCATATTATTATGCATAATATTTGCCTGAAAGTTTCTCGTGAAAAGACTTTGGTCTTGTGCTGCAAGAATAAAGCCTTCAGTTTCAGACTTTAATCCAGATGCACGTAACCATCGATGAGTATTAACTTTGTCAACACTGGATTTATTGGCACGTTCTGGATATTGGCCATGCAGAGGTTTGTCTTGCCAGCGCTGTTTCATCTGTTCCAGAGCTTTATCTTTGGCTTTCATTTTCATATTTTTTGCCGCAATAGTTGGTTCTTGGCTTCTGTTTTGCTTTTCTACAGAATCTACTAACTGTAAATTTTGTTTGTATTTACTGCCTTCTTTTATTATTGAATATTTTTTCTTTCTTTCTTCATGTTGCCTTACTAATTGTATCATCCAATCCTTTGTTGTTTCTATGTATATTAGTAAGCCAATAGTTGTTGTCTTGTATGACAATTCCAGCTGAATAAGACCTCTTCCACCTTCTTTACGGGGTATGTATAGACGGTCTACATCAGCCTTTGGATGGTGCATTTTATGCTTAGAAAGAAGCTTTCTTGTTTTAGCATCCATTCGCCTGATGTCCTTTAGAGTTATTATTATTATTATTATTATTATTATTATTATTATTATTATTATTATTATTATTCCATAAAAAAATAAAATCGTTCAACTCTGGTGATTTCATGAGCGATTATGCAAGAGCAATTTTCTGATGACCACAGAAATATTTTAGTCAAGAGGGTTTAAATTCTGAATCTGATTTCGAATTTTTTTCTGTTAGCTCTGAGCGTTACTCAAGTTTCAATTATATTATCCTCATATGGATTTAATCCTCCTTTGATACAGATCACTTTACTTCTGGGGCATTTTTTATTATTGTTATTTAATAATATTCTTTGGTACTTGCATGTATTTTATTATCACTTAACATAGTCATAAATAATGATTTCGGAAGAGCGAAGCATTTGTGCTTTCTTTTAACATAATTCAACAAAATATATCTATTAACTGCGAACAGAGTGCTTCATAAGGTGTTAGCTGTACTTGTGAGTACATCTCTTGTATTTGTTTAAGAGTTGGACTAACAGTGGTTCTTTAATGAGTCTACTGGAACAATTTTTAATCAAAATGAGTGGTCTAACTATAACAGAAATTGAGACTATTGCTCCACATTTCTAATGTTTTGATTATAAGATCCTTTTTTTATAGTTTTTAGAAGAACTTGAAAGATATATGACCATCTGTAAGGATTGACATGTAATAAGAGGCATATTCCGTTTTTGTGGTCTCTGATCACGATATATGGCGAAGTTAGTTTTATCAGTTCTGTCTGTGTGTATTGAAAAATTATTACAGGTTTTATTTCTGTACCGGGTCTAGGTTGCGTTTATACTAATTTCTTGCACTTTCATTTCCGTCGAAGTTACATACAATGAAAAGTTGTAGCCATTGTTGAATACAGAAATTTTGGATTATGTAGTAATCTCTCTTCCTTTCATCAGACAATAACATATTTGTATCCAGCTACTCTCATCTATGAACAATAAGTACCTTATATTCTGCAAAGAAAGTTCGCGGAAGTAAGGAACTCAGTGAATTTTAAAAACGCAAATGATAGGATGGCTCAGTGTAGCAAGTCAAATACATAAATTGGTAGCTTTTTTAATTTAATAATCAAACAGTTAATAATATTTCAAGAGATTTAATGAACAACGTTCAGGAAGACCAAGTATCGTGTTTGTGCGATTGAGAAAGGTGCTGAAGAGGGAAGTTCTCAGGACTCGTCAGAGATGTTGCCAACGGCATTGAAATGCTGACATATGCGGTAAGACATACTCTAAAAGAGGGGGAATATCAAAGATGAGTTGCAAGAAAGAATCTTTTGATTTCAGGGGTTAGCAAATTTTGTATATTAACTGAGCTGGTGTATGATTTCGTGAAGAATTGTAATTTTTACATAAATATGCAAACTTTTTGTTAAATTTATGATTTTTTTGCTACTAGCGGAGCCAAGGTCAAATAACCTAGGCTTTGAAATGATGTAAACAATTTGCTAAAAAAATGAAGTACTTATGTAAAAGAAAGATTAGTAGTAGAATTTAGTTCTTGAGCATTTGGGATTGGAACCCAGAACGAGAAAGGCACAGGGAAAACAATGGATGAGCGCTGACTCTGGCTAGCTCAATATGTGTGTGCTAACTCTTGAGACCCAACCTGCTACTATGCGCTTCGTAATCTAAAGAGAGAATAACGAGAATGTTGTGAGACTTTAATTACATATACATGTTATAGTATATCGTCATTTTATTTCAATGGAAATAATACGAGAGACGATAACAATGTTTGGGACTACCTCGTCGATTTAATAATCGTTGTTCCATCAAAGCGTGTAAAACTTATATGACGTTTTGGTTTCTATTTAATTTTTCTCATCTTTGGCTCGAGTTTATAAAACACGAGAACAGGCGTATGGAATGGGTGAAAGAATTCGAGAGCAAAGAATATAAATGTGGCTGTCTCTAATTTGATCAGATCAAACTAATTTGTGTCAATATTCAAATTCGAGACATGTTTATGTATGGAAAAATCAAAATAAGTCTGTGCACACTGAATGCCTGCAGGCAACCGTACAACATGGAGAGATTGAAGTAATTATGTAAGAAGCTTTCAGGTTTGGAAGGGAATCTGATGTGTTTCTTCTTGACGAGTGGTTGAATGGTTCAAAATACTGTCGAATATTAGAGAAAGAACTACTCAAGAAGATGAAGCGCTATGTCATACGAAAGAATTAGCAAAAGGATGGAAATAATTGCAAGAAATCAAGTCACTCCCATGGGTGGTCAAATCTTGACATGAATTTAATAGAGCAGCTTCAGCATCGCTTTGGCAGAAAGCATTGAGAGCGTGCTACCAAAATCATGTCAGTGGCAACCCTTAAAGCAACATTACGAAAAAATGTGGTAAAATATGGATCAGACGTTTTTTGATAACTTGATCAAGTTAATAAAAAACTGAATACAATCATTGAAACAATAAAATAGTGGTCCTAGTCATTCTAATTCCAAACACTGTTTATTATGTCGAGTTGGGATTACGCAATTAAATTTTGAAATTAAATAAAATAAATGTTAACGGAATAGAACATTTTTTAGACAGATATTTCCAGTGAAGATATTGGCCTGGTTTTACATTTAGTGGCTGCCAGTAACTTGAGGCATTTTAGAAGATGGTCAAATATTTCTTGATATTTATCAGAAAAACAAAAAAAAATTGATTAATCAGTATGTGTGTTTGGAAGAGCTTCGATTTCTTCTTTTACCTGTGCACATATGTAACCACCAATGGGTACGACGTTTGTCTACATGAGCATTTTGCGAGACATAATAAATTGTTTCTTCATTTTACACATTGCTTTTTAGTTTTATGAGGGTTTGTTAAGCTGAAGTAGGTGTATGCACTTTAATTGCGCTTCGTCGACCTACTTGAAATTCCTCTTTGGATTTTACTTTGTAGATTTGTAAGAGATTTCTAGTTGAACTGACCTCCTGCATTTTTTAATCTGGGCACATAGAAATGATCAGCAACAGCTTTAAGATGATGCATGTGGTGGCAATGAGAAAATTTCTCGTTTTGTCATCCATTCGCTTAATGTAAGCGATCATTCAATTAAAGACATAGGCGATTGTATTGCACCATAGAGACAACCACAAATTTATGAATGTATTCTGTTTGGCGAAGTGAAAATGGTATTTAAGACCAGATGCACTCTCTTTGAGCATTATGTCTTACTTTCTCATTCATTTAGCTATTCCGTAGTTCATCGCCTCCGTTGATTCTTGGGTATTTGCCGGATTCATTTTGATCCTGTTCCCTATTCTTTCTGTTAGGGAAACATTTAACAGAAATATAAAAATTTAGATATAGTCTTGTGACATTCTGCACGGCGGACGGCTGCCATCAGGTCAGATTCCGGTCGAAACGGCACCAGATGTGAGGCTTCAGGCCGGGCTGGCCGTCTGTCTAACGTGGCGCTCGTTCTCGCCGACGGTCGTGACGATCCCAGTTGTGGCACTGCCTTGTTTTATTATTATTATTATTTATATCATTAATATTAATGAATTTACATGTTTTCACGTGAAAATCTTGAACTCTACTGAAATATCAAATAGGCTGCTGGACTTCATTGTTGATCTTTTAAAATCCAAAAAGTTCTCTCTTTAAGGAGTTCTAACCAAACTTTATGTTCCCTTCTGAATCAGAACTGAATCGGGACTCAGGCAATTCCAGTTCGACAATCCTCTATCCAGTATTTATTCTCATGTAGCAGACACCCAAAAAGACTGCAGTGATTATCTTTCATGTGTCTTCGTGTTTCTCTTACTGAGAGAATACCATTATTTGTCACTGTCTCTGGTTCTCAGGATAATGAAATTGTGGCGGTTGGCAGAGAACAATAGATGTCATCGTCATTAGTTATTCATTAAACACCATTCATTTAAGTTGAAATATCAATATTCACGATGAAAAGAATGAAATTTAAAGTCAATAGTCAATTTCTATCTCACTGACTCGTATCCTTTCTCCCATGCTCCTTTCTCCGTCCACACCTCTCTCGTCACACTAGCATTTTCATCTTTCTAATACCCACTTCCTCAGACACTTTATAACCCGTTTCACTTTCTCATCTCTTTCCTCATACGTAACTCCTGCACATCAGTGGCCGTTAAATGCCTTGCTTAGGGTCAAAGGATAAAAAAAAACTCTTTCACGATTCCTTCATTGCGTGAAACTAAATCACAACATGGACAAATCTAATCCTATTCTATACATAAATTACTACCATGCAAATTATTATAACCCGTTCTAAACAATTCTTTTACATCTTTCGCTAATTATAGATTTTCATACCATCCAGTAAGCTCAACAAATAGTGATGTAAAATCTCATGGTCAGTGGATGATATTTCAAACTTGAATGTTAACTTTGAAATTTTCATATTTATAATGCGGAATTTTTGTCAAGACATCTTTCCAAATATAACGCCCAAAGTGACATTTTCCAGCTTCTTTAAAACTATCATTTCTGACCTAGCCGCTTTTATAAAACAGAAAAACTATCAGCAAATACTGACTATTCGACCATTGTTCATGCTTGAATATACAATTGCTGTAACTGACCGTAAGCGCGTATATCGTTTATTTTTAGGGATTTGTATACCTTAGCTTGTGATGCCTTCAGAACTATCCACAGTCAATGCATCAGTTTTCTTTACAATATGAACTTCAGTTATGTTCTGTCAGTCGACGATAATGTTTCAAATAAAACAGAGACCTCGAGACCTCGAAACTAAAACTTACCATTAGTATTCGTACAATGTACAATGATCTTTGACTGTAATTGCAGTCTTTACTATAAGAATCATCTGAAAGTAAACATCTCCAATTTGAGATCTCTCGTTATTAGTTAGCAAACTTATCAAAATCCTTGATGATAAAATTTACTTCTCCAATAAATTCCCACTGAATTTTTTCAAGAAACATAACCCATAATTTTCTCTAATCCTTCAATATTTTTACTATTTCTTACTACAAAGTATGTGTTCATTATATACTCTCCTTTCTAATTTGTGAGCGCTAATTTCTATCATAATTTTAAATAGACAAATAATGCGTCAGAAATTTTCCAACTATGACATTTCCGGAATAGTCTGGTTAATAGCTACATTTTTTATCGGATATATCTATGTAGATCCAAGTTAATTAATAAATAATGAAGACCATGATATAATTGAACGTGCACCCAAGATATTTCATTGATCACATGCTCTATAATAACGAACTTAGCAGAAATACTCTCAGTTCATTAATAGATGAAACAACAAATTAGGAGGGCACATTCAGATATTCTCTACAGAATGAACCTAGCATTTGATTGTTGAAGGGATCTTATTTTAACAACTAGATGAGCGCAAGACGAGATTGTTATATTCCATGTTACTACAGCCACGTCAGTATCTGACATCACCGAGAAAACAATGGGTTGTCTGAGGTCTTAATAAGCAGTTTAAATTTCAAACAAGTTTCAGTGAACGACCTATATAAGAACCAGCGCTAAAATATACTTGGAAATGTTCAGTTCCCTACGTCCTTGCAAACAGAAATCTTAATGCATTTATTATGCCTTTCCTTCACGCCTTATAAAGCACTTATTGAATATTGCTTTTCTCCATTGCTTTTCGGGATTGTCATAGTTAATGTGTTGACACCCGCTTGTGGGTGATTACATATTCTAACAGTATTTACCATTTAATGTATTCAAAACGTTGGCCGACTTTTACTGCTCTATCATTCTTTCAATAGCAAATGTTCAAACGTTCTTTATTTCTCAGTTCAACATTTTTAGGCTTTCAAAATTAGGATCCCCATGTCACAGGCTACAATCATTCTTTTTTTCTTTCACATTCCATTTGCTAGAAAAGAATTGTATTCGAATAGTTTCCTCTCAAAATCCGTTACTTTGTAGAATATAGTCCATAGAGGAGTCTTCCACAATCACAACCATCGTAACCTCTTTATTTTATAATAGCACCATTGTGTCTTGTACATATTATAATCTAATTTGAATGATTCCTCTAACGCAATATCTCATCCATTAACCCTAACTTGAGTGGCTCTAATGTGTCATATTTTTCTGGCTATGAGTGCGTTATCCTTTTATTTTCTTATTTCTTATGTGATAAATAATTTTTAAATGATTTATCATGCATTGTCACTGTACACATAGCTTAACACAATTCTTGTGTAATATTTGTAATTAGCATCTTATATTCTCTGTGAATATATATACACTGAACCAATTTATTTTCATTAATGCAACATTCTATTCGGTGTTTTTAGGCATTTTATTAATTTTTGTCAGGATTTTTACAAACTTTCATTTGTTTTTTTATTTGTAATTTGAATAAAAATTACAACGCTTCATAACCATTACAAATTATTCATTTGCAATAAATCTAATTGTCGCAAATACATCTAATAATATATTGAATATCGCAAAACCTTCTAATATTACGTTTTATATTCAACAGAATTTTTTTCTTATTAACAAACACTGACTTATTTTATTTTTTGTGGCTATGCTATGCATGCTTGATTTGTTTACATCGTCTTCATTTCATGTCTTGAAATACACTTGTCTTTCATTTTCATTCGTTTCTGTTAAACGCACCAGCATCAAATGCAACACATTTTCAACAACGAGGACTTCAAATCCAACAATTTTGCATGAAATGCTTAAAGAGATTTGCGCCATCAACAAGAACAGATTCAAAAGTCACAACAACAGATATTGACAGTAATTGCTGCACAGTTCCAGAATTAAATCTAAATGTTACGCCTCGGATCAGAACAAAATTCCAATTCAGCGGATGTCATGATTAATAACGGATTTTTACTATCAATCAGAGGGATGGGAAACATTCGTTTCGGGGTTTAAATGTTGGAAGCATATTCTTCCCGAGGACGTTTCTTACAGAGAAGAGAAATGGAAAGTCTGTCTCATAATTTGCAATAATTGCATTAAAGAAAATTGGCGTTGTAAGAAAAATATTTCACTAAAGCAAGCCATGCGTTTCACATTCATGGATCTATTTTGAAAAAAAAACAAGATTGATTTAGCATTCAATTTATTTACTGAGTTGGCGAAGAAAAATAATAGGTTAAATATTTGATTTTTATATCAAGATAAAAGTCTACTCATGCTTATTTTCGCACCCAATTTTTTAATAATGAACCTTAACAGATTTTATGTTAACGTTTTCGTCACTGAATGCAATAATTTATTCAGTAAAAAATGAGAAACTACAACAATAAAAACTAACGAAAACTTATAAAAATAATTAATATCTACTTAATAAATCAACCACGAGATGAAAAACATGTTCCTCAAAATGTTGGCATTGTGGTGACTGGCATTACGTATGCTTTCGTCCGTTTAAGAAACATAAGAACAATATTTTCCACCGGAACTGCCACAAAGATTAATTTTTTAATGCAGAATTCAATTAAAACTTCACCACGAAAAGATATTTTAAAAAGAAGTGGAAAATGTCCGAAACAAACATGATGTTTGCGATACTGAAAATTGATTAATTATTCCGCATAAATTTTTTTTTCAAGAAACATCACAGCATTTTGTTTCCAGTTTGATATAGATGCTAATATCACATGCGATATATGAACAAATAAAAAACCAAACAAGTGGTTGATTTCAATTATATCGCAATGAGCGCATCTGTACTTAAAATACGTTTAATTACAGAGCTACCTTACGATATTTATTTTTGGGAATATAATTTTTTCTGGCGTATGTTACATGGTAGAAACGAAGTTTTTTGTTATAACGGCCACTGCACGACTGCTCTGAATATTGCTGAAAATGGACTGAAGCGTGCTTCAGTAAGAAGGTGCTGTAGGAAGATCCGATTTTAACAATTATAATAAAGGCAAATGATAATGTCCCAATTATGTTGGTTACTCAATCAAATTAAGTAATTCTTTTGATGTACATCATTATTCACTTCAAATGGTAGATAATATTTTGCAAAAATGAACGGCGGTATTTGCTTTACAAACAATATTTTCTTTTAATGTTTTTCTTCAACTTGAAGTTGATTATGAGTCCGAAGGAATCATATTATCAACACCCGTAAGATATTCTGCATATTTAACAGTCTTAGCTTCGGGGTCAAAGAAATACTAGACATATTCCAAGTTTCAATGGAATCCATGCAAGTCAGATTTACAGGAGTTGCAACATTCATTGATGGCATCATCGGTAGAGGTGCAACAAAAGGTTAAATTTTGCAACGTACCAGAAAATTCGGTAATCCTAGCATTATTATCTCTAGAGACAGATGTCATTTCAGTGCTTGCATCCCCTGCAAGAGAATTACCTGCCACAATGATCCGTGAACCTGAAGCTTCTCTTCCAGTGATGCAAAAGGTGATATACATCTATCATTCAAAATAGCTAGAAATATACACTGACAGATAAGTTTTCCATTCTTTTAGCGTCAAAAGTTATTGTCAAAATCGACGGATATCTTCATTTTAAAGACATTACACAATTCAAGCAATTCAATTATAGTCATGAAAGTATTAGCAGTATTAAATACTTTGTACGCAACTCTGTTTATTTGCCAAACATTGACAAGTATTTGGAGAAATTGTTACGCACATGATCCAGTTACCAACTGGCAACACACTCTCTCAGGAAAATGAAACTCTGAACCGTGCCCTACTCATAAATCACGCTGGTTACACCTACCTATTGATTTCTCTGAATCCATCAAAAGACAGTATTATTTCATCATTGTTGATGCATACAGCAAATGACAATAATATTTCAGATGAATCGGATCCCTCGTATGAAATAATTCTTAAGCTAAGGCAAGATTTCAAATGTTTTAGGCCCGTCTCTTCCGAATCGAACATGGTGATAATTTGACGCGCACGTGAAATTTACAGTTTCAATTCAATCCAATCAATCGTTGCTGTTCGCAGACAATGAATTACATATATTTATTTATGTTCACTTGTCTTTTACGTTTCTTTCGATGTTGTTTATCACAAAAGTGATATAATATCATTATTATTAAGTGAAATAGTAGTAGTATACTTCCTAGTACATCAATACAACACTACATGTTATTTACTGTTAAAAATCTTATTTTCAGGTCATATTAAAATTCCATTTGTTCTTTTTGTCGATAGATTTCAGCCAATAATTTTCTAAATAACCTTCCTACTCAGAGTTGGTATGTCTGTTAGAACTATTGTATTTAATTCTACCAAAATCTTGTTCAAAATCCTCTCAAATGATGTCATAATTGAGAAACTGCATATACTTTTTGTAAAATATTTCTTTCATAATTTCATTTTAACCTCGGCATTTCTCCCATGTTTTGAAAGTTCCAATGATCAATGTTACTTTAATTATTTTCTTTAGTAATCCTTCCAAACAGTTCATAGTTGAAACGACTGATGTCATCTTTATCTTATTTTAATTTGTTTTCCTACCTCAAGTAATATTCACAGTTAGCAATTGTTTTCCGATTTGTTCAGCAAGGAAGACATTCTGTCATATTTTGAGTTGGAACATCTCCTGGGATTTCATTCCCCGAAGGTCTAATATTTCTCCTCTTTTGCTGTCACACATACATAATGTTAATCACTACGTTCATTCACCTGCATTTTATATAGCTTTTTAATGATTAATGTTAGCAACATATTCATATTTCTATTTCTTACACTCAGTTAGAGGAAAGCCCTTGCATTCTAATACAACATCACAGATTATCTCCTTCCTCTACCACATTATTATTATGCCACTTGCAGAGAGCAAGAATTAAGAAAAGGAAGACTCAGTGTTTAACAATGTTTCATCGTTACGTTTATCAGAAAGTCATCTTAAAATTTATATATTAAAATATTGAAAAAAGTTACAAATAGTTCAGCTGCTAATAAATGTTGTTTACTGTCGCGGTAGTCTATTTTCCAAAAAATCTGACTTACATATATAAATGTGTGTAACATTAGTTCATACTTAAATTATAGATGCCACTTATGGTGCGTTGCTCCTGCTATATATCTTGAGATACTTGATAAAATCTAAAGATGATCAGTAATAATTGTTTCTATCAGGCGTCTCGGCTTCAAACACTTTCTCACCGCCATATGGTTAACTTTGTGTTTTTCCGTAAATATTTTCAGGTTACCTCTTATGATGAACACTGTGCTACACAACCTAAGCATTATGAATTCCTGTGCAGCAAGAATTAAACATTTGGATTGAGCTTTTAACTAGCGCTACGGAACCATTGAATGTTAGATTTTTTTTTGTACGAGAAAAGTATTGTACTTGAACTAGCTTATTTTACCATTTCTGGATTTTTTACATTGCATTTGCATTTGATTTCATTTTAGGTACTTCAATTCTGCAGTAAATGTATTATAACCTATTTGCGCTTCTTCATCCATTTGTAATTCCCATATAGTTGGTTTTGTACGGTGAAACCGATGAAATGTAAGCGCAATTTCTACTCCAACAACTTCTTTTCTCGCACTTCTCGCCTGTGGAATTCCCTTCCGCATGCTTGCTTCCCCGACAGCAATAACATCCAGGAGTTTAAATATAAGGTCAAGAAACACCTAACACACTAACCCTCCCATTCTCTCCAAATCTCCACCTATGTACATCCTAACTTGTTTATCGCCCTGTGCAACCCCCTGCGCTATAGTGGCAGTGGAATGCATTGCTTGGGGTGACATGATTAATAAAAAAAAATTACTGAATATGGTTCTTATTTCTTTCATTTTCTTTGCCTCAAATCAACAACCAATTTTCTGTTGTTTCCAGGTTTTTTATAGACCAAATGTTGTTGTTTATACACTGTTCTAGTTTTACCAAAAATCTTCTTCCTTCGGATCTGGGCATACATACCATCTCCATCAAGCTTAGGATAATACACAGGATGGAAAGTGAGAAGATTTCTTGTATGCCACGCATTCATTTAATGCCAGCTATGGCCAAATTAATATATTCAAACTGTATTACTTCACAGAAAAAACATAAATGTCTATGTTAGATATTCGTTTTTGTCTTCAATCTGTTATTTACACGTCTTTAGTATTCTTTCATAATTTTCTTTCATTTTGGCATGATATATTCCATTATCATTAAAGGTTTTAGTGGGGGACAAATATAAAAATGATGATATGGAAAATTAAAGAAAACTGAAGCTAAGTCAAATTACCTTAAACAATAAATAAATACATATATACAGACACAACAGATATATGAGAAGATATATTTATCGGGACATTACGAAACATGATTCTTAGTAAGAATTTTTTTCTGTTATCTCTGCTAATCCTTATAATGTCAACTATTCCTACAAGCTCGTTAAGTAGGTTTCTTCTGTGTCAAAACTTTCACTATATCCTCTGTGTATCAAATTCTCGAAGCATTATTTCTTTATTATTTGCTATGGAAATTTCAATATCTAGATAGGAGTGAAAATGTTGTTAATATTGTTGTTGGAATTTCATCGTTAATCAAATCCATGGGATTCTAAATTTTCTTTACTACGATATCATTTCAGACGCACGATCTTAAAATTACATTACGGTTTCTTTGTTTCAAACAGATTTTCCTGATTCTTAATGCTGTTATTTAGATTCTAGAAGGCACTTTATCTATACCAACGTGCTCTTCGATCTCATTGTTGCCTTTTCACTCTTCCGCTATAAAATTCCTGACATTATTAAAATTATGTACTTCCTTTTGTTAATATGGCTAAGTACATAGTGGTGCTACTAATTGTGTAATACACCAAAAGAGAGCGGCTGTTAATATGTTTCAGCAGAAATGCGCGCACTCTATCTCTGTCTGTCTGTCTCTCTACCTATATATATATATTTGTCAGTCCGGAAACGGTGAGGATAATTCAACAAGATCATAAATTATAGTTCATTTCAATGAGCTTAACTAGCTCATATCATCAGATATTTTGAAATGAACTATAGTTTCAAAGAATCTGATGATATGAGCTAATTAAGGTCATTGAAATGAACTATAGTTTATAATCTTGTTGAATTATCCTCACCGTTTCCGGACTGACAACTATATATATATATATATATATATATATATATATATATATATATATATATATATATATAACACTCGCACAAGCATGGGTTGCGTGACACAGAAAAAATATAAGCCTAATGTTAAATCACTAGATCTGAATCGTCAGCGCTACTACTGTTTTATTAATACATTATTGAATAACATTTCTATTCTTCAAAATAGAAAAACAATATATATTCTATGAATAAAATATGGTAACAGTCACCATCTTTGAAATATTACTGGATCGAGGAAGTTATATTTATTCAAATTAAGATTATGAATATTGAGGTTTATGAAAGAGGGTAATAATTTCCTTCTTGGTGTAAAGTCTGTTTTTCGCCAACGGTAAATTGGAATTATTTATCCATCAAAAAATAGTAAAAAGAATTTATAATTTTTAAATATGTAAATGAATTTCTTTATCGATTGATCAAGTTCATTTGCATAATTTTTCTACAAAATACAATAATAATCAAGCATCTCTCAAGAATAAATATTTTTATGTCCAGGTTAATATTACATTTGGTAATTGCAACTGAATTATATATATATATATATATATATATATATTTCGACTGACACCATATTCTATTTTCCAACATTTGAAAAATATTTTAATATATACTTATATACATACATAAATTGATAAACACATCATTATATATATATATATATATATATATATATATAGAAAGTGAGAGAGAGAGAGTTCCAGAAAAAAAATTAATATTTCGAAATTTGCTTTCATTTTTTAAGCAAAAACATTTTAAATGGTTGTTCTGCAATAATTTACTGGCGAAGATTTATGCTAGGCGAAAAAATGGCTTGCATGCATGCATGTACGTATGAATGCATAATACAGGGTAAAAGGCAATCGGCTGTCTAACCGTACTGATGAGTTCTAATACAGCGAATGACTACGTATATATATATATATATATATATATATATAGTTTGATTGATTCATTGATTGATTGATTGAGTGAGTGATTGATTGATTGATTGACTGACTTATTGTTTTTTTTTGTCATAATAGTGTTAGACCAGTACACATTTCTATTAAAGATTGTTTAATACAAATATATTTTGGAATTTTTGAATAATTTCCATGTTTAAACGAGTTATTACGCTACCTATTTGTCTACCATGATGAGTGTTATTAGACGATTATTAATAACTGATTTTACCTTTTACCGTTTTTCTTTTTAAGAACAGTCGTGTAACGGTGTTTTATTTAAACGCTCACGTAAAAGGGAATTTTGAACATGCCGTCTTTAAATTAAAATGAATTATGGCGTTTTTCTCTATGATTGTATGAACCTAAAATGTATTTCTTAATATGAATACACTTAGTCATAATTTCCGTTTTTTCATCCAACAGTTCGTTTTTGTTTGGGAATTGCATAATCTCTAATTTAGCTTCTTCGTACAATCTACAAGTTTTGCCACCGTTGTAAGGCCTGGCTGTTTTTACAAGTCTCCACCTTATGTCTGGGTTTTGTCCATATTTTGATTTTAATTTCCACAGGCGTTTAGCCAATTTTGTACAGTTTTTTTTATTTTTCCCTTTTGAATGTAGACCTGTGATTAAAAGTCTCTTCCACGTGAACGTTCAAATAAAACACCGTTACAAGAGCCTTCTTAAGTAGAAAAACGGTAAAGGGTAAATCAGTTATTAAAAATCTCGTGAAGACACCACTAATGTTAGAAACCTAGTTCGTGTAATAAATCGTTTAAAAATAGAATATATATATATATATATTTAGTATATCGAGGCAGCAAGTAATTTTCTAGACATATTCTATTAAATATAAGAGACAATGAATGTCTATTATGTTTAATCATGAGCCGTTCTAAACGTCGTATTTTTGCTTTAATTTCTGTTGAAAATGAAGTCAAAAATTCTCCAACATTTGGATAATTATTTATTGGTTTTCTTCTAAGCTTTCGGCTCACATGAACAAAATAAAATCGTCGGTGATGGTGGATTTTATAATATTTCAGTTTAAACTACCTCTCTGAAGATGGCTCGTGTGAGCCGAAAGCTTAGAAGAAAACCAATAAATAATTATCCAAATGTTGGAGAATTTTTGTCTTCATTTTCAACTGAAATTAAAGCAAAAATACGACGTTTAGAACGGCTCATGATTAAACATAATAGACATTCATTGTCTCTTATATTTAATAGAATATGTCTAGAAAATATATATATATATATATATATATATATATATATATATATATATATATATATGAGATGATTGATAAGCCACGTTTTTAACCTAAACATCTATTTTATACGAGTGGAAATCATAAAGCTGGATAAAAAAAAATAAATTACACATATTCCAACTACAATATATATATACCATTATTTTCATTATTGCCAATTTTTTGTAACATTTCTTCAAATATTACGTGTTTCCATATATTTAATATTTCTGGTTTATATTTTATACTATTGTAAACTCATGAAATCTAATGGCCTTTCACTACTCCTTCGACTGATTAGATCAAGAGTTCTCAACCAGTGGAAATTTTACACACCTAGAGGGGAAATTTATGTTATCACTGGAGGAATTTTGATACAAAGAACATCGATTCACGCAGATTGTGTTTATCTATTGCCAATACAAAAAAGTCCATATAAATGTATATATATTACTAGGAAAAGATTTTCAATAATTTGCGGTTATTATTTAGAACGTACCTTTTGTGTCGATCAATCTTGAATTTATAGAATAACATCACGATATGTTGAAAAAGATGCATGGGGAAAATAATTTAAAACCACTGAATTAGATCAACGGATGTTATGACGCTACCAAATCATCAAGGCGTCACACAACGGTGTATTTTAACCTACTCACTGTTCAAATCAGTTGGAAAAATCAGTGCAGCACTTTGTTATCGTGAGAAAATTTCCATTTAGGACATGTTTTACTGATGTATTTTTGAGGGCATACAAGATGAAGTTATCGAAATAATAATCATTTACTTCGCAAGAATTTCAGTCAAATATTAAACAGATCGCTGCTTCATTCCTAACGCGATGTGTACGTAATTAAAACCCATTATAACTCAATGAATTCTAATATCGATCTGTTACTAACTGCTTCAGAATTGGTCTTTCTTATTAAAATATGACTAAAATACATTCCCTGAAAGATACATTTCAGAAATGAATTGAATTATTTCGGCGACTGGCGTGTGTGTACACTACGTACATATAACACGTTAAAGTTTTTTTTTCATATTCCATTCGCCTATGGATTAGGGGATAGCGACTCCGCCTGAGGTTAAATCGGTCGCGTTTCCATCCTATCTAGAAGCAAATGGATGTGTCTAGCCACACTGATGAGCTGTGATACTGCGAAAAAGACTTGTATGTGGATGACTAATATATATATATTTAAAATCCAAAAGGATGTTAAGAGAAGTAAATCTCAAAAATCCGATCCTAATTAATATTAATTTGATTAATATTAAAATTGATCACGGTGGAGTGCTCGGCGCAAATATTACATTCTATTTACAGAGCCAAATATAAAAAATAAAACAAAAGATTTCTATATTTAAATCCGTTGGTTAGCCATTCCTACGAGGTAATCCTCGCTTCTTCAGCAACAGCGAAACGAAAATTGTATCTACTGAAAATAAAATTTTTGTTTCGCCGTTTCTGAGAAAGCGATGATTTCCTCATAGAAATGGCTATCCAATGGATATAAATATAGATTATTTGTTTTATTATATATATATATATATATATATATATATATATATATATATATTAAGTGTCCATTAATACCATCATGGACAATTAATGATTCATCACATGCATAATAACAACAACAATAAATATACACTTTAAAGAAAACGTTCACGGCCTCTCACACTTTTTATTCTATCCAATTTCTCTAGTTGGAACAAACCTATTTCTTTAGCTTAACACACACACACACACACACACACACACACACACACACACATACATACATATATATATATATGTGTGTATGTGTGTGTGTGTGTGTAAACATTAAAAAAATATAGAACTCTCATTAAAATAGATGTGTTTCTAACCAATCTAAATTCATAAAAAGAATAACATTGAATATACTGAAACATGTTTAACAAAACCAATCGCGTTACATCGCTCTGGCCATATTTCCATTCGGTTTAATTTAAATATACATGGCGACCTACCAAACACTATCCTTAACATTATCCTTGACATAACAAATGTAATAGCATCATCTAAGCATGAGAAAAGCTTAATATGATGGAAACAGTAAAAAGAAAAAAGAAAAAGCCAAAACTCAGTAATATCAACTATGAATCCAGCTATAATGTGCTGACCTTCTTTTGAAATAAAATGTTCCTACAAATTCATATGTATACATAAAACAATTTATATATTTACTTTAAGAATATTCATCCTTGATAAAGACGAAAATTATAACCGAAAAAGATAGATTAAGTAAAACATTCGCAAAATTGATAATTGATAAATGTAAAAAATTATGTAAAACACTAACTCACAGCACGTTGATCTCATTTTTAACCAAACTTGCAAATATATATAAGCCATCAGCAGACAAGTCTGTCACGCTTTAACACACCTTTTTAGTGCAGGTAAATTAAGCGTTTGCCTCAAGTCGACTAATTTAACAGCAATCGGATATTTAACCACGACTGCATTTGCGCATGTCAGTCAAATGCCAATTCCATACCGGGTAATTTCCAAAACGTAAATAAGTCTAGAGTGAGAAGTGACAGTGTAATCTAGTAACCGCTTCTAACGGGCATTCTACACTGTAACTAGAAAACATAACCTAAAACCGTAAAAAACTGCTATTAATGAAATTTAACTGTTTTTTGCAGCCTGATATCTGACTAGTTAGGATGTGGCATTGTGCAATCTTGTATAACAAGGAATGTTTTGCAGCAGGGGATTTTAACTTTTCTTAGGTAAGTGACATTTTTTTGGTTTAATCGTATCACCCCGAGCAAGGTGGTCACGACACTAATCATTTTACTTTCTTTATTTCCATTCATATTGCAGAATTTTCTTTATTTTATTAATTTGCAAATATTTTAATGCTACTAAATTTATAAATCTATTCTATCAAAATAATCTATTTAAATATGGAAAAGTATAATTCTCTCCTGTTGCATATGCAAATTATTTGGAATGCAATGTTTGGGTATGACATATTTGTAAAGTGTGTAAAATGACATTCTAATTTATTAGGAAAAGGGTACATTTTGCACAAATTTTGAGAACTACTGTAATTCGCATTACAAAAATTAGCGTGTGATTGCTAGATAACGTGAATGAATAGGTAAGTTAAATGATAAGGAAATGTGCATCTAGCCGTTTCTTTTCTGGTTTCGATGGGTTTTGAAAAAGACACTAACTATGCAGTGTTGACTTCTCTACCTTAAATATATATTGTTCACTTTGAATTTCATCAGCAAAATTTACAATTTTTCTTTATTATCTAATAATTTCAACTGTTATTTATGAATCACGTAGCACACGCATTTAGCGTTAGAAAGAAATTACGAAATAACTGTATTTGCATGATAATCTCGACTGCCTATGGAAGGTAGATTAATTTTCATTTAGATTCTGATGAATGATTGTTTAATGGATAGAGGTTTGATTTCAACAAAATATAGGACAGACGAGTTTGAAATCCAGTCGAATTTGCTTGATTTACTTACCTACAAATATTATTTTTGCTATCTCGTAGGAATATTACCGGATAATTAATGTCATATACTTTTGGTTAGCAATCGAGCTAGACTCAAAAGAACGAGTATCGCTTTATTCAAAACATTCTACTATCGGTGAAATAGATCAAACAACCCTTAATTTTCCAAGCGTGCGAAGTATTATAAAACCTGAAGACATTTCAATTAAGGTGGGGGTTTAACCAAGGTATTACATCAAATAAGCTTTTATCATTGTTATCTTTTCAATTTATTAGATTGAAACATAATAAGGTTTCCTTTCCCGTAACCAATTGTAATATTTTGAAAGATATATTTGATGAAACAAAACGCATTATTATGACTGATTCCAATACTATATTGAATCTAAATAATTTTTTCAACTTGAGTTGGTTAATATTTTATTAAAATCTTCTCAAGCAGTGAGCCCGATCGCAAATGGATTTCCTATACTTTTGTGCTTATTCTGAAGAAAAATTATTTTTATTAAATTAGACTTGTTTTCCTCATCGAAGATTAATATATTATGTAATCATCAGATTGACTATCATTGCCGTTAGTTCTATTCTCTCTCGAAACCGCAAAATTATATCCTATGCCAAGGGTAAATTATAATTATTAAATGAAGTTATAACGAAGACATTTCTGGAAAATATGTAAAAGTTTTGACTGTAACTCGCCGAGTTGTAACTTACTGTTCGTTTTGCGTAGTCATTTTACTTAAGCTTTATTTCAAATTTAGACGACAGAAAGAATATACTTAATATCAGCATTTATAATACATATGAATAAACTTAATTTGCTAAATAAACCCTTACAAATGTATTGAAACTTGCTTATACTTCTGAGATGAGATACTATTTATACTATACTAGCAGTATAGGCCAGCGTTGCTCGGATGTAATTAAAGCTTTAAAACTAATCCATGGTCTTGGAGCTCAGACTCTTTGGACGTTGGCATGAAAGACTAAAAAGCAATAGTTGTTTCCAGTTAAAGCGAAACCGTAGACTGAAAGAAAAATGAATGGATGTAAGTCAAATTTTGACTTCCTGCTATCAATATCAAATAAGTTTTTTTTGTCGTAAACTGGATTTTGAAGGCTAAATACGTCCTCTGAGTAAATGCTATTATGGCTGAGACTAAGAACTGCAATTATACCTACTTAGAGCCAAACCTGAAGCAAAAAGTAAAATAAAAGGGCTAGAAAACTGATTTTGCTCAGACCCAGGAGGATATCGGGGTATCGATCTCCAATATCAGAGTCAAATAATTCATCCAACGATTGAACTGCAACCTTGAAACTTCTGAATATATTTTTTATGTCTTTGTCTATGAGTGTATCAAAATTGATTAAAATTGGACCACTCTTTCTATAACTTTAATTTTCGATTATCGATTTTCGATATTTATCGGGGGTACCTCGACACAAATCTTAGCTAAGAACACTGCCATACGCTTATAGTATAACTGTATAAATTTTCAAGAGAATCGGTTCACCCATTTTGGAGTTTATAGGTAACGGACACACAGACACAGACATTCACACATACACACAGAGAGACAAAGTGCCATTTATGAACAAGTTTAGATACATTTTTCGGAATATTGTCCTCACCACTTTAGCCATGTTCACAACGTTTCGGCTATGGTCACAGTCCACTATGGGATGATGGATAGAGAACACGACAGGAAACTACGCAGAAATTAAAGATTCAGCTCATATGCTAGGTCACAAAAACAACCAAAAAAACAGCTAAGACGGTCAAGCATTGAAATATGATATGGGAACCCTTAATACGGAAAGCTAGAGTAAATGATTAGCTTTAAAAATTGCAATATGAGCTCCGGTAAAAATCTAAATTCTAAAGATTAGCTTTATTAGTCCCTGAATTCCATAAACTGATGTCCTCAAATACATATGTTTAAACATAAAAGTAAATAAAAGCGTAAGTTATATTCATTGACTTGACCCAATGTGTTGTGAGTTGAATAACTGGTTTCATCAGATGTGAGCATATAACTTAGAGAGTTGACTTAAAGTGTGATGACTACATGACATTCGGACGTGTCATCGAACATGGAACTAGAATTAGAGTTCGAAATAAAGTTTATTGTTCAAAATTCGTTGCATTTGAAACGTACAGCAGTCGAAACATCGTGAACATAGCAATAATGATGAGGACAACAGCAAGAAAAATATAAATAATGTAAATGTATTAAAGTACGTAAATACGATTTACACTATCTTACATTTTACGCCATCTGCGCTTTAGCGCCTCATGTAATGGTTTTTGAATTTAAAACATTCTAATGGAACGGAAGAAAGAAAGAAATGACCTTTACTTATGTTTGGCAGTTATATATAATTTTTATTGCATAATTGCATATATTGTGCTCGAAATGTTGTAAATGAATCTTAAAAATGTTTATTATACAAATGACAAAACGGAGCCAATTACAAAATTAATAAATGAAAAGTTAATTTTCTGGACGTTTATAGTTTGTGTTTTATGAAAGAAACCTGCAACTTCTACTTGAATAAAGTATTTCCCTATTAAGATCAATGCAGCTGCAGCGACTGTCCAATTTAGAGAAATTGTTCTTAAAATAGAACTCAATAAATTGAAACTGCTGCCAAGTAAATGAAGTTTTAATGGCACTAAGTCATCTCGAAGATGTCAACAGTTTATACCAACTGAAGACGGCTTGTCTAAATCATTTTTTATATCGATTGCTCGCCATTAGGTCAATTGCTAATTATCCTGAATAATTTACGATATGTGTCACAATATGTGTAGTAAATAAAAAAATGCTAAAACGAGATATTTATATATAGTGTTTAGATAAACTAAATACAGTGAATTATTCCATTCATTATTTGCAGGTTCAGTCCCAAAAAAGATTTACGAAAGTATTATAAGAAGTAGTCAAGAAAATTATGAAGAACAGTTCAGTAGAAAAAAAAACTCGTTCCTAATGAGAATATTTATTAAGAGTTGTAGCGAAACAAGCAGAGAAGAGAGCGAAGCGGAAAATCTCTATTATGACGAGTCCAATAACTGAAAGGTTTCGGATCTGTTTGTTGTAAAGAGGCCCGTATTTGGATATGCGAAGCTGTTCTCTTGCTAACGGCGATATCTGGACAGACTTACTGTTTTCAGCAGACATGCCCTAACATAAATTGGGTTATCTGTACTCATAAGCGTTCTCCAATGCATTTTCATTGCTGCAATAAAGATTTTATCCACTAAATATTCTGGAAATTTTATATATGAATATTAATCATTATAAGATGAGTGCAAATAATGTAATGGCAATCTGCATGAAAAGTGAACTCAGTTAGACCTACTTTATTTAATTTTTAATCATTCCCGGACGACCAATCCAAAAGCACGCAAATAGTTACTAAGTATTACAGAAAACAAACTAAATTTAAATAGTTAAGGAGACAGAATATAAAGAATGTAATATTTAATTACATTTTTATTTATTTTTTTACTGTTACCACGTATTAATTTTCAGAACAGTTACATACATTTGGTAGAACACTACTTATTTTAAAGTAATTCACTATAAAAATATAAATTTTATGAAGTTAATGACTGGATAAGATATATATATTTTAACTAATTTTGAATTGCATTTGAAAAATGTAAAATATATAATGAAAAGGGATGGAACTTAAATGTGTCGATATGTTTCTCTTGTCGGATTATTCAGTTGTCTCGTGCAATATATTATCCTATTATTAAGTGTTAGAGATAACTTTAAATTAATAAATTAAGGCTAATCGATATATTTGGCATCGGTATTCCACTGACCGAATGAAACCTTCCTATTATTCGGCCAATCAACTGGAGCTTGTCGCCAAGTAGAATCAATAGCTTTATGTTATAGCAGGCAGAATGGCAGATAAATACTTTCGTTACACAGAGTTAAACAGAAAGATACATGGCAAACCTTTAGCTTTAGTATTGTTGGTGTGGGTACTTTAGAGAGAAAGGGAAATGTTTTGAAATGACAAACCCGACTTTCCATTCAATGGGTCTAGCTAAAGGGAAATTTCATCTGTTTATGCGATTCTTGCTTTAAAATCGATAGACAAGATGCAAGTGACATGAGTCAGGGAAAATTTATTGACTGAACGAAATCGTCTGTGAAAATCGAATAACATCAAGTCTATGTTAACGTCTCTGTTCGTGTTTCTCCACTTAATCATGTGCTCTCAATTTTCATGGAAACATAAGAGAAAGGCGACGTTATGGTTATGTATTTGAAGTAGCGCTTAGGTAAATAAATTAAATTAAAATGATGTTCGGATTTCAGCACAGAGCGACAGAAATTAATTACCATAGTGCAATGATGATCCCGCTGTCCTAGAAAGAAAGTTTTAACGTGCTTGAAACTCAGTGGTTAACTTAAATATCTGAGCTTTGGCCAGAATAAATCAATCCTCATGAAAGGGTTAACTGTGTTGAAATGAGGAGACAATTTTAGTTATAGTGTGTTTGATCGGAACAGGCTGAAAACATAAAACGCGAACTTGAATGGGACTAAACGTATTCTAGAAATACCGATATTTTGATTGATAGATAAATATGTATAAAAAACAAATCTGTGTGCTTGTAAAAATTTCCATTCTCTATTACACTTAGTTAACGATGCGCTTGAATGTTCATATGACCCTTAACAGCCAATAAACAAAACCATTTTGTTTTAAGTGGTCTTTGCTTGACAACAAAGAAAAAATTAACTCGTGATTCGAGAATAGAAAAAGATCATTGAAAAATGTATTTGTTTTAGTGTCGGATATAATGTACCAAAAGTGACCTCATTAGTTATCAGTGGTGTAAAGCTTAGCAACTTTGTCTTCATGTATTAAGTAAGAATGAGAAGGTTGGTTGACCCTTATCCTTTCGGGTTCGTGACACATCTAAGCATTAATTAGTCAATCACTGTAACATCTTAACCTAACTTTTTTTTATACATTTTGTTCTTTAGAAAACCCTCTAACCTCCATTGTTTTCCCCTTTGTTTAACGTTCTCTATTTCAAAGACGTACTATATCTTCTTTGTAAATGTACTACAGTTTGCGATAGAATTACTGCCTGTATATATCTCATGAACATTCCTTGTACATATGGGAATGCCTGTAGCTAAATGAAAGCAACATTGCTACTTATTACTTGTTACTATGTGAGTTATGTTTACGTTCAATAAATGGGAGGTATTTATGCTACACTCTGTATAAATATTTCTATTGCAATTGTTCTCATGATTATCGTAACCAAATGGACTTACACTATTTACATTTATTCGGATTATTGACATTATGTTTGTTGCTATTTGTACGAGGATTCAGTCGTTGTACGCTCCGGTTTTCTTAAGATGCTAGGAATTTCGGACCAAAACTTTATTACAATCACTGCGGTATATCATCCTCTTTCTTTGTATGAAGCCTCTTTCGGTAGTTTATCAATTATCTACCTCTAACCGGATTCTCTAAGTTACTTGATCACTATTGCTGCAACATGGAATTAAACTCACAACTCTTTGTGTCAACCACTGGAACTAACCAACGTTTATGTCCGCTGGGGCATTTGCCCTTAAGAATTTGTTATTCATCATTTAATAGGAAGAATTCTAGGTGTTACAGTAAACACGATGTAATAGTTTCTTTTCTAACATTCTTTGCTATTGGAATTTTCACTAGGCTCTTGCTTTTCAGTTAACTCTAATTTATATAAATGTGTTATACATCGACAAACACGCATATATATAAAAATATAACAAGTGATATTTTTATTAATGACGATGAACCGGGTAGCCTAGGGAACAGAGAGTGAGAGCGCGCTTCCAAGGGTTGACGGGGGGTTCGTCTGTTTCTCCTCTGGTCTGGTCTGGCTCTCTCATCTGCCTCTGTCTCTCTGCCTGAAATCCGTGCGCCGAGGTCTTTTTTATAATCTCCAAACCGGTACTTCCGGATTTTGCCTCGCCCACGCACGCCCATGTAATTCTCAGAGACACCTGTTCTGTTTGCCTCTTGTAGCCATTTCCGCTACTGCCGGAAATAAGGTCAAACAAACATCCGTTCCTTTCAACGACCGGAAACGCCCCCGCTTGCTCAGCTTCCTCGGGTGGGGCGGGATTGTTATATTACAAATGTAAATGTGACATTCATCGTCATATGTGTCTCTTCTTCTCTAGCATTTTCTCAGTGTTTTTCACAATCAGCAAATACTTATGTTCTATTGGTTTTATAGCTTTGATTAAGGTGATGTTATTACTTATGACAAGATTTAAACGTGATGTTATTAACTGTGGATTGTTTGTATTTAACGTAGATGGCCTCTAATATTTGAAAGATTTTTACTGTGTGTATGAGTGAGGATTATTGTGTTGCTGAGTAAAATCTGTCTGATATTATCTACATTGCTATGTTTTTTTAAGTAAATATGTACATAAAATCGAAACAACCCACAATTGATAAACTCACGTTTAAATCTGGTCATAACCCATTATATTGCATTTAAATATATGGTACTGTTAACATTTCGATCTCTTACGCAGTGTGACGTCATAGAACAGCATTACAAATTTACGAACTGCGTTTGCTATTTTTGCTAACTTTTATCGTAGTCTAGCTAAGCATTATGTCAACACCAGATAAAATCAACCCTGATGGTGGATGCTTTTATGTTAACGTTCCTGTAACCTCTCTGAAGAGGGCTTATGTGAGCCGACAGCTTAATAGAACTTACTTAATACAAAGTTATCCAAATGTTGGGATTTTTTACTTCTGTATATATATATATATATATATGTGTGTGTGTGTGTGTGTGTTTGTGTGTGTGTATGTGTGTATTCGTGTTTGAGTGTGTATGTATGCATGTGTTGATGAGAGCATTATTGAATTTCGTAAATATAATCGATTAAATATTTCATAGTTAATTAACAATAAACGTTACTTTAATTCCTATACACATTAAAGTTCATAACATTATTTTATTCTCTAAAATAGAGAGCTTATTACCAATCAGGCTGGATGAAGCTGACCGTGTTAGCAGGTGTTCCTCACTGTCACAATATAGCCTGATCAATTTTTTAGTGGAATAATTAAAACTTATCATTGATAAGGAAATTTATTATTGGTATGCTTCGGATTTTTGTCCTCATATGTATAGCCACATTCAAGATGCTTCGGACATTGTAGTATCCGGCCTTCTGAAGATGATTAGAATTTCGAAACAAGCACTTTATGGCGATCACTGGGGTATATCATTCTCTCTCCATGTACCATGCTACTTTCAGATGTCATATAGTTATCACCGTTTTACTCAGTTCTGTAAGGTTCTTGTTCCTTACTGCTTTAGCCAGGTATTGAACTCACAACATTTTGAGTCAAGTCACTAAATCTAACAGATCCTATTTCCAGTTGATAATTTTAAAAAAAACTTCTCAAGAGGTTCCATATCATGAGACTTTATGCAGCGATCCCCTTTATCCCACATTGTTAAATCGTCTTCAATACAACTAATGTGATCCTCTTTGTAATGCATTTATGAACGAGCGCATCATTTATTCTCTGTTTAATGACTGTTAGAATATAGAATAACTGATTTAACGAAATTAATCTTGTCTATTTCAGCAGATTTTCCCCATTTCAGTTTATATTTCTTGTTGATGATAGACTCAAAGTGATTGATTATGTCACTAAATATGTTGACGATATTGTAACATAGATGAGTGTTCACCAAATCTGGACTTCTTGACTTAAGTCGCTTCCCAATAATTTGACACCTTAAAAATATTAAACGAATGATATCAAATCGTACATTCAGTAATAATAACGTCTGTAGATCCTTAACTTCATTTACTATATTTCAACAATACAATAAAGCATATAAATGATTTAATATACCTGAATATCGGATTTAATATAATTGCAAAAATAACTATACTTCTATTAAATCAAATATCGTATTTATTTGAACATTTATCATCGTGAAAGTAAAAGAATCTTGTTTAATTTTTAAAGCAGTTAAATGTAATGACTGAAATGAATTATGTGATTACGGAATGGAAATTTAATTTCTAATTTTGATTTCCTGGGAGATGGAAGTTTAGCAATTTAAATTGATTCGCAGTATTATTTATCACGAGACCCAGCAATAAATGTGTCAGGATAATTAAGGATCATAGAGTATGAACGTAAATTACCGTGAAATCGAACATCGAACGGATTACATTACATACAAGTATATGAAGTTCAGGAAAGGGGCTGTAATTATTATTTAATCAGAATTAGAAGTAAAATGTATTTCAGGGCTTATTTCCGTTTAATAAAGCTTATAAGACTACTTTGTGATGTATAAATCTTTGTTTACTTTTAACGTAATATTAGAAGAAGTTTTCTTCTGCGGCTACGAGAATGGTACCAGGAGCAAACTAACTTAAATAATACGATAATGGATTGGTATTAATGAAATTCCAGGTTGTAATCGTGTTAATCTAATATCTTTTAAAATCCTATAACATTGACGACTGCAGTCCAATGTAAACCAATACTGTATTTTAATAGTTTTAATTAGAACCGCTTGTGTATTTAGGCAGTCGATTTTCTTTTAGATACCTGTCAGATTAAATACATTGCAAAGAGTGTATCTGTTTATTTTTAATATAATACGTTCATACATTACAGTACATTTTATCAAAAGATATTTCCATGCTATGTTTGTTAACCACAACACACACCGTTGAAGATGATCTCGGAAGGAGATTGAAAGCACTTGATAGCATCGAGAAATAAAAAAAAATATTTTATCAACGTTACACCTTTTTTCTGATATCATTAAAATTATAAAACGCGAAAGATTATCGTGAAAATGATGGATGTTATAAAGAACAAGCAGACACAATGTTTGCAATTTATTTTATCTGATATATATATATATATATATATATATATATATATATATATATATTGATTTAATAGTGTTGGAAATACTAGGAAATTTTAATGTATCCGAATTGAAGTGACTTTCCTTTTACCACCATAGAAAAACATTACTGCCTAGCTGAAGAATGGATGAGGCTAGTCTCCAATAAAGCAACGCACTCGGCCCCCTTTGACTCACTCTCTCAAATCGCCTAAAATATGATAACTTTATTTAATTGATAGCTTCGTCTATTCTTAAGAAGATCGGTTTAATTTACTGGGCTACGAATTTTTCTTTTCAAAATTTATTTTGCACATTTATAAATCTACCAATCTTCCGTGCTTTGAATACTTCTGCCATATCTTATCATGACATTCTACTATTCATCCTGGCCTTCACGATAAAATCCAAAAGAGGACCTGTAATATAATCGCCTTCAGTTGCATTCATACCGACAATGTGGCTTCCATCCTCCTTTTCTACAAATATTTTCATAGAAATTTTACTAACAAGTTTTTTGGATTGGTAGCTCTACCATATGTATTTACTTATGCTACTAGTTTAAAATTAAATTCCCACCATTTTCCCGTTGTAACAGCTGAATGTAACCGCACATTCCATTCGTGGAAATTACTTCCATTTGTACGTCTCTCAGATAGACACAACCTCACAATGTTTAAATGCAACGTCAATTGCCATCTTTTATCTAGTTGTTTCTCTCCCATCTCATATCTCACAATTTTCTTTGAAATCCTCTCTACATTTTTTATTTTCTCACTCTAACCCCTTCGCACCAGTGGAATTGCTGTCTTGCTTGGGGTTGGGGGGAAGTTGTTATGAAACTTAAACATAAACCAGACTGAAGTTGGAATTTGACTCTCTGATTTCCAATTCTAATTATTATCCCTCCCACCATTCGCAAAGCTAAGCTTAAAACATCTTGCGATCCGAAATAAACCAGCTATCTAGTTAGTGACCAGTCTCAACGTTCCTTAACATCAGTGATTGTATGAGAACTTATGTTTTTACATGAAAAAATTGTAATCCGAATTAAAATGATAATAAAGATTTTAAAGAGAATATATATTTATTGTAAAAAATAAATAATATTATTCATCGTTACGCTATAATCTTCATACTCTACATATATTGATTTGTTAAAATATAATATACCAAGATGATCAATGAGTAAGTATTCTCTATCCTGACAAGTTTTCATCCTTTAATTTTTGATTTCAATATTTCACTCTATTATATATATCCTATGTACGTAATATTACTCTGTAAATCATTGAGCATATTATGTTTATATATAAGTATCTGTATAAAATAAATCATTTATTTCGAGATTAGGCTGTGTTTTTCTAGAAATATTTACATAAACGTAAGTTAGTAACGTGTAGCAAAAAGTATTGTTATTTTGGGTGACTTGCTTCTTTAAAGGTTTATCAAAATTCAGTAGGTTATTTAAAGCCAGAAACTATTTTGAGATAAGATGTTTTGGAGGTAAAATTCATTTTCTGATAACTTTTACAAAAAATTAACCAATGGCTGGTAGAGGTGTGGCGAATTTTTAGTTTTCACAAAATATCGGTTCATGATTTAATCTAATGAACCTGAGTAGAATTGAAACTCGATTTTCCGATTTCTAATTCCGAGTAGGTATCTACTACACCGCACACACCTCCAATCTTTCACACGCTCATGTACTGAAAAGAATCTACGTTGTTTAATGTCTTGGATAATTCAAAAATTGTTTCTCTTTCATATTTCCGTAATCCTATCTTATTTTACCATCATTTCATTACTGACTTCTCCTCTTCTGAATATACCTGAATGCTTTAAAGTGTATTTTGTGAATGTTCTAAACACCTTATTTTTAAACTGTTTTTCATGATCCAAGATCCGATGTACGATTAGAAGATGCGGAAACCATGAGTGGAAATATTTGTGCAAATATACTACGAGAAGACTTCAATGATAGTCAATCACTCTGATAAAAAAATATATATCTCTTATAACATAGTGCCGAGACATAAAACATTTTTTAGCTTAATTGAAGACTCTGAATTTGAAGGTGGCCTTACTTGATCTGAGTTTACCATTTTGAACATAAGAAGTATGGTTAAAGTTTTCCTTTTCTTGATGGTCTCGCATATTTAATGTTATTTAGGTTATTTAATTGTTTTGATGCTCTAGAAGTAGTCAGCCAGAATTTGTTTGCTCAACCGCCCTCTTCCATACTGATGGAATATTTCTCTTTGCTCATCAGTGAAATCACCATAATTATCCAAACATTTATCTAGAAGGCGAGGTAAAAATGAACCTTTATGCTCCTGTTAGCGTCTATGTCCTGTAAATGTTTCATCAGATGTTCCACTAACTGCTTGTAGTTTTTGTCCCGGCGATTGCTTTTGAGCTTTTTCACCATGCTAACTAACGATGTCTAAGTGAGTAATTTGAAGCCATTCATTGAATTGTCAAATATATCATCTTTAATGTGTTTTCGGATATCAGGACCATCAAACACAATTTCTTTTTGTTTATGAATTTTAAAATTATTGAAATAGCAATGTGATTCCAGATTAACCACACCAAAAATACCAAAACAATATATGAATTGACATTATTAAAACATGCATCAATAGCAAAATAACGAATGTTTATTTTGCCAGGCTTTATCATTGAGCAAAGCAGTTACTGCATACATATTCACACACACACACACACACACACACACACACACACACACATACATATATATATATATATATATATATATATATATATATATATGCACAAGCAAATTTAAACTGGAAAATTCTATTAAATTTGAATGCATTCTTGAAGCAGTTTCAAAACAGCGGAAACAGTTCAAGTAAAAGACACAAACGCACTTTAGCGATTTTAGATGAGAATTATAATTATATTAGCTGCGGGAAAAGTGAATTTTACAGTCAAACAATATTCATGATGTACATAATGTACAATGGAATAAATATATACCGTTGGGTTGTCTTTAGATGAAGTTTCTTTTCAACTGTAATCCAAAAACAAAATAAAAAGCACTCCAAATGTGGATGTTTCCTACTGAATTTTGGAAATATCAAAGAATATTTTCGGGTTTCATTATTTTTATGTCTTTTTTGTTATGAATTTTTAAATATAAAATTTAATTTTATCAGTTAATTTGAAATGTGGCTATAAAAATGGGGTGCTTCTATTTTAACATTTTTGCCTCAAAATGATATTCTTCTTATAGAATGATTTTATTTCAGGAGACCAACATAAATTTCTCGACCTACCTGAAAGTATATGGCTTTCTACGACCTGTCAAAATCGTAAATGAACAATTTTAGTACAGCAAAAACGGTAGCCAATCCAAAAGATTCATTTTACGAATCCGCATAATCAGAATAGGTAAAAAAAGCGTTTTTTCTTGGCATCAAATATCGTGTTGATCAGTGTAATATTCTTGTTGTCACATGTAAATTTTAAAATCTGGAATAGAATATATTTAATCATTATTTGTTAGCATTATATATTTTGATCAGATTAGTTTCTTTTATTAAGTCATTATAATTGATTTCTCCTAATGACATTACATGTGCAAACCTTCATAATATATATTTCATGAAGTTCTAGAGAGTTTATAGCACCATTTTTAGCAGGCGGCATTTATAAACCCTATCATATTGTTTTAATTTCTCTGTGATTGGTTTGTTTACGTAATCACCGAGTGATGAATCTCTTATGTTCGACTCAGTGATATCTGCATCTGATGAGTTTCAAACACTGGCTTTTTGATTTTAGTTACTTCTAATAATAATAAATTTACCTAGATAATGTTAATTGTTTGTCATTAATGTTTAAATTGTAGTAAAACAACAGAAAAGAATAGTTAACTTATTTCGAGAGAATATACATTATTATTATTTATTATGTGTAGAAACAACTGGAAAAAAGTTAGTTTCAGTTGAATGATGTTGTATTCCCGATGAGAAAAAAAAACATAACATCGATACACTTGATCATTGAGAATCGTAAAAAAAACAGCTATTTTTACCGGATTTACATAAGACTGATTACCTTTAACTTTTTGAATTACGCTGTTAATTAAATACACTGTTGACAGCAGACACAGAAAGAAAACTACAAGACCTTCTACAGAAGGTAGGTGAAGAGAGTGATAAGAAAGGTCTACAAATAAACTGCAAGAAAACCGAATGCATTGTTGTCAGCAAAAAGGGCAGCCCAAAATGCCAATTACAAGTAAGGTACTCTAAAATCAAGCAGATGCAGAAATTTAAATACCTAGGAACCATTCTAACAGAAAACGGAAAGGGCAACACAGAGATCCGAAGGCGAATTGGCATGGCGAAAGAAGCATTCCAGAAGTTGAGTAAAGTATTAAGAAACAGGACAATTTCACTAGAAACAAAATGGACAGTACTGGAATGCTATGTGATGTCGGTTTATCAATATGGCAGTCAATGTTGGACAATATCTTCAAAGATGAAGGAAAAACTTGAAGCAGCTGAAATGTGGTTCTACAGAAGGATGCTGTGGATATCACGGACTGAGCATGTGAACAATGACGAGGTTTGGAAAAGTTTGGACACGAAAAAGACACTAATACTGAGCGTCAGGAAGAGACAACTAAAGTTACTGGGACAAGCAATGAGGAGGCAGGGCTTAGAGAACCTAACACTAACAGGCCAGATAGAGGGAAAATAGACAGAAGAAACCAGTGGATAACTTATTTGAAGATTCTTATCAGGTGGATGACGGAACGAGGGTTGCGTGGTGCAACAAGAGCAAGTATGCTAAGAGCCACCAATTACAGGGAGATGTGGAAAGACATGACCGCCTATGTCCTGAAAGGACATGGCTCAAAAAAGAAAGAAGGCAACCTTATTTTCAGATCCGGCTGATCAATAAAATAAATTGATTTATGATTAGTCCTATGACAAATATCTACGATTAAATTACGCTGTAATATTTATTATTCTTAACATTGTAACATCATATTTCTATTTAAACTGGTTGTGTTAGCTCATGCTACCACGTGAAAGAATGACAAAAACGAGGATTATTTACGTTCAGTCGGAATATTTAAAGTATATATACACTATTGACAATTTCTGATAACCATAACCACTTGCCATCTAAAAAAGTCTGCTGAGTGAATATGACTCATTATCTCTTTACTTCAAACTCTCTACAAATCTGCACTGCTTATAATATATTAATACGTATAAATATAATATGATTATTTCGGTTTAACCGAAGAACATATTAAGTCAAATTATCTTATGTGAGATGCACTCTGGTAAAATGAGGCGTCAGTGTTTAACAGAATCCATTCATATTTATCAGCGATGAAATTTCTCTTTTCTTTGGATACTTGAAAATTCATTTGGAACTCTCGATAAAAATCACTTAACAAACAGGTCAGCTAATATATAAAAAAGCTTTTATTTCTTAAGGACATATTTCCCGTTTCAACGACATCTGATTATTGTTCAACCTGACGATTTATTGGATTCTACATTCTCGCATTATTGTAAATTAATCATTTGGAATTAATTTATAAAACGTGTATGATCCCATAGACATCATACTTTCAAGTAATATTTCCATTTTTGGCGTATATTGAAGGCAATGAGAGTTAAGCAATTCAGTTTCTCTTTTCAAATGTACAGATGGTCTAATGATTGCATGTCTTTTGTTTCCTTATTTTATTTTCTACAGTCTTCACATGTCTTCGAGAGCATTAAAATCGTTTTCATTTCAAAACTCTGAGAATTTTATCGTGAACAATACGTTTTTTAATGTTATCTTTCTTAACATTTGAACATTATCACAGTGTTCCTGCATATGTACTATTTAAATAGATTTGACTGTATTAAACGAAGGAAACATTTAAAGACTGAGACAACTAATTCTAATATATTTATCTTACTAATCAACACATTGGATATTCAAGATATTCTATACATGTACATGATAATTTGATCGTATCTTATAGTATAGATATATGGAAAATTTATTTTTTCAAATGGCAACCAAACATGTGTATGGGTGTGAGCAAGGTTTGGAAAGATTTATTTATTTTTTCTTTCTTTTTTATTGAAAGTAAGTTATTATGTATTTTTTTTTTATTTATATTTTTGCTTAATTCTCTGGTCATTTGAACGAGTGTTTTTGTACTTTTTGTAAAGAAATTTCTTTGGACTTTTAAGCCGCATGTTGAATTCTTTATTCCGTATTTTTTTTCTTTTCACTTCCGCTACCTCCCACTCACTAATTTACCAATGTCCAATGGAAAATAAACTTTATTTTTTCAAATGACATCGAAACATGTGAATGGGTGTGACCTCGGTTTGGAAAGATTTATTTATTTTTTTTTTTTCTTATTCAAAATCGCTAAAGTAAGTTGTTATGTATTTTTTTTTTTATTTTTTTTTATTTTTTTATTTTTTGCTTTACTCTCTGGTCATTCGAACGAGTGATTTTGTACTTTTTGCAATGAAATTTCTTTGGACTTTAACTAAGTTAAAACATAGTTAACTCACCACCTATTTTTTAAATAGGAGTAGATAGTACCTACAATCACCAGGTTTCACACTCCACCCCCTTCTTTTGAACAGGAGTAGAGGTGATCATCTTGTTTCCTGTTTAGGAAGAGTTCCCGGTCTTTCTACCTCCTCCTTCGGTCTTAGTGTTAGTTCAGTTGGAAACTCTTTGCAGTTATTGACTATGGTGGCAATGTCTCTCCATTCTGAGTGTACCGGGTTGGCAGTTTCCTGGTTGCTGTTTCTGACTGGTAGTTAGGAGGCCGAAATCTTCCGTAGCGTCTTGAGAGGCTGCTCTGATCAACAGGTGAATAAGATCGGGGTTCCTGTAGTGCCATATCGCGCATTGACAGGCGTCTCTTCAGGAACCTCCGGTGGGCAACCCCGAGGCCACATTATGTTGCAGGCTGCGCCAGTCTCCATTCCGCACATGCTGCAAATAGTGACCGACTAATTCTACTCTAGACCTCTCTCCTCAACCAAAACACCATGAAAAAAAAAAACAAAAAAAAAAACAAAATACCAAAATCAAACCAGCTACTCGGAAAACGCCCAAACCTCTCTGTGTCACGTGCACTAACATCTAACATACGCGGTATCCGCACTAATATTTATAGCGTAGAATCATTCCTCCAAACTAACTCACCTGATATCTTAGCCGTATTTGAAACTAACCTTGACCCGTCTATCCCCTCCTCTGAGTTATATGTTCCCGGTTACATTCCCCTCTTCAGTAAGGACTGAAAAGTGTAAAAATATACTTAACGAAGCTAAGATGCTGTTTGCTGCCAGAATGAAGCAGCGCAAAGTATCCACTAAGTTCGGAAACAAAGACTAATGGCGCCTCTGTAAAAGCGTACTCAACAAGAGTAAGTCCTCAACACCCCCACTTATCAACGAGTTTGAGGTCCTCACCTCATCACCGGAAAAGGCTGAGTGCTTTGCCCGTAGATTCTAGACCAATTCGTGTCTGGATTCGTCTGGAGTCCAGACACCCGATTTCCCATCTAGAACTGAGGCCCAATTGAATGACATACACATCACGCCCTCGCTGATTTCTAGGATAATCTCAAAACCTGACCCTCACAAAGCAAGTGGTGGGGACGGAATCCCAATCATATCCTTGAAGAAATGTGCTCCTGAAATCTCCTCTGTCCTTTCTAAGCTCTACAACCTCTGCCTATCTTCCTCCTGCTTTCCTGCCGGTTGGAAGTCTTCTTCTGTGTTTCCAATATTCAAGAACACTGGGTAACCTCGGACCCCGCACATTGCCGCCCTATCCGCCTTCTTCCGATCTTCGGCAAAGTGTTCGCAGCCATTAACTATGCCAAGGTCGTTCAGCATCTCAGGGCCCACGGGCTACTCTCGGCAAACAGCATGGCTTCCGCTTTACTAGGTCTACTTCTGATATGCTAACGACCATCACCGAGTATATATATACTAGGCTCTCGACAAAAATGGTGAAGCCCGAACTGTCTCCCTGGATATCTCTAAAGCATTCGACAGAGTATGGCATGCCGGCCTTCTACGGAAACTGCAAAGCTACGGCATTACTGGACTTTTGTTGGACTTAATCCACTCATTCCTCTCTAACCGCACACTGAAGGTGGTTTTAAACTGACATGTCTCCCAGAACTACCCTACAAACGCGGGTGCCTCCCAAGGCTCTATCCTAGGTCCTACGCTCTTTCTAATCTACATCAATGATCTCCCCGATGCCATAAGATCACAAGTAGGCATGTACGCCGACGATACCACAGTTTACGCTCGCTTCGATCAAAAATCTGATGTTGATGACAACGCGAACCGCGCGGCTGAGCTTGAAAAGGACCTCCAATCCGTGGTGGATTGGAGTAGGAAATGGCTCGTAAAATTCAATTCTTTCAAAACGAAGCTGCTGTCAATTAACCACCACAGACAACCGCAGCTCTCTCCCATTAGCATGGAACAGGCTTGCCTCCCAGAGAGTAAAACACTACGCCTGCTTGACCTGACATTCTCAGCAGACCTCAAGTGGAATGACTACGTCGAATCCATTGCTAAATCCGCTGCTATGAAAGTCGGCTCTCTGTGCAGGGCACGAAAATTCTTTCCGTCTGAATCTATCCTGCACTTATACAAATCTACCATTCGCCCGAGTTTTGAATACTGTTGCCACATCTGGTCGGGTGCCCCTGCTATTCTCCTCGGGCTTCTTGACAAAATACAGCGAAGAATCACTAATGTGATTGATACCGACTCAGGTGACCGACTGCAGTCACACTCTCACCGGCGAGACGTGGCTTCCCTGTGCCACTTGTGTAAATATTTTCATGGCTTCTTCTCTGATGAACTTAAATCACTGGTTCCCCCCCCCCTAGGTGTGAGTTTGTACGAGATAAAAGATTGCCAACGCGGTCCCACCCTTTTACAGTGAAACCGATGAAATATAACCGCAATTTCTGCTCCAACAGCTTCTTTTCTCGCACTTCCCGCCTCTGGAATTCCCTTCCGCATGCTTCCTTCTCCGACGGCTATAACCTTCAGGAGTTTATTTGTAAGGTCAATAGACACTTTCTAAAACACTTACACCCATTCTCTCCAACTCTCTCCCTATATACATCCTAACTCGTCTATCGCCCTATGTAACCCCCTGCGCTCTAGTGGCAGTGGAATGCCTTGCTTGGGGTGACATGATTTAAAAAAATCATTTTATTTTTTCTTGAGAAAAATTTATATAATTCTATTTATTTAAATTATTTCATGCATAGAATTTTTAAAATCAACATTTTATATGACCTATAAAATTTGTAGTTTTAAGGATCCTTTGAAATTTAAGCAACAGTTATTTCTGCTCATAGGTGTATGTCAACATTATATATATTGTAATAATTATTGAATCTCGTAGAAGTAAACAGGACTTGTGGTTATTATATTTTCTTTAAATTTGATGGAATAAATTATGAACTCACACAGTTTTGTTTAATTATTTTTTTAAAGATATATAACTTTAAAACGCACTGTTTATTATCAGATAAAATTGACCCAATATTTGTTTACCTTTAAATTTATTATATTGAACAAACATTATCATTTATCTTAATACATGAAACACATCATAAAAATAAATCCTGTTAATAAAGTTTTTCCTGGAATTTTAATTCCGATTACGTTTATTTTTAGAAGATCCTTAAACTGGTGATAGTAAAATAACTCTTCGTTTAATATCAGTTTCTGCATCGTCAGCTATAATATAGAAGTAATTAGGAAGTTCTTTTTATTTTCAGGTTATTCTCTTCATTCTTGAAATCAATATGGAGAATTTAAGTTATATGCCTATCTTGAAGTATTAACTGTTCATTTCTGCAATAAGTTCTCTCTATGCATGAATGTCTCACTGCAGTTTCGGTAACATTACAACATTCTCAAAGTAATTCGTGTATCCGTATTTATCTATTTTTTGGCTCCTGGCTTTTATCGTCATAGAATTAAATGTCTGTATTTTCTCTCAAAATTCCCACTCATTTTGTTCCGAATGATTTTGAGCAGTTGATTATTTTGAAACCTCTAGCAAAATATCCTTGTGAAATTTAGTGACCATCAATATTTCACGTAATCATTGTTAGTTAATCAACTTTGTATGCTACAATATATTTGATCAATGTTAATATGGTTTTTATATACCTGTTTACAATAGGACTAACAATAGTTTGTTCTGTAGCTGTGATTGATAATTCATTTCTCCATAACCAGCCCAAGAATAAAAAATTATTTATCCAAATTAGATGTTCTAAAATTCTCATAATGTAAAGAGTGCAATTTTCATATATCTAATTGTTCATTTTAATGACAATAGTCAATTTCGATTAAAATATTCCAAAGCAAAATATACGGTTTCAGTAGTTGGGTTTCAGGGTTACAATGTTTGACCAACAATGAAGTTTTACAGAAAATAAAACCCAAAAAATACTTATATTTAAAATTAAGATTACATACACTGGTATTACTTAGTGGTCATTCATTTAAGTACAGAATAGGCAGGACATTTTTAACAATGTTGATGTGCGTTGTGGTGAAGTGGTTATCGGCTCGGAACAAGAAATCGGGCAGCCGAGTTCGAATTCCAATTGAATTACTTGTATTCACCTACGCACAAGTACCCTTGGGAAAGGTATTAATCCGTTTCTCTACTAGGGCCATGGGTTAACTAACAGGACAGACTGGGTTCTGTAGCCTTGAATTGCAACATTTCTACCGCAGAAAGTAAAAGCGATATACTGCGGAGTAATCACCTGCCCAGTCAGTCATGTCTTTTTCGAGACATGATCGCCCAAGAGTGTATCACATATGGCACTTAACTGACTGACTGATGTTACGAGAACCATTGTTTCTGCGTATTGTAAAATCAAGATGTCCAGAACATGTTAGTTCTCTGATTACCTCTAAATATTCCACGGGAAAACTGACTCCTAATTTTCGGTAACTCCAGAACAAACTGTTAAAATTTCAATATCACTGACTCCTCTCCATGCTCACCAGTCATGACGAATTTGATCTCCCAGTGCAGTTACTTGTTTGAAACATCTATTGTAAGTCACATTTACACAAGAAGATGAATTGCTCATATATAATATCTATCCGTAGAGATGCTGTAAAATGGCCTGCTTCATGCATCATTCAACGAATATCATTAAACATTCTTCCATCTATGATATTTACAAGATTCAGTTAAGAAGATATATATATCTAGGCTGGTGTGTCGTAATCCTCATTCTACAAATTTGACAGAGTTCCAAAGCTTTTACACATGCTTTTGGATTGTTTCCACTTTAGTGTCACCTTCCTCATAAAAGGAAAAGTTGTCAGCCTATCGCTATTTTATCGCTCTATTCATGTCAATTTTTTATTTCCATCATTTCAAGTATCACACATATTCTCTTCGTATTCGATTTGTAAGATGACAGTGGCATTCTAACTCTTCTGAATAACCGCCCCTTTCTGATGAATCCCACGATCATACTTCGAAGAATACAATAATCTTTACTTCTTCAAATCTATCGCAATTCTTTTTTATTTCTTCTTCTTACGTCTAATCATGTCCGCCTTAAGCTTCTAATTTGCGCGTTTGTACAAATGTCGATATCCGTGTATTATATTTTTCATACAGTGAAATTGACATCTATCAGGTGAACCTTATAATATAAGATAAATGAAAATATTAACATGTTAACATACACGGGTTGATTAAAATATACAAAGATTGATATGCTGTTTCTTCACGTCAAGAGAGTGACAAAAGTCCATATAAACATATGTACACATAACCTTCGTTTTGGTGTTATAAAGTTCAAAGATTACGGTAGACTCAGTTAAATGTACAATCCGAAATATAATCCAAAAATAATTTGACAAAATTTGGGGGCATTTTTATAACACCAAAACAAGATAAAACATTAATCGGAGCATTTGTCCCAAAGACTATCGTTGTACATCAACACATTAACTCATAAAAAATTTGTCAAAATGTCCTAAGATTGCCTACGTAGGCATAAGAGAGAGAACCTTGAATGTAGGCATATGTTGCAAAATATATTATTATTATTATTTCTTGTGAGATCTTTTATTGAATATCGATATTTGAGTAGAGGGCAATCAAAAATTTGGATATATAATTTAAACAGATGTATACCAAATTTATGGTTAGATATCTGATTATAAGTTTATCGTTACGTAAACTAAGCAATATTAGGAATATTCGAACTATGCTTATTCACCAGGATCCCTATAGACGAAAATTCAAAGCACGTCAGATGTATGAAGATATCTCGCAATAGAGCACAGTTTCGAAACCTAACGAAAAATGCATATAATCCTTTAATAAGATAGATGATTATATATATATATATATAGCACTCTATTTGTATAGATTGAGTATTCTGGAAGAATGGTAGTCTTTGAAAAACAGTGGCTGCTTTAGCATACACGCATCGTTCATTCAGCAATGAATTAGAACACTCTCAGCTATTGGGCGTGTATAATGATAACATACAGGCTAAAATTTCTACCTCCTTCTACCGAGCGCCCGTAGCTCAGAGGTAGAATCGACGACTGATGCCAATTCGGTCGGTTTTCAATCCTGGGATAAAAAGCCATCGGAGTCTAACTACTGATGAGCTGCGATACAGCGAAACAGATCTGTCTGTTGATGACTATATATATATATATATATATATATATATATATATATACATATATATATATATATGTATATATGTGTGTGTGTGTGTGTGTGTATGTGTGTGTGTGTGTGTGCTATTTGTATAACCTGGTGTTGCTCAAATGCATATTCAAGTGATAGTTTGCATTGACGTGTGTGTTAGAACTGCAAAGTAAGTATTAGTTTTGGTTGTTTTTGTAAAACGGGATTCTTGCTTAGTCAATTTTCTCAATAAACATGAATGAGGTATGCACAATTGTAAGAACGGGGGCGACCGTTACGGAAGCCGGTAATGTGATGCGATGACGTTTTGACGCAGATAATGTGGATGCATTGTCTTTGCAACGTCGGAGGGATTAGCACCTTGAACAATACATAAATCTTTTATGCCATATGATAATATAGAAATTACAATAACGGCCAAATGTTTGTTCGAATAGAAGTAAGCTTTTGTGACAAATGAACGCTCTCAAAAAGCAAAGTTTTCATAAATTTCTGCCACACCCGTTTTCTCAATTGAAGTTATAGTTAGCACATCATGACATCAGACATTGATCTTCTAGTGACTCGATTTTGCTTGAGTTTGAATGAAGCGTCATAGCGAAACACATAAGAGTGCGCAAAATACAACCCAAAAATATTTGTCGTTGATAATTGAACCCTTTACATTAATTCAAAATTTTTTGTGTACATCAAATTTTCAAATATTCATCTACAAGTTACCCAATTTTGGTTGAATTCGCATAATGCTCTTAAAGGAGAAGAGTTCGTAAATTATTAGTGTTTCAGATATTTCTTCCGTACCCTGTAAAACGATTCGAAAATTTATGCGAAAAACAGAGGCCCACATGATGATTCACCAATTTGTTCGGTGGAGTAGCGTTTGTAAGAATGGAGCCACACAAACAAAGAGACAGACATAACTATATATATATATATATAATATTTTATACATTATTTTCCATTTTATTCTAGTGACATTAAACTGGTAGATATTACTTCAATCTCAAATGATTCTGAAGAAAAACGTCGCTAGCCAGTATATATCCAGCACACTGTTTATATTCACTTCTTGTAAATAACTGAGACTTTTAAAGTTGTTTGAAGAAACACCAAAAATATAAACTTCGGACAGACTATATACAATATTCTTCTGATGAACATAATTTTAACGGAATATTTGCATGCAACAATATTACAAATTAAACAACCATTGCCATTTTCCAATCACTATTTACAAAACACGCATTCTACTTAAATAAACACGCATTCTACTTCTTTACTTTGCTCTCTGTATATCTGTACTCTCTTACAGACACATATCTTTGAAAATGAGCGTGTATACATAAAAGGGAATATTAATACAAATCTCATGTTTAGTTAAATGATTTGATATGTATTTACTTGGGTCGTTTCCTCAATACAATATACTAACTATGAATCTCTGTACAAAAAATAAAAGCTCTTGTAATGAAACGAAATCCCTCATTCGAATAGATTTTATATAACTCGACGACTATTAAAAATATGATTGTTCTTTTTGCTTTAGTGAACTGTTCCCTTGTAATAGGGGATTATTTTAAATCCCTTTTAATCTTCTTAAATTGCGAGAATGTGTAATATTACGACATTAATTTTTATGGTCACATTGCGCTGTCAGCATTTTTTGCAGATGATGCACGCGTGACTTAATCCACTTGAATAAACGTGTGACAGAGAAAGAATGTGCCGCTTCAGGATTCGCTAAATCACACCGACTGTCATCAACGTCCTAATTTAAAATCTGCCTCCGATACGAATGCTTTACAAATGTTTTTATTTTATTTTGTTGAATTCTTAAACTGTCATAGAAATATTTTCAGATATCCTTTGAGGCATACAATCCAGTTTACTCTTGTTAATCCACAGTAAGAATAAAATAGTTCGCATTTATTCTTAAAATGAAAAAAGTTAAATAATTGAAAAATAATATAAAATGCGTAAAAGAATAAATATATTCAAAATCATTTTGAAGACATTCGGAATGTTCTGGTCACCTTGACGAGTTGTATTAGGAAGCAAGCTTGACTGGCTAAATTGATTACGACTGAGTTCCAGATATTGCCGCCCTTGTGCCATGTCAAAACTACTCTTATAGAATCACCTAATGTAAATTTGTTCCGAAATGAGAAAACTATTTTCCTCATTAAAAAAAACCGTAGTCTACATAAGTTTATCATGTTTTAGCTTCTCTCTGTTCCATGTACTGATAAAAAATACTTGAAAAATTAGGCCATCCTTCATCTTTGCTGAGAATATTGCAATGAGAAAAAAATTGATTATCGCTGTCATTTTTTGATGTAGCTACTCAGTCAAACTTGAATAGAGTTTAAAATAATTTACGCGGTCTTTTGGGAGACAATGATCTGTTTTCTAATCGATAGTTTAAATCCATCAGTCACAATGTTGCAAACCTGATCTTACTTCCGTGGGAAGACTTAAGACAAGCACCAGTCAGAATAAGAATCATCCTAATTCTCTGCCTATTACTTTCGTACAAATAATGCTCCTCTCAGAAACCTTCCTTCTATTCCTGCAACCCTTTCAGTTCCCAAATTTCTGCAAAATTATTTTGGCATCGTTATCAAACGATAGAATCTACATATCTTAATCTTGAACACATTTTGAAATCTCTATTTTACAACTAATATTTAACACTTGGAAACTTTATTTGCAGGAGCGCAAATTGGGTTGTGGCTTTTCTAAAAACATTATGCTCACTCGGGTTATTTTTAATGACCGAATAATTTAGAGGCAAGTTACATAATTCTCAGTTCATATTCGTCCAAACAATCACGAATTATTTGACAACCTATATTTCATAGTACTTTTAATGAAGTGTTTTAGAATCTAGATTCTTTTCAATGGATTTCGAGTTAACTTTGAAGCTTCGATAACAAACATTTTTAAGGAGGATTATCCAAGACTGAATTAAACCTTGATATTCAATTGTCATTTATTTGTTGTGGCGTCACCGATATCGACTTGGAATTCCAGTTCAATTTGCAGCATTAACTTACACGCAAGTATCCTTGTGAAAAATATTAATCCATCTGTTCTCCCTCCAGATATGGGTAAATAGCAGAACAGATTGAGTTCTAGAGTCTTGGTTGGAAACCGGTTTATCGTAAACTGAAATGGCAAACTATTGCAGAAAAATCTTCTATTAGCTAGTCATGGATCAAATGAGATACGACCGCCCATTCCTCTATCATGTCTGGCACTTAACTGAGTGACTGACTTTTTTCTAATGAATGTCAATGTTCGTAAGGTTAATACTATCCTTTATCTGATGAAGAATATTTCGGCAATCATTGGGCGAAGACGCCAATGCTCCCTTCGCTTTAACTAAAAAAATATGTTTCTATTAAAACTAACTTTCAGTTAAATTTAAAAGGTACCCTGTTAATGCTCCAGATTTTTATTATATCGAATTATCAGTTCGGGCTTTATTTTGTATTTACGTTGCAGATACTTTTGAATATTTTAAAATGATGAGGTTTTTGTTAATTGGTATATGACGTTATTATTATTCCTAATACTTTCTATTTTATTGATGTGATAAAGTCTGCATATAGATGAGACTAAACATTTCTGATATGATTTTGCACTATCCATGAGATCCATATAATGGCCTTTATATTCTACCTTGCTATTGAGAAACATGGCTCTAATTTTCATATTAATGTCTTGTGTTTGTTGCATTTTGCTGCATTGTGAAAGTTACTCATGGTAAAAACTATTTGATATTACTTACCATTAACTTTTGTTAGTTGTAAGTCATACACAGACAGGAATTATTTTCTTAGCATTTACTAATTACACATTTTGAATGTCTGTAGTGTGTTTAGTGAAAATTCCATTACTTATTTCATTTCTATTCCAGGTCATAATTTCTGTCCTGGAAATAATAATACCCATTATACATCACTACCGCTTCACAGCCAAATGAGTAAACCCAGCGGTGTGTGTCTATGCATCCGCAGTAATGTCTTCATTAATTGTTTACTAAGTAACAACTATGTTCCGCATCAGCTTCTTAATTTAATATGTCTCGAGATATGCTGAACAGACCGCGTTCGATTTCCTGCAAAATATCAGCTTGAGATAATATCCGTACTATTTAAAGGAAATGAGAATAAAGAAATATCAAGCAATAAACTGCCTAACTACATGACAGATTGCTATTTGCAAAATATAATTGCTCCTTGAAGCGTATAAACTCCTAAGCTACAATTTTAGATTGATTGTACCCTCAGAAATATGGACGGACGATCTTCTGAGGGCAAACACAAATGAAAGAAATCGTAATGAACTGGATCATGAATTATTAGATTCGAACAGAGATTGCGAGTTTTAGGCAATTATTTTTTATGGTGATGGAATTACGAACTTGTACCATGTTAAAATGGACCTAACTTTTAATTAAATAATTTTAGTAGTATATATCATTCTAAGTGATCAAACACAATAAACACTATAAACGCTGTTTAAGTATTCATTTAAACTGAAGAAAAATGTTAAAGGATAATACGAATAAAAATGAAAAACAGTTATAAATTTCTAGATCGTATAAGCGACGAAATAACTAAAACAAAGTCTTGTTTATTATCTGCCCTTCATTGTTACTTTGTCTAATTGAGAAAGTACAAAATTGAGAAATAAGAAATCAGAGAAACGAGGTCGAATCCTAGTCGAATTCATGATATTCACTTACGCTCAATTAATTTTTGTAAAGTTATTAAACCGTCTGCTTTTGAATGTATGGGTTAAAAACTAAAAGATGTATCTGGGAAAAGTCAATTAAAATTACTAATAAGACAGTCATTTGAAAAAATATTCAGTAATTAGGAATAACTTTCTACCGTAAATAACCTCAATATGTTGAAAGGCTTTAAAAAATAAATAAAAATAAACAAAAATAATAGATTTCTACGTTCAATCACTCACAAATAACCTTTGAAAATAAATCTTTATCTTTTAGCCACAGCAAATCTGGGTAACAGCTTATCTTAAGGAAGGTAATATTTTAAAATGTAGAGAAACCACTAGAATATCACAACATTATATTTTCTAAGCTAACATTTCGATTGATACGTAATAAAGAATATATATATATATATATATATATATATATATATATATATAATATTAACTATAGTAATTACAATACTAATAGTAACATAACTAATAGTAACCGAACTAAATCTGCCAAATCTAGGTACTAATTAAGCTACAATTTAAATCGTCTTGAACAACCCACCGAGGACGAACCCGGAGGGAAAAGAATGGGGCGTAAAAAAAAGAAACAAACGAAATACATAGACAAAAAATCAAGTACTCGTAAGAAAGAAAAAACCCTATAACTAAAGCGCTCAATACGAAAGTAGAGCAACAAAGACAGAAAATCTAAGCACGAGCCAATAAACCTACCTGAAGGACCGTAAGGGTGAAACCTAGTTAGGTTCTTTGGGTCGTGCTTAGATTTTATATATATATATATATATTTATATATATATATATACTCTCACACACTGATTGAACACTCAGGAAGAGTGGTAGAATTTGTAAACAGTAGCTACTCAGGCATTTACTCACCGCTCATTCGATAATGTATTTGAGCATTCTAGCTATTGGGCGTGTTTATAAGCGCTAAAAAGCCTGCGTTTTTCTACTGGACGCTCGTGGTCTAAGGGTAGAATCGCCGACTGACTCCAATTCGGTCGGGTTTCAATCCTGTGTTAGAAAGCGACCAGAGTCTAAGCCGTACTGATGAGCTGTAATACAGCAAAACAGATCTGTCTGCGGATGACTATAGTATAGTGTGTATATATATATATTGAGAGAGAGAGAGAGAGACATCGGATTCAACACTCAGAAGCGATGCTTTGTTTTCTGTTAAACCTAATCCTAAAGGTATTCACATTGCCTTTGAACGAGTATCGGTTATATACAAGCCGATAATACCTTATTGGTAATCTATTGCAGTACGTTCTCTGTAGTCTAGGTTATTTCCACCAGATAATTTTAATATCCATATTTTTATGTTTGCATATATTTTATCGCTGATATTGAAAATCATATCCTATAAATAAAACATACATTAAAGCTGTATTTACCGACACTCACAATCATACAGACACACATAGGCACACCCTCTCTCTCACACACAGACACACACACGCGCGCACACCCACACACCCACATATATATATATATATATATATATATATATATATATATGATTAATGTCCGAATATACGAGCGGATGGAGTGAATACCAGAAAGTCTTTCTGTGAAATTCAAAAGAAGGCAAGCTGCTGAAACTTACATCAATAAACTAGGTGAAGAATCGGTGAAAAAAAATCGCGCGATATATATCAGTTTTTTTTCCTTTTTATGTGCCATTTCCTTTCAGGACGTTGGCAATCATGGCCTTCCACATCTCCCTAGTGGCTCTTAGCAAGCTTTCTCCTGTTGTACCATGAAACCCTCGTTCTGTCATCCACCTTATCAGGGCCTTCAATTATGTTATCCACTGCTTTCTTCTGTCTCTATATCCATCTATCTGGCTTGTTAGTAACAGATTCTCTAAGCCCTCCTTCCTCATTGCATGTCACAGGAAATTTAGTTGTCATTTTCCTGAAGCTCAGTATTAATATCCGTTTCGTCTCCATCATTTCCAAAACCTCGTCATTGCTCACATACTCGGTCCATGATATCCGCAGTATCCTTCTATAAAACCACATTTCAGTTGCTTCAATTTTTTCCATCATCTTTGAGGATATTGTCCAACATTCACTGCCATATTGAAGAACCGACATCACATAGCAACACCGTCTTCTTCTTTTTTGTTTCTAATGAAATTGTCCTGTTTCTTAATACTTTACTCAACTTCTGGAATGCTTCTGTCGCTATACTATTTCGCTTTCGCTTCTCGGTGTCGCACTTTCCGTCTTCTGTTAGAACACTACCTAGGTATTGAAATTTCTGTAACGGCTTGATTTTAGAGTCCCTTACTTGTAATTGGCATTTTGGGCTGTCGCTTGTGCTAACAACCATGCATTCTGTTTTCTTGCAGTTTATTTGTAGTTCTTTCTGATCACTCTCTTCTGTAACCTTCTGTAGTAGGTCTTGTAGTTTTCTTTCTGTGTCTGCTATCAGCACTGTATCAACTGCGTAATTTATATTGTTTAAACTGTGGCAACCGATGACGAATAACTTTAAGTCTTAGTATAATTGCATGCAGGCAGTTTGCTGCTAGTAATGATTCTTGATTTCTCTTAGGTATTTCCCAAATATGTTGAGGCTACCAAGCATCTCCAATTCTTTGTGGCGTATTTTGTCAAACGGCTTTTCATAATCAATAAAACATAGTTACAAGTCCATCTTCGTTTGTATTGCCCTTTCTCAGAGCATCCTAACCATAAATATGCCGTTCCTTGTTCAAGAGTCTTTGAGGAAACCGCACAGTTTCATTCCTATCTCTGGCGTGATTCTGCTTCTCGCTCTATTCGTCAGGATGCGCGCGATCAGTGTTGTTACATAGCGCATTAAACTGATGGTTCATTGGAATTTGCATTCGTTTGCTCATGGCTTTTTAGACAGCGCTATGAAGATCGACTTACCGAGGTCATCGGGTATTACTCCACTATTATAAATTTCATTTATTATTTCTTTATTTTTTCTATGACAAATTCTTGTCCCGCTGCTTTGTTTCTGTTCAGTGTGGCTATTACAGATTCCACTTCAGACTTTAATATATCCTGTCCGTCTACATCTATATGTATTATTGGTTGCTCTCTCTTGTCGTGGAAAAGATCTTTTATATATTCTTCCCATAGATGCAGTATTTCCTCTTTCTCCAATACGATTGTTCCAGCCTTGTGTTTTATACATCCGGTTGAAGAGCAGATTTTTTTTCAGTTCTTTTATTTCTTTATGTATGTTTGGTTTATTATACCTGCTCAGTCTTTCTACTTCTGCACATTTGTCATTGAGCCATTCCCTTTTAGCCTGTCTGCATTTTCTCCTTATTTCTTTGTGCAGTTCCATGTACTCCATTCCATGTCTTGATATCATTTTTTGCCTCCTTTATATCATGTCGAGAATCTCTGCAGTTATCCACTCGTTTTTTCTTCTGCGCCTGATTTTCTTTGGGGCAATGTTGTTTGCTGATATCACTATCGCGTCCTTGAGTGAATCAAGAGTGGAGTAAAAAGTTCTATTTCTTCCTCAGTGTTTTGCGTTTTTAGTGCATAGACAATTACAATTGCTATCTTCAAGGGTCTCCCTTTCAGTTTGACCAGCAGAACTCTTTCAGAGAACTGGCAATATTCTAGGACGCATTTTTTCATTTTTCTCATGTTAAGCCGACTTCTATTTTATACCTCCTGCGTATATTATTCTATGGATTGTCGCTGCTGAAGTCTCCATTGTTTGGCCATCCGGTTTCACATACTCGCAGAATATTGATGTGCAGTCTGTTTATCTCCTGCTTGACATTCTCTAGTTGTCCACAGTTGTTGAGCGTCCTGACCTTCCATGTCCTCAAGGTAATCATTTCTTTGTTGCGCACATTCGCAGGGTAACGGTCCAGAGACACCTGTTGCCCATGTCTTTTCTTTCCAGGACGAGGGACACATTTTTGGAGAAAGCTTCACGTTTACGCCTTTGGAGTTAACAGATGACGGTCAGGTGATACCTGTAGCCCATGTCGGTCCCTACCGGGCGAGGAGGTGCTTCTTTTGAAAGTTACCCAATTCACGCAGTTAGGTTTCATATTTTTCTATTGCAAAGCCATGATACACGCAGGATAGATAGATAGTGGAGTAGTATCTTGTTGCTTTCTTCCCGGTGATTTATTGAGACCCCATTTCTAGTTAGCTAGCCGTTGACTAATTTATATTTCCTCCGCCCTTTGTAGGTTTAATTTTTGTATCCTACCGGGTTGCTAACATCCCGTACAAAAAGTTGAGTAGAAGAAAGAATGTAAATATTAAGTATATACTTATAAGTTCGAATAACTAATAATGTAAAGGAAAATATGTTAATTCCCATAATTAGTATTTTGTTTCCAGTAGACTAAATGTTGGTAATGGAAACCTAGGCAATATTTGCATTTAGATCAATAAATAAATAAAAATACATTTTTACATCAAAATTTAACATTCATCTACAAAAATAGAAAATAATCATAATCTGAAATCGAAACAAAAATGTACATGAATAAAACGATTTTTTTATTTAATTTAGTTCTAACTACCAGAAAGATAACGTCTGCAAGACTAAAATGAAACTATTACGTAACCAGTAGACGTAAATTTTGAAAATTATCCTAACATGCCATACTTTCTCAAAGACAAACCTTTTATCTGTATTTGTTGGAGAACTTTCATGACCCTTTTAGACGAGACGCAGAGAAAGAGATGGGGATAGAACCTTAGGTAATATTTGTATTTAAATAAATAAATAAATGAATAAATAAAAATACATACTACTTAAAAAATGCGGATATCATGGATTGAGCATATGAACAATGATGAGCTTTTGAAATAGATGGAGACGAAAAGGTTATTAATACTGAGCACCAGGAAGAGACAGTTAAATTTCCTAGGATATGTAATGAAGAACGAGGGCTTGGAGAACCTAATACTAACAGGCTAGATATAGGGAAAAAGACAAGGGAAAGCAGCAGATATCTTATTTGAAGGGCCTGATCAGGTGGCTGGCAAAACGAGGGTTTTGTGTTGTAACTGGAGAAAGCGTGCTAAGAGCCGCCAGGGATAGGGAGACATGGATAGCCATGATAGCCGACGTCTTGAAAGAACATGGCGCGTAGAAAAAGAAGTATTACTTTAGTGAGACAACCTTGTTAACTATTATATCACTCCAAAGAGCTCAAATAAATTTAGAACTGTACTTTTGATTCAACATAATGCTGAAAATATGGAGCAACTCGTTAGATATTAATTCACCACACGTGACTAATATATGACTAATTTTAAAGATATTGTATTAGAAGTAATTTTAATTTATTCTATACAGTAGTGTATCGCCTCACAACAAAACTCTTGGCGCATTCGATCAATCATGACTAATTTATTTTGCAGTAAATCTCAATTGTCTATTTTTCCAAATAGAGCCTTCTCGGCCAGTCAAAAATGCTATGACAAGTCAGTATCGAAAATGATTTAATCACGTGTTAATTTCCTGAAATTATCTTAGTACATGATTTTTTGGACATCTGCCTTTTCATATTTAAGTATTATTCTAGGATTAATGTAGTGCCATTTTGTGTAGTATCTTTACTACCCACTCGAAATTTAATGACTCATAAAAGTATCGGTTCTACGATGGTAAGACGTCTCTGAAGAAAAGTGAAACTGCGCCATTCTGATAGTCGTACTTGTAGCAACTTATAATTTGTGTGTGTTCGAATCTTGTATGTGAATAGACCGTTATATTATGTTTAATAAATCCTCAGTTGGTTTCATGTAAAACGTTTAGGGTGGCAGTAGCATTCATTGGAAATTTTCAGAATGCTCCTCAAATATATTCTGAGAAAGTTTTACCATTGACACGGTGTAATTTAAATTGATATGAGCACTGGCTGTGTAGTCAATGAATGTCAATTATTTGCTGTAAGTAAACAATCAAACTCACCATAAAAAGTATCACCCTGTAAGGAGACTGTAATTGATTTTTAATTTTACAAGCCGAACATTTATGTTAGGATCATATGTTTAGTTATAAAAAATGAATACGCGCAATTATTATTATTATTATTGCTATTATTATTATTATTTTCATCGTCTTCGTCGTAGTCGTCGTAATCATCATAGTTTCTGCAACACCTCAAATGCGACATTTTCAGTCGTCACGTTTTCAACAGGCCTACTGTCAAATCAGGTTAAGCAACGTCAATACAGATATGTGTCTAGATCGGTAACCGTTTCGAAATAAAAGGTGTTTTATGATTTGATGTGTAAGGGATCTAATGCATAATGGCTAAGAATTGTTACACAGTGAGCCGAGTTCGAATTCTAATGTGTTCTTATTTTCATTTACGCGCAAATACCTTTGGTAACTCTTCGGGAAATCAATTACTTCACTCCCAGACATAGGTTAATCAGAAAGTCTTGCAGCACTAAACCATTATTTTCTCACAAAAATTCTTATAATATTTAATGGATTTAAAAAACGCGGGAAGATTTGATAATCTAAAAGAAACGTTTGTATTTTATTGCAGATAGCTTCGTTCGTTGAGATTGATAATTCACTCACACCAACAATTCATATCAAATTAATTCTTAAAATAAAAACGACCAATTACTAAATAAGGAATTTAAACTTGAAAAATTATTTTACTTTACTCCTATGAAAGAATATGTACAATTCCAGCTAAAATATGTCTGTAAAAGGATACTATGACTCATTACATAGGAAAACTTATTTTAGCCGTTGAGTGAATTTATGTATGTAAATGCAAGGATATTATTTTGTAACAAGTAGTTTTATACAATAGCAATATTGATTTTTTTAAATATTTAAATTTAAGAACGCTTACGTATAATCATCATGTTAGCTGAAATATCAGTCTGTTTATAATACAGTGGAATAATGTCGGTGGTCATTCATGATTGACTGTGAAAATGATAGAAATTTCTTTTGGGGGTCACAGGTGGCGGGCAGATTAATGTTTTGACGAAGGTCAGCGCCTGAGTCAAAATGCACCGGATGTCCCAGGAGTGAGGTGGTAACCATTGAAATTACGTCAGCTGCCACAAAGAAATATTTTAGTTTAATATTTGAGTGTAGCAGATTTGCAGACAGTGCCAAATGACACAATTCAATGTTTAAATTAGCGGAAGCCAGAAAATGATATTCGTGAATTTGATGAAATAAAAAAGGTATTAACTGTTATTAGTTTTTTTTAAATTAATTTATGTTTTTAATTTGTTTTTTTAAACATTTTGTAAATGGACAATCTTATTTGAGTAAATGCCCTTTTTTATGTTATTAAACAGTATATTTAGTAGCCTAACTAGCCTGAATAATCCAGAATTCCTTTTATTTTCCTAACATGATTTCTCGATTATTCAGGCCAGTAGTTGAAAATAAATTATAAGATTTTATATTTAAACTATATTTTATTTGTTTTTGACGTTTATTTTTTTTTTGTAATTTATTCATAACATCCTTATAATTTTATACGTGAGAAGCAAATATTAGTTTCCTATTCTAGTGTTTTCCGAACGTACCCATCTTAAATATTTGCTAACCGTTCCTTATTGCATATCTCTACAAATGCATATTTCTGTTTTTAATATACATTAAAGTCACATAATGTTCATAAAAAACTATGCTGAGCGGACATTATTTACTATTTTTATGAGAGAAAATATCACCTGTCATGGTTAGTACTTCATCAAATCCAGTAGTCTGAAATCTGCGGTTATAACGAGAAATGTTGCTAGCACAAGTATGAAAGACTTTCCAATAAAAAGTTAACATAGTTTCACTCAAAAGTCAGGTTTAAACGCTGTGTGCTTATTAGTCATTTCACTAGGTTGATAAAATCAATAATTCAGCGTTTTTATTATTCGATCATCGTGAAAATCCAAAACCAGGTCTTTGTGTCTTTGTGTTCTAACTACTAGTCCGTTAAATATATTTGGCTTGAACCAGAAACATCACATTTATGATATTGCTATATTGATTAAGATTTTCGAAAGTTTTATTATTTCACAACAATATATTGCCAGCTTATTATAGCAGTACAAGTGGATTTATTGGAAAATTGTACTTCGATTAAGAAAATAAAAATTTCTCATTTAATCGTCTAGTAAAATCAGGAAACTCTACGTTTAGATATTTTCAATTAATTTGCAGATGTTTCTTTAGAATATTGTGATTATTTAACTGAGGGTTATAAGAATGAGAAAATATTATTCACTTTTCTGTATTGTGACAATTTTAAGATTTTTATATTTCATTCAGCGTGCAATTTTAATATTAGGAATGCAAGTTGTCAATACAAAATAGCAGTGTTTTGTTCTCGGGGAGGTTTTTGGGCAGATGTGAGAAATAATAAGCTAGTAATAACAGTCTGTTGAAACGCTTTACTCACGCGCATAGAACGTGATCATACAGCAGCCAGTTATTCTCGATAAAATGGCGCGAAGATGGCAACATCCACAATTATTCCAAATAAAAATCATGGTATTTATAAATAAATATAAGTTATCTAATGGCGTCAAGTGGGTTAAGCCAAATAAATTAATTCCTCGCCCGGTCAGGATTTACATAGCCAATAGTTATAACCTGAACTTCGTCCAGCAACTGTTAGCACCAGCGGCGTAAATGGGACAAAATTCTTTGGAGAGAGTCTCTCGCCTGGGAAGAAAAGACATGAGTAATCGGTATCACCGGACCGTTATCCTGAGACTCTTCGTACCAAAAACAAAATCACTCACGCGATATATGATGACAGGACACTAAAAAACCTGTGGAGAACTTAAGAATACCAAGCAGGCAATTAGCAGATTGAATATTAGTATTCTGAGAGTGTGTGAAACTAGATATCCAAGAATGGTGCAAAACAAATGGTCAAGTATTCACCAACACCTGGTTTCAAAAGAAATCTCAAGACGACTATGAATATGGTAAAGCCCAAGATGCGGAGAGAAGAAAAACAAAAAAATAGTGATTTCATTACAATAAACAGGAGATTCAGGAATGCAGTTGTTCATTGTAATACTTATCCAATTGCCGACTGAAGAAGCAACCACCTCCTAGTTATATTTAAACTAAGGGTGTGACTCCGGAAAATGAAGAAGCCTAGATCAGCACACAAACTGCAATAAAACACTCTTGTTAATTACTTCAATCTCCTGAAAAAGTACAAAGATACAGCAAAGATCATAAACGAGAAACAAATTTGAAAACGAAAATTTAAAATGGGATGCACTAAAAGAAGCATTAATAATATCAGCCTACGTCACCATCCCAAAAGAAAAAAAAGACGTAGATAAAAACATGATTGGATCCCTGATATGATTCCAGACATAATGCAAATGAGATAGAAAGTAATGCCATAGCATGGGACGGAATACATGAAACTATACAAATAAATAAGGAGTAATTACTGACAAGTGAAGGAGGAAAGGCTCAACGACAAAATACCCAGAAATAGAGAGTTGAACACGACTAATAAACAAGATATATATACAAAATGAGAGAACAATCAGTACAAAAACATTTTCTTCAACGTGATGCATACAATAAATCGAGACAACACTCATATTAGCGAAGAAGACAGTTCTCCAGTGGTGAGAAGTATATATATATGAGATCACTTTCACGATAAGACAGAATAATCGACACGTAAATGCAGTCGGACTAAAAATATTAAAATCCGAAATGCATCATACACTTACCAAACTGAATAAGAAATTCAAAATGAAACGCACTAAAAGAAGCATTAGTGATATCGGCTAACGACATTGTTCCAAATAAAAAAAAACTTAGATAGACAATTGAGTGGATCACAGATGAGATTAAGAATATGATTAAAAGGAGACATGGAAACGGAATACAGGAAACTACACAATGAAAAAGGAGCAAAAGCAAACAGGCGAAGGAAGGATAACTCAACATGTTCCCTAACGGGAAACATAAAATCCAAAGAACAAAACACTCGTATTATGGAAGGAAGAAATATTTCAGCGATGGGAAATTATAATGGCGATCCCTTCCACGGCTAGAAAGACCAACCTACAATACACGAAAATACCAACAGGCCTGAAGTATTAAAATTCGTAGTGGAAGCTGCCCTGGCAAAACTGAACAGAAACCATTCAAATGGACCAGGCGGGATTGTAGTAAACATGTTGACAGCCTTAGACTGTTATAGGAAAAAATCATATAAATTATAAATGAGATCTACAACAGTGTGGAAATCCCGAAGATCTCAGTAGAGAAATTTTCATAGCTCTGCCTAAGAAATAAGGTTGCAAATTAATGTGAACTTCAACGAAAGATCAGTTTAATGTGTCACGTAACAAAACTCATCATACCAATTCTGATGAACGGAGCGCACAGAATTCAGACTGGAGATACGGCAAGTACAGTGTGGTTTCGTGAAGGACACTGGAACAAGCAAAACGCTGTTTATGCTTACAGTGCGGTCGAACAGGGCAATAGAAATACAGAAAGACGTGGTACGTGTTTCATCGACTATGCAGAGGGATTCGACAAAGTATGACACAAAGAACTGATAGAGACGCTTGGCAACTATGTCAAATTTCGTAAAGATCTTAGTGTAATCACGAACCTTTATAAGTAGACAACTGTCTGAAAACGGAAATGCAGTTTATAAACATAAATATAAAATGGGTGGTAGACAACGATGTGTCTTTCCAGCAGGTCAATTCAACCTATACAGCGAGACTATTCTAAAAGCTCTAGAATTCTAGCCAATACTAGTCATTGCCGGCAGCAATCTAAACACTCCGAGCTACGCAGACATTACAGTGCTGATAGTAGTTACGGGAAAGAAGCTACAAAATTTCCTACAGTAATTAAGGAAAGCAGTAATGGAGGAAAGCAGAACTGCATAACAACTAAAGAAAATTAATGTGAGGTAATCAATAAAATGAGGATACCAAAATGCTAATTCCGAGTTAATGATATCAAAATCAAAGTGATACATGAATTTAAATACCTTGGAAGTGTTTTAACAGAAGACGGAATGTGCAATACGGAGATCTGAAGGTGCACAGGTATGGCCACGGTTGCATTCTAATGCTAAGTAGAGAATTAAAAGACATGAAAATGTTGCTGGAAACAAATAAGAGAGTAATAGATTGTTATGTGATACCTGCCCTTAATATATCTGCCATTAATATAGAAGTGAATGCTGGACAATGTCATCAAAGATGAAAGAAAGACTTGAAACAACCGACATGAACGGAACACGCCAGCAATGACGACGTTCAGGAGAGGATAGACAGAAAAAAAAACTGATATTTAATATCAAGAAAAGAGAGTGGAAGATATTGGGACATGTAATGAAAAAAGACGTATTAGAGAACCAGATGCTCAATGGAAGAGGAGAAGAGATACAAGGGAAAGTAACGCACGACATATCTGATAAACTTGAGTAGATGGATGATGGGGCGAGGGTTAAAGAGAATAAAAGGAGAGGTTGTATTAAGCGGCAAAATTATAGGGTCATCTGGAACGCCATGGCCACTTAGGTCCTGATTAGAAACGACACCTAGAAGAAGTTACTTTCCGTGATATAGCGTGATGCCGCCTCTTCATGAAGAAAACATGAATTGCCGAAACATTTTCTGAAGTTCCACGTTACACAAACTGCATCGTAGACACCCAGTGTCTTTTATGTAAATATTTTCATAAGAATTTTTCCTTTTAAAATCAAAATTCCCATGAAGGCAATAATGACACTAATATACAATAGCTTGCTGGGAGTTAAAACGAATTAAATATTTTTAGAAGGAAATGGAACTCATTTCTAAACAGTAAATATACTTCTACTGTTAAGAAAACATGGAGGAGATCGAACTGAGAGATAGGTGAACTTATTTATTCCTATTAAGGAAAATAAATAGATACAAAAAAATAGAACATAAATAAAATTTTAAAGCTTAGACGCAGATGGCAAAAATATAGAGTGGAAAGATACATTAGAAAGAACACGAAAATTTATCCTAAAAGGGAAACAATTTATATAATTCTACTCCTGTTAAAAAGACCGAGAAAGAGTTAGAACTGGACAATACGTGAAACTCTTTATTCTCATCGAGAAAAAAATAATTATATATAGAAAATAAATAAAAGATATAAACTTTTTTAATTTATGCGGTGACGTTAGAATTTTACAGTTGAGATATAGTTTAGAAGAAAGGAAACTGATCCTAAATACGAAACAATGGATAGACGTTACTCCTACTCAAAAGACTGACGAGAAATGTGAATCTGTTGATAGCTGAAACTATCTAATATTATGATATTCTTCTTTGAATTCATGTGCAATATATTACGCATCATTCTATAGTAGAAATCACTTGATATAATCATGAGTTCCTTGCCAATAGGTTATTCTCTCACTTTTGAAAAGCGTTTCGAAGATTTAGCTTTTTACTAGATATTATATTTACAAATGTAACGTATCAATAGTCAATTTCAATCTCATTCGATGCTATTCTGTTACTGTCAAAATTTCTTTTAATATTTTTTCAGCCTCATTCACTTTACTTAATCCATTGGTTCTTAGTGACTTCATCGCCTTTCCTAGTGGTGAACTTATTAAAATATATAATAAAATAACCTACAATATCGACATTTATTTTTTATAGTTTCATATCCGTGATAGATAGTTTCAAATATTCCCAAATTTTTGCAAAGTTTGAATTAAAACAGCCAATTGTCTTGCTGTTGTGTCTTAAAAATCCATTAATAAATTCTGAAATTCAATTTTTATGTTTCATTAGTATCGTTCAGAAATACTTGACGCATATGAGTTTTCATTGTACTACAAAAAAATACTGTTTTTCTGTTATTTGTGTTTATGGTAAATAAATAGTATTCATCAGTTGTTTACCTTTTTGATTTTTGGTTGAAATAATCTTCCTTTGAATATTTTCCCTCTTCAATTAAATATTGATTATTTCCTATCTCGTTAGTCTAGGATAAATAGCATTTAGCTGGAAGAAATCCTCGCTTTGTCAAAACGTCGGTTGTGAATTGCTGACATTTTGAGAAAAGACATCAACTTATGTATGTAATTTAATGCAAATAAAAAAGATTCAAGCTAATGCCAAATTATAACATATGTTTCTGACTGTGTATTATTATGGGCTTACGACGTACGAAAAAGATGCATTTAATCTCTTTTCTATTTACCATATACGACTTGCCTTAGAGCTTTGTGTAAGCTGTATATATATATATATATATATATATATATGTGTGTGTGTGTGTGTGTGTGTGTGTGTGTGTGTGTGTGGACATCTACACACATTTTTTTTTTTTAATCATATCACCCCGAGCAAGGCGGTAACGCCACTGATGCGCAGGGGGTTACGTAAGGGTAAAAAGAATGGAAAAGAGAAAGCCGGAAACCACATCCTAAACAGGAAACAAGGGATGAGCCTCTTCACCTGTTCAATAGATGTGGGTGGAGTGTGAACCGGGCGATAGTTTAGTCTATCTACTCCAATTGAAAAAAAAAGAATAATAAAGGAAAAAGTGAAAAGATTGGAAAAGAGAAAACCGGAAACCGCATCCTAACCAGGAAACAAGGGATGAGCCTCTTCACCTGTTCAATAGATGTGGGTGGAGTGTGAACCGGGCGATAGTTTAGTCTATCTACTCCAATATCTGTTTCGCTATATCACAGTTATTCACTACTGTTAGATATCCGATTGATTTTACCCAGGATTGAATACCGATCGAATTGGTGTTAGTCGGCGATTCCACCTCTGATATATGGGCACACGTTATATATATATATATATATATATATATATATATATATATGTGTGTGTGTGTGTGTGTGTGTGTGTGTGTGTGTGTGTGTGTGGTCATCCACAGACATATCTATTTCTCTGCATCACAGCTCATCAGTACGGTTAGACAGCCGATCAACTTTTACCCAGGATTGAAACACGACCGAATTGACGTCAGTCCGCGATTCTACCTCTGAAACTTTTTAGCTTGTATATTATTATTATACACGCCCAATAGCTGAGCCTGTTGTAATTCATTGCTGACTGAATGATGCCAGAGCAGCTACTCTTTCTCAAAATCTACCTTTCTTCCCGAACGCTCAATCAGGGACTGAGAGAGTAAAAAGTCATCTGCAGACATATGTGTTTCGCTGTATCACAGCTCATCAGTACGATTAGACAGCCGATCGCCTTTTATGCAGTAAAAGTATATAATGCTATTAAGTAAATTTTATAACAATTCTGTTACTTCTAATATAATTCATTAACAGCGATATGAAAATACATCCATCAAATTTCTAAAATGAAAATAATGATCTAGCATACATTTCACTGTACGTTGAATAAATATGCAGAATATTTCTTTTAGAAAAGTTCTTTATCGGTCAACGTCTAAATTATATTGTTTACATTTAGAACAAAAGTATTATTGAGAACAGGAAATTAACATCGCAAATAAGACAAATATATCGGAGTATTTCATAAAACCTGATTGTGCTAAATCGAAGCAATTTAACCCATTGACTGCCAAATCACAAGATTACACTCAGTTGACAGTTTTATTATGGAGCCATCTACTAGTTATATTGTTCTTGCTAAGAATCATATTGTGGTTGTCAATTTTCTGAAATATTTTCAACGAATTTATTAGCAGTCATGCGTTTAGCGTGAGAACAAACTTAAGTCGTCTGTTTACGTTCTAAATCAGCTCATAAACTTCAAACTATATTTCGATAATGAATTTTGACAGACAACGTGCTAAACAAAAAATAACGCTAGCATCATTCTCGAATGATTTTCTTTTTCTCAGCCACATTCTTTTAGTCAAAAACTGTTTTAAAACTATAAACATTAGCGAAGTTGTTTAATTCGTACTATAGTATAGATAGTATAATTTAATAAATACTTTGAAATTAAGTACATCAAAATTAAGATTGGACAAAATGAGGTCTCTATTTACGATCTAAAGATTATCAAGTATCTAAAACAAAGTAAAAGTGATTAAAATTAAGTAAATATATATAGTCAACCGCAGACAGATCTGTTTCGCTGAATCATCAGTACGGTTAGACTCCGATTGCTTTTTAACCCCGAATTGAAACCCGACCGAATTGGCGTCAGTCGGCGATTCTATCTCTGGGCTACGAGCGTTCGGGAGAAGAAGGCAGACTATTTAGCGCGTATATCATTATACACGCCCAATATAAGAGTGCTCTAATTCATTATTGAATGAGCGATACGTATATGCTAGAGTACCTACTGTTTTCAAAGTCTCCCATTCTTCCATAGTACTCAATCATGGTGTGAGATCGTAAATACTATAGTCATCCGCAGACAGATCTGTTTCGCTGTATCACAGCTCATCAGTACGGTTAGACTCCGATTGCTTTTTAACCCAGGATTAAAACCCGACAGAATTGGCGTTCGGTAGAATGCAGACTTTTAGCGCGTATATCATTATACACACCCAATAGCCAGAGTGCTTTAATTCATTATTGAATGAGCGATGCGTATATTTAAAAAGATGTGTATTTGCATACATATATATATATATATATATATATATATATATATATATATATATATATATATATATATATTGTTAAATATAAGAAAGAATGAATGTCTATGGTGTTTAATCATGAGCCGTTCTAAACGTCGTATTTTTGTTTTAATTTCAGTTGAAAATAAAGACAAAAATTCTCCAACATTTGGATAATTATTTTTTGATTTTTTTCTAAACTTTCGGCTCACATGAGCCATCTTCAGAGAGGTTGTTTAATTCCATGGACGAATTTCTACAGATTCTCCATTCCGTAAAACCTAAGAATCTAAGAATAATTGCATCTTTGGACGTCCAAAACTTATTCACAAATGTTCCCGTCCATGAAACAATTGGCATCATTATCCCTGATGTATACAATCGTGCTACTCTTCCTTCAATCTATATTAAACCCACTATATTAAAAAAAAAACTATTATTAACATGCACCACACAACTACCCTTTCACGATCCCTTAGGCAATATTTATACACATATAAATGGTATTGCGATGGGATTTCCTGTAGGTCCCCTCTTTTCCAATTATTATATGGCAAATCTAGAAAATAAAATAATTAATGACAACAATAAACCCTCTATATATGTAAAATACATAGATGACATCTTTCGTTTTAGCTAAGAATATCGATCAAATTACATATCTTAAAAACAAATTTGAAATATACATATGGGTGCGTATGCTTGCGTGTGAGTGTTCTTTATTTAACTGTGTGTATTGTTTATAATATTTCAGTGTATGTGGTTTTATACTGTATATGATGATTTGTTGATTTTTAAATTGAGTATGTATTCTGTTTTTCGCTTGTAAATTATCGTGCCTACATATTTAATTAAATTTATTTCTTCATGAGCTGCAATATGACTGTGTTTGTCTTCAGCTCTCATGCCCACGTCATCTTAGGAATTGAGTCGCCAGTATGTCGGGATTATGGCCATTTTCTAAACTAGATTTAAATTTAACAGATAAACTGAGAAGTCGCTAAGAACAAGAGTTAATAAAATTGTGTGTGTATATATATATATATATGTATATATATATGCATATATATATATATATATATATATATATATATTCACGTGCGTATGTGTCTATACATTTGCATATATTTGTTTATGTATATATGTGTGCATATGTTTGTCGTTATGTGGGTATATATATATTTGCATGTGTGTGTCTATCTGTTTTCTCTCCGATTCTTATTTGAATAACTTTACAATAATCTAAATCTAATGATCTGTTCATCTTAGAATTTAAAATTCTTAGATTCTAACATTAAATCCTCACAAATATTTTTTTCTGTTTAGAAAATAAATGTTGATTTTTATTGTTAAGTTTAACTAATAGTCGATTAGTGATGTGGACCGGTATTGGGACCAGGAAATGATAACTGGAAACACTCTGGTAAGGTTAACAACATATATTCATTCAGAAATATATAAAAGTGAACAGAGTAACATAACCTTGGCTTACTAGTGACTGAAAGACAGACAAACTGTGCTGAGCTGAACTGAAGCCGCGAGTGTAATTAGCTCTCAGTTAATATACTGGTAAAAAGAGTCCATAGTTTAGTGGGTAATGACCCATAACACCGCCCATCCAACATCTTTTTCCTGAAAAGCTGTTTAATGTTTCTTCCGTTTTGGATCGACGATCAAAGGATCCGTAAATTTTCTTTTTCTTCCAGATCACCTTATTTTGGGTGAAACTCTCGGAAATGGTGTCTATCGGCTCTTCATTGTTCGGTGGGGATTCATTAATATCTGTTGTCCTACATTTTCTCAATTGGTTCTGATGACGCTTGTGTGTATTCTTGGGGCCTTGAACTATATATACGAGATCAGGCACTCTTTGTGTGCCTACTTCCCAAAACGACGTCTTGTTCTTATAGACTTTGAACAACATATTCTCACCGCAGAAGTAACGTTTTCTGGGAAGAGTAAGGGCTTTTTTTAATTATGCCTGCTTTGGAATGAGCTTATCAAATACTGATCTTATCCTTCTTGCGAACATCGTTTCTGCAGGTGAAAGTCTTGTTGGCGTATTAGGGTTTGATGTAATTCTATACACGTGCCGAAACTATTGCAGCGCCTAATCAGTCGGTGTCCCCTGTGCTCTTTTAAGTGCTCATTTTAAGGTGTCCATGAATTGATCCGCCTGTCCACTGGACCTAAGATGATATGGCGGGGTCGTAATGTGTTTCATCTGGAACGTTTCACAGAACTCTTTAAATTCACCGGGCATAAACTGCGTTCCGTTATCTGTCACCACGAAATCCACTACGCCAAAACGCGCCAACAGTTCATGAAGTTGTAGGTCTTCTGCATCGAATAGCTTCCGGCCATTTAGTGTGGCTGTCGATGACGATGAGGTAGTAATGATCTTCCAATTGACCCTCAAAATCGACGTGAATCCTATGCTACGGCTGGTCAGACTTCGGCCACGGTTTGCACAGAGCTGGTGGAGTTTTATCTGCGAACGCGCACCATTTGCATGTCTCAATCATGTCAGCTATATATCTGTCCATATTTGGCCAGGAGACGAAACAACGCATGAGACTTTTTGTATGGTTTTCTTTTCGGAATGTCCCATATGATAGTCCAGCAGGATTTTCTTTTGCAAATTTTTACGTATCACCACTCTTTTAGTGAACAACAATACATCGTCACATAGGAAAAAAAGCTGAGGTACACTCGAGTCTTTATTGTAGATTTTGTTCTTGGTAGTACTGATAAACTCTTTTGTTAGAGCATCTCTTTGATGTTTGATAGAGTTACTGGAAGCTCTCTCAGGGTGTTCGCAATTTGCTCTTAAGGTCGCGATTATCGATTCTTCGAATATTTCTTTGTTTTTCAAAACGAGCCTAGATAAACTGTCAGCGTGGCAGATGTTCTTGGAGGACAGGTAGTCAACCTTATAATTATACTTCAGCAATATTGTGCCCCACCGTATAAGTCTTTTCGCAGTGTACACCGGTAGTTCCTTCTCAGATCCGTATATAGTCAGCAGCGGTTTGTGGTCCGCCTGTGACGTAAAATATCTGCCGTGTAGATATCTGTGAAACTTGGCAACGGCGAAGATTATGCTTAACGCCTCCTTTTCGATCTGCGAATATTGCTTTTCCGCAGGCAGCAAAGTTCGAGACGCATGCGCGATGGGTTTTCTCATTCCATCCGGAAGTTTGTGTAAAATGCATGCGCCGATGACATAAGAGCTTGCAACAATTTCTACTCTGATATTTAACTTTGGGTCATAGTGAGTGAGAAAAAGTTCTGAAGTGAGTGTTTTCTTTATGTTTTCGAATGCAGATTGGCATTCCGGTGTCTATTCCCAGGTTTTGTCATTCTTTAGGTCGTTCTTTTAAGGAAGTTCGAAGTTGTGCATGTTTTTAATGAACACTTAGTAAAAATTTACTAAGCCTTGTAAGCTTTGTAGTGCTTGCACATTATCCGGTGCCGGCATGTCCTTGATCGCCGTAACCCTGTCTGAATCCGGGCGTCGACCATCTTTGTTAATGATATGCTCCAAATATTTATTTGCGTCAAATAAAATCATATTTAGCCTCCTTGACTTTGAAGCCGTATTCTTGAATTTTGACAAATACGCTTAGTACGTACTCCCGATGGACTGTCACCGATTTACTAGTAATTAAGATATCAGTTGCTAAATCAAGATCGCAAACATGGTATCTATAACCTCCTGAAAGAGAGCATTAAATGTATACAATACTCTATGGGTATTTATGCAAAAAAGATTGGAACAATTCTCCTCAAACTGGGTTTGTAAATATGCCTCCGATAAGTCCATTTTAGAGAAAATTTCGCCACCGATTAATTTATTAAATATCTCTTCGGTGCTAGGGAGAGGATAGTAGTGGTCTTTTAGTGCAGCGTTTAAACCCGTTGAGAAACTGATTTGGTTTGATTTTTTTTATATATACTGTTAGTGCAACCCATTCACTGAAATCTGTTTTAGACAGGATGCCTGCAATTTACAATCAGTCTAACTCTTCATTGATTTGGTTCGCGCCGCAAACGGAATGTTCCTTTTCTTTTTAAACACGAGCTGAGCGTTATCTTTTAACTGGAATTGTGCTTTTAACTTGGTACATTTTCCTAAATAGCCCGAAAACACATCAGGGAATTTTTGCTTGAGTTTCTATTTCAGTTCCTCGATGTTTGAGGTTGTACTTTCTATTTTACGACAAAACTTACTAATTGAACTGTCCCACAAATTGAACTTCTCAATCCAATTTGTTCCAAATAAGTTTTCTTAATTTTTCATAACATAAGCTTTATTTTTTTCGTTTTTCAATTTAATGTTACAGCGAAAAATACTTCACCTAAAATGTTAATTTTGTCGCCTATTACAGAACGTGCTGTTTTCTTTGTTCTTAATAAAGTTGGCTTTTTTCAGTCGCCTCCAGGTGTGCAAATTATAATCGTATGTCAGATCCAGAGTCGAGCTTGAATTTTATCGTTTTGTTAATTATTTGCGCAATTACGTATTTACGCAAATTTCCATCTTCTTTATAGCTTGACTGCGTCTGCCTAATTTTATTTTTTGGTGTTTTAAATTTTTTAACATACCAGCAGCGTGGTGTTACATGGTCAGCTTTAACACAATTTTGACATATTTCCTTCTTTTTGGACGGGCAAAACCGCATCCAGTGTAGTTTTCCGCAGATATAACACGGACCTAGTGGTGATTTTTCTTGTCTATTCGTAGTATGCTTGTCACGATATTTTGGTCACATATATTTACTTTTCTCTTTTTCCGGGAGGTAGAATTTTGGTCTGTTCTTATTTTTTTTATATGAGCGACTCCCGACTCCTCGATATTTCTAGAGTCAGATTTTACGGATACCACTCTCTGGCCCGGTATGTGGTCTTGTAATGGAACCACGAAATGATAACTCGAAACATGGTGGTATGGGTAACAACATATACTAAGTGAAAAATAGATACACGAGAACAGAGTAACATAAGCTTGCCTTACTAGTGACTGACATACAGACAGACTGTGCTGAATTGAAGACACGAGAGTGATTAACTCTCAGTTAATATACTCTTAGGGAAGTGTCCATAGTTAAGTGGGTAACGCCCCACAACAATTAGTTATACCCAAGTATATTTAATCGAATATGAACATTAATGGTCCAATAAATTAATTTTAGATTATATTCCGAAAGTAGAAATTACTTGCATTTGGATTGGTCACTACAGACTATATAACAATGTCTCCCTGAATTAGGAAATTGGGTTAGTTTTGAACGTTTTCAAACTCTTCGACTTGAAATCAGCAGCATCTCTTGATAAGAAACGAGTAGGGTTTGTAGTGATATTATAATATATTTATTTCATGAATTGTAAATTAATACTATTATTATGATTATTATTGCGTCATTTTTCATCATATTTCGATTTTGTGCTATGGCGCATTACATATCAAGTCTGAAAGAAGACCTAAGGCAGGTCATGGTGTGTTGTTATGGCTTCATTTCATGATTTTTTCTATCTCCCTTACATTCCAAGAATTGCATAGACAAAGTTCTCCTTAGTGTGTGGACTGTGCTTAACAACAGAAATGTTTGTATATTTCTGAAGCTGCAGTTTCCAGGGATTCTTTCAATGTGTTTTTTGTTCCATTTTTATCATTGCAACTCCACTTACTATCAATGGTACGATACTTGTTTTCAAATTCCACATTTCCTTCCATTTTAATTCTCAGGTCTTTATATTTTGACAGTTTTTTGAATTCCATGTTAAAATCTGCTGGATAAGCTATATAAGTTAATTAGCTATATTTTTTTCTTTTTGGTTTTTAACAATAATCTCCTGTCTATTTGCTTCAATGTTTCTATCTGTATAGACGGTGTAATAGCAGGGAATGGTGACATTTTCTATTTGTGCAACCGGTGTTGGGTGATACATATTTACCATAGTGTTTGCACATTGTCCAATACAAATATTGTCCCACTCTATCGTGACTATTTTTATATTTATTAGGGGCAAGTACAGAACATTTCTAAGATTAGAAGATCTATTGTTTATTGATATTTATTAGAGAACCCGTAATTTGTATCCAGATTATTATGTTTAATATTTGCCTGAAATTTTTAATATTATTATTATCATTATTATTATTATTATTATAGCATACTGAAACTCAATAGCCATAAAGTGTTAAAACACCACATGAGTCAGTCAATTGTGGTTAATCGATGTGGAAATAATATATAGATAAGGCGATTTAAAGAATATAAAATTAAAATAATAAATCTATAAAAATATAAGAAAGAAAGAGGTCAGCCAATGATATGAATTAAAAGGGACGAGAATTTAAAACATTTGTTATTAAACATATGACACATTCAGTTGAAAAAAGAATTAACAATAATTCCTAACTGGCGACATTTTCTATCTGATAGTTTCTCCACCGTTGTTACCTTTCTGAACGGACTTACCACATCCAAGCTCACCATCTGGTTGCATTTGATAAGTTCCACATAATGGGCGGAGTTTCGAACATATGATGGTGATGGGGTGAATTCGAAATAATAGATAGAGAAAGCCACTAGATACTACGTAAACTTAAGGAATCATCATATATACTAGGCTACAAAATCTCCTAAGCAGACCAAGCATAGAGATGAAAACTATATAGGTACCAGTACTACGAATTCAGGTAAAAACTGTTAAGTGAATATTAGGTTTATAAGTCCCAGAAATTCAGTTGTTATTGTCGTTAAGTACACACGGCCCAGAGGATAAGACGTTGTAGAAGAAAGGGCAAGAGAAGGATGGTAACACCTGTGAGAAGACAGTTCAGAATGAGAAAAAAATAGCAAGATACAAGAGGTGAAGGGGAAATGAAGGGAGAAGGACTGGAGTCAAATGGACAATTGATGGTAATTGACCATGCATTTAAATTCTTAGAGATTGTAACCGTCAGGGTAGCAAGTATACGGAAGAGAGTTACACAGGCGGGAAGTGCGAGAAAGGAAGCCGATGGTGGAGAAGTGGTGGCTACATTTTGTTGATATGACTGCCATGAAAATATTGTAGAATAAACAGTGGGAAGCCACATCCCACCTGTGAGAAATGGTGTGAGTCGAGCTGCCATGTCGATATCGATTACGTTACAGATGCTCCATTGGAGCCTGTCCAGAACCCTGAGATGAATGGCAGGTATGAAAACAGTATTCAATGCATTGTCAGAGGGTAGATTTGTACATGTGCAAAATGGATCAAACCATTATAACAGTCAATTTAGATATTGATTGTGTGTAATGGTTCTACTTGAGGTCAGAAGAAAGTTTGAGACCGTAGAGGTGCAGTGTATTGATTACAGGGAAACTTGCTTGGTCTATGCTGAGTTAATCCAAGCTGTGATTTAATTTAGTTGATAGAATCTACTTGATAGAATCAACTTCTAAAAGAAAACACACCTCAGATTAACTCTTTTTTACCTATTATCAACACATCTTTTATTAATAAGGCTTAACGAAATAGAACATCACTTCGTTCATACTATTAGCAATTTAAAAAAATAAACTTACCGGTAAATGGAAAATATAAAAAAAATACAGAACTTGTAAAACTTTACATGAACTATGTTTTCTATGTTTACAGAAAATTTGCATATTATTAAATGTTTAAATTTAAAGCTGCAAAACGAACGTAACGAAGTAAATTCCAGCTGTCTCCATCACATGATATGTACACTAAAGTCTAGTTAATATATTTTCCAACATAATAAAATTAGATCCCTTAACCTAACACATAGTATAAATATATGGTAATTAATTAATTTCAGTTAGATCAATTTCCAAGTCGACTATATATTTTTGACGTATATTTTACAATTTTCCGTCTTTATAATTTTTCAACGCTTTAAGTAAGAACATCTTAAACGAAATCCTGTAGCCGTTTCACGAATGCACACATCTTACAGACATGCTACGATACATAGTTATTGTCGCGGACCCGGTTAAAAGTCCAGCAACAAATAATACAACAAAAATGAGAAATAACGATATATATATATATATATATTAGAAAAGGAAATAGGATTGTTCCAGATATTTGTATTTTGCAATGTTTATTATATATATATATATATATATATATATATATATATATATATATATATATATATATTGAACACAGTAAAATACTAATACTTGGAACTCTGTTAATAGAACGATAAATACGTGTTTGGAAGTAATACGAGAATTGGGACACGCAATAGTACGGTAGCAGTGTTTTCTTTCTCATTCTCTGCCTATCGATGTCAAGCTCTGCTCTCCTGCTGATCTGCTTTCCTTTTGTGAGGGGTAGTATATGTATTTAGGAAGAGTTCCATCCGTTGTAAGATTGATGCTACCATAACAGGTATACATCCAAATATTACATTACTGACACTAAATTTCAATTTTCTTCCAACCTACTCATATCAACTAATTCTTCCTATCCATCATAATGTGTCTTTCTATAGGTTAGTTGAGATAAATCCTTCAAATTACACCCTCTCTTATTTGATGGATATGGTAAGAATTTGGTAGTTTTTAAGTGTCAATATATAATAATTCGCAACTGAAAAATATTCCACTGCATGACGAGGTGCTACTGAGCAGGCACCGAATCGAACCTACTTTTGTGATGCAGTAAACTACGTTTTATTCAGTCAGTTAAGTGCCATACGTGAAACACGCTTGGGCGATCATGTCTCTCTCGAGATATGACTGACTGGGCAGAAGATTATTCCGCAGTAGGTTGCCATTGCTTTCTGCGGTAAACTGGTTTCCAGCCAAGGATATAGAACACAGTCTGTTCTGTTATTTAATCCATAACTGGAGGGAAGACAGATTAATACCTTTCCCAAGTGTATTTGCGCGTAAGTGAATGCAATTATTTTTACAAACACTTATAATAAACACTTATAACAAACATTTATAATAAAATTATTACTCACTTTCTCTCTTTTTCTATACATATATATATATATATATATATATATATATATATATATATATATGGGGGGTGAGTGTTTGTGTGTGAGAGAGAGAGAGAGAGAGAGATTAAATTAATTCCAAAAGTTGTCTGCTTATTTTTATTAAATGCGTTCATACTCAGTGATAACCTTTCGCGTATTATAATTGAAAGATGTCAGAAATAATATTATAGCACATAAAAAAAATTCATTTTGGATAAGTTTCACGTTGTAATGAACGCGAGCAATTTGTCAACCGGTATATTTGAAGCAGAAAATAATTACAGTAATATTTAGCATCACAGATTTGTGGTATACTTTGTTACAATAACTCACACACTCACGAAGACAGATTGAAAGTACTTCTATACATGAATGGTAATAACAACTGTCAACGTTACATTTTTTTCTTTCATCTTCAATTATAATACGCGAAATGTTATCCGTGAGTATGAACGGATTTTATTAAAAATAAGGAGACCTAATGTTTGAAACTTATTTAATCTGACATGTGTAAAAGACTATCTACTGCCTAAACATACACACACACACACACACACACACACACACACATATATATATATATATATGTATATATGAATAATTATATTTTGAGGGTGTGCTACAGTTATAGGCTAAAGTGCTCAAAATCAGAGATAGAGCGTATGTATATATATAAAAAAGTCAAAATCGATGTCAACACGCAGGAGTGACAGACTGCTTCATGCTAAGCGTAATCATCAAGCCTGACAATGTTCACCCTTATATATATATATATATATATATGTATACAGAAGGGTGAACATTGTGTGTGTGTGTGTGTGTGTGTGTGTGTGTGTGTGTGTGTGTGTGTGTGTGTGTGTTATTCAACACCCTCAACTATTTCTTCAGTTTCCAGTAATTCTGGTAAGTGATATACAATGATGTTGATTTATGCCTTTGTTAAATAAATATTGTACTTGATAGAAATATGTAATCTCCCAGTTTTGAAATGTTCGCAAAGGTTTTATGTCGACTCGCAATGTACCTGAGATTAGTTTTTTCGATGCATCATGCAATAATATATGTTTTGATGTTTTTGCATTGACTATAAACATTATCCTAAATAACTGTAAGTCATGACAAGTGGTGTCATCAGATAATTACTAATTTGACATTTCCAAATATGTATATAGTAAATAATTTATTTCTTGCCATGTAACCTTCAACTAACGGAAGAAAACACTCTCCATGAGAATAATATTCTATATATGAATACATTATTTTTGCACATGAAGAAATTATTTATCAAATGTCCAGCACTTGACATTGTCAGAGTCAAATAACAGATATATTTATCGATATAGAATGTTCTTATCTAACTTACAACTATCCAGACAAAATGATTTTTACACACTATTTTTTCTGGTGAAATTGATTAAAGAGTCGTTTAATAATATTTTGTAATAATATTCAACAGTATCCGGAGTATTAGAATCAAGCCAACCCATTTTTGACACAAACTCACACAATTCACCACATAAAACAAATAATATAAATCTCTTACACTTTTGAATTCCCACTTATCATGCAAGGTATACCTTATCTCTGACACATTTTCTTCTTAACAAAAGTCAATTAAATATTATTTCATTCAATGGCTGGATTTTATAAGTATTCACTCTTGAACAATTGTTTTCTGTTTTTAGGTTTATTGGAAAAGAATACAAATAACTTCTTTTTGTACTACCTTCGAATAATTTTAGGCTGAGAAAGTAGATGTAAACATACAACTGTCACACTCATAATTTCCAAATTCACGCAATGATAAGCAATTACTAACATTAAAAGAAGAGGTTGTCGAAGCTGCGGCCGGTATTATCGTTTGCTAATTCTGAGGAACCTAGAAGTTGTCAGGATTCATCATTTGTCATAACAATCTAAAAAATATAACATAAGCAGATGATACAATGATAATAGCTCGCACGGAAAGAAACCTACAATAACTTCTAAAAATCTAAAAGATGAAAGTCGAGAGAAAGCACTACAAATAAACTACGTACAAAAATAGATATCATCATCAACAAACGGAGAAGTCCAAAATAAAAATTAAAGGTTGGGGATACTAAATTCCAGCAAGTACAAACATTACGTACCTGTGAATTGTTCTAACGAAACGGAAAGTGCGACACTGAGACACGCAGGCGAATTGGAATGGCCAAAAACGTTTTCAAGAGGCTGAGCAGAGTATTAAGACAGGAAAATGTTGCTGGAAACAATGATGAGACTTCTGGTCTATTATGTGTGTTTGTTCTTCAGTATGGCATTGGATGCTAGACAATATACTCAAAGATGAAGGAAAATATTAATGCAGTTGAAATGTGGTTCTACAGAAGGATACTGCAGATAACATGGATGGAGCATGTGAGCATTGATGAGGTTTTAGAGAGGATGCAAACGAAAAGGAAATGTTTGCTGAGCTTCAGGTAAAGACAGCTGAAGATCATGGGACATGCAATGAGTAAGGAAGACTTAGAGCATCCGATACTCACATGTCAGATAGAAGGACGGAGAGACACGAGAAAGCATTACATTACATATTTGGAGGGCCTTAACAGATAGATGTCAGAGCGAGGTTTGAGAAAGCGTGCTAAGAGCTACCACGGATAGGGAGATTTGGAAGGCCATTATCGCTCACGACCTGAAGGTACATGGAACATATTAGAAGAAGAAGAAGGATCTCATTTAGATAATCTTTGTCGGATTCATGTGACTAACTTTTTGAATCACTTATTCCATACGTAGTTCGCAAAATGAGTTGTTCACAACAGTGAATGTATCTAAAGTTTAATGACTTTCTTATACGTCAAATAGTTTTTGTTTTTAATTTATTGAATTGTTTTCTGGAAATTATGAAATGCAGCTGTAGCTGTCTGCTTTCCAGCGTATTCTTCTTGTATTTGCCGCGTTTCTTTTGTTGATTCCTATATATTCTCTCTTCTTACAATTAATGTTTACTGATTTCTTCTTGCATTCTTTTAATAACATCTGTACGATATTCTAGTTTCCTTTCTGTTTGTTATCAAAACTGTGTCATCTCTATATCTTGTTAATATGGTAGCCGTTAATAATATAATGAATCCTGATAGAACATTGATTACTTTTTAAGTCGCATCACTGTAATGGTGGTTTCAGTGAGAAAATACATACCTGCATTCATATTTTTATCACCAACTTTTCGTTTACTGTTTGTATTATTCTAATATATTTATGTGTGATGTCTGTTCAAATTATTACTTTTCATGTTCTCGACAATTCTTCACATCAAGTTGTGATGACGAAGGAGAAAAACCATGTCCACGTAGAATAAGAATTTTTCTCTCTTTTTTGCTTTTTGTCGAAAATCAAAAGCAGAATGGGGGTCGATATTGAAGCCCTCGTAATCTGGTAAAGGTCCACACTTCAATTCCAATCAGCACGCTAATCTGTACGACAAGATAAACTCTTCAATGTCAGTCAGTTAAGTGCCATGCGCGATACACGCTTGGGCGATCATGTCTCGAAAGAGACATGACTGACTGGGCAGAAGATTATCCCGCAGTAGGTTGCCATTGCTTTCTGCGGTAGACTGGTTGCCGATCACGGCTATAGAACCCAATCTGTCCTGTTATTTAACCCATAACTGGAGGGAAGAGACGGATTAATACCTTTCCCAAGGGTATTTGCGCGTAAGTGAATGCAATGAATTCAACTGGAATTCGAACTCGGTTCCCCGATTTCTCGTTCCGAGCCGATATCCACTGCGCCACAACGCACATCCTCAATGTACATGTTTGAAAAAGGTGCGTAGTCTGTTGTTGTTCTGGATAATTAATAATTAACGTTAACGACCTCAGCATATTCTGACGTTACTCGGGCAAGCCGAATTTATAACACTTTGACCCTTATGGATCTGAATCCCTCTATTGTTCATACATTTTTTTATAAGTAATTTCATCAATTTCCTATCTGTGTTTGTCTGTATTCACCATCCATCCATCCATCCATCCATTCATAATGAATACTTTAATAGGTTACACTAAGTTACACTAAGAATACTTTAGTAGGTTACACTTAAGAGATTACTTAATTATTTAACACGGTTTATTTTCTGTCCATTTATTTCATCAAGGTCTTAATCCAGCATCATTTATCTTAGTAATTTCAAAAATGTCTTACTAAATTTAAAGATTGTTTTCTTATTATTTTACTTCGCGATCTAGCCACAATGATATCAAAAGTGTTTATTCATTAAGATAGTAATTGTTAATGTTGTTATGTGAATCGTAAGGTCAACATTTTAAGAAGGTAGCTATGCATTTCTACTTTTACACTAACTAAAAAATCATCAAATTACATATATATATCAAATATTTTCACACTCATTTTTCGATTTATTAAGCCCAAGGTCATTTAACTTTAAAAATATTTCGGAGATAATCATATCTGAATCAGGGATTTGTTTTCACATTAGCTATGTCTTAACGCATTTTAATCCATATTAATTATTTTCTGGATTTTACTTTTGAACTCTTATTGTAGATATGATATTTTGGTTTCTTTATTTTGTTTTCTTTTTATAATTTTATAATCAAAATAAAGTAGTATGTTTATTTCGTTGCCTTTTAATAATATAATAGTAATAGTAAATAATCGGAACTCATTTGATATTGTCTTTAAACTTTTACTTGCGTGTACTCAGGTCTGCGGATTTTGTTTTGCCTTACATAGCAATCACCATGATTTGCCATTCTTTCTTAGCTCATTGTTTTAATCGTTTCAGCCCAAGCAAGGCGGTAACGCCACTGATGTGCAAGGGGCAACATGAGAGTAAAAATGTTATATAGGAGGGGAGTAAAAAGTAAGACGATCCAGTTAGAAAAGAGCAAGAGAAAGATGGGATTACAGGTGTGATGACAGTTGCAAAGGTAGAGAGAAAGGAAAAGATATACAAGTTGATCTAGAAAGAATTAGAGTGAAGTGCTTAAGAGATGGCTATTGACATTGCATTTAATCCTTTGGTAATTTAATTTGGTATCTACTATTTTCTCCTTACTTTTTATGACATTTGTAGTATAACCATCATTTTATGTGCCGTAGTGTTTCAGGACGTATGGAAAAGTCGGTCTACACAGCAAATCGTAGCTCTGACTTCAATTATGTTATCCGTCAAATTTCTTTACTGCCAATCATTTGTGAAAGATCATTGAAATAAGAGTTTCTGTTTTTTTCCGCTTGTCTTCAATATGTCCTGCTAGTATTATGTTATCCAAGACATTTTTCTCATTATGCACTCAAAAAATTTCACTTGTTTCTTTCTGATTCAAATTATTAGTGACATTGTCTTTTTAATTTTCCTTAAAACGTTGTCTTTGTTCGCATATTCAGTTAATGGATTTGCGAGCATCTTTCTGTGGAATTGCATTTATATTGTCTGAATTCGCTTCGTCATCTCGTGATTAGATTGAACAGCCTTCATTGCCATGAATCAGGAATGATATTACATAACATCTCAGAACGCATATATTTTTAACAACATTATTCTGTCTCTTAATACTTTGCTTAACATTCAGAAGGCAACATTCAGTATAACACTGCATCTTCGTATTCCGGTGTCGTATATTCCGCGTTCTGTTAAGCACATGACATTTTATGTTTTATGCAACATTTTAAAACGGATTATTGTCCAACAGGTATATAAAGCATATAGCACTAATCGTTGCATCGGCAAACTTATACATATCGCTATTACTTCAGAGATTTGAAAACGATTCTAAAAGTAAAATGCACAAAATATTTTTTAATCTTTTTCTTGAACATTTAGCAATAAAATAAAATATGTTTTATTTACTGACTTATTCGCTCTTATCCCTTGAGTATGAAATAATATATAATCAAACTTTTCTAGCTATTTGTCGTAGAATTTTCAGCTATTTCTTTCTGATTTCAAAGAGAATCTTCTATGTAGTCCTTAATGTCTTAAACCGTTCGTCATATTTTCTATACCTAATAATAATCCTATCATTCATAGTCATTGGGAAAATGTGGACATTAACGAAGTTTTATACATGATCAAATGTAAAGTATAACCGTCAGTTTGGCAGCAGAAAAAAATTTCAACCATGTATGATGTAATACTTAGTTGAAAATTATTAACGAAAAAATATATATATAAAATTATTCATGAAAATATATATAAAAAATCACATTTAGAAGTAACAATTAGCCAAAAATATATTAAAGAGAATCAGCATGCATTGTAGATTCCTATGTTCACATTGTCTCTCTCAGTATGTCACACTATATATATATATATATATATATATATATATATATATATATATATATATATATACAATTAAATATATTTTAATATGGTTATGACAACCTTTGTTAGTAATTGCTCCTTGAATTCAGCTTGAGATTAACTCCTATAAACATTTAATTGTTTACAGAGGAATTTTCATACATTTTCAGGTAAAGCAGTCTCCATTACTTTCAACAAAGAAAGTCAAATATATCGATTCCTCCCTTCTTCTAGTAAATGAACTAAAAATGTCCAATGATGTTGAGAGCTCGATATTGTGTTAGTCAGATAAGTTTCTCTACTCCACTCGAATATTCCTCGTTATATTCAATTTCAAATTAAGCAATATGAATGGGTGGCTGCCTTATTACGATAGAATTTATTAATGTTGCTCAATCTTAGCATGTAAACAACATGTGAATCAATTGCTGAACTATAAAATAATATATTTTACATGATTTCCGTGCCTCGGCAAGAAAATTAATTGTGGTATCTCTTGATTAACTCTTGCGATTTCCAGACCTATCCAAAACATTTGCCTCTGCGAAATAGTCCTGGTAAAATGTCTTATACTTTTTCACAGATCCTTTACTTAGAATTGTCTCCAATCTCGACGAACCCATTTACGCACTGATATAAAGATAAATGTTTCCACAGAGGAATGATGTTCGTTAATGTTGCTTTGGTCTTAAACAATGCAACTGAGCCAACGTTTCTCTTATAATATCGAACTTAGTATCTTTCGAACAAATTTTGAATCTATATTCATGAAAATATTCCTTCTCAGTTTAATGCTTGTATTCTTTTATCACTTATACAGATAGTGATGCGCTTGATAATAAAACATATTTAGATTAAGCAAATGGCATGCACGCATCAATTACACTTTTAAAATCTGGAAAATTTTACGAAAATATATTATGGCTCTTATATTCAATATAGCATCAAGATATTTCGCCGTTTTACGTCTATAGCAGAATCTCTTATGAGCTGCTTATATTATTCATACCGAATTTTCATTAAACAACTGTTTGCTTTTTCGTGATCTTTTTGTAGATGTAGCCTCCTTGTCTAGCTTGCTCTCGGATACAATTCGAAATGATCTCTCTATATATATTGAACGCACACACACACACACACACACACACACACACACACACACACACACACACACACACACACACACTTATATTACGCACGTTTATATATGTGATCTGCTGCAATAATTATACAGTCGATTTTCTTTGCAAAGATAGAAAACCATCAGAAAATAATATTTCACCTCCCGTGTCAATATTAACCTCACAGAGTGAGAAAATGACTACCCAAGGCAAATGACTGGATATTCAAGATGTTTTATTATTATTATTAATATTATTATTATTATTATTATTATTATTATTATTACATCTTTAGAACAACAATAGTAAACGAGGAAGAAAATATTGAAAAAAACTTTTGTGGGGTAAAAAAACCCTCTCTATTCTCCATTTATAAAACATATTGAACACTCTTAACACGAAGCTCCGAAAGCGAGATCTTCAGACAAAGATAGCGTCGGCCCAAACGGTTTACTTAGCAAATCTACAAAACCTTTTCTATCCGTTGTTATAAATAGGTACTGAGCATTTTATTAACTTTCCTGTGCAAAATATTTCACACCAAAATGAATCGTACACCTACAAGTGTCAGGATATTTTTATTAGAGATTTTAATATTCATTTTGAAAAAAAAAATTTTTCTTGGTTATTTTTAATTTATTCTATCGGATATTTGATGAAAAATTGCAAACAATAATCGTAATAATCCGAGTGAATAGGTAGGTTATTGTTCTTATTTTAAGTGGAAATTTACTTTACGTAAAAAGAAAAAAAATCATCCAAAAAATAAACGATTTGATTTTCGTTGTGTTTGTTATAAATATTACTGAGAAACATATATCTTTCTGAATAAGATTATTTAGAGTTTTATGTTTTTTTTTTATCTGCGTGTTTTTTTTTTTTACCTTTTAATCAAAAATATATTTTAACAAAAATGATTTATCGGATTTTAATAAAGAGAAGAGAAATAAATACCATGAAAACAATGTCAGGATCTTCTATAAAACGGTAGTAAAAGTATATTTGATGATTGCGGCATTGACATGAATATTGATCGCATTTCTTTTCGCTAAATAATAAAACATAAGTTTTTACACGACAGGTAATGTAATGGCGCTGCACGTCCTTTCCAGATCGTTCACACTATGCATGCTAAAATTAAATATCAAAGTATTCATCATAACCTGTACTGTTTAGTTTTACCCTCCTATAATCAGTGTAAAAATATTTAATGCAATCATAATTGCAATAAAACGACCAAGTTTGGTTTCATTACACTGTACTATAAAATCATTTCAATATTTGACAGATTTGAGCCTGACATAAAATGATATCAGACACCAATTTGATAGATTTACACATTTTGATAACTATTTATTTCTTATACGAATATTATAATATTCCAATAGGTAGCAACAAATATACACGACGTAAAAAATCCCCATGTAAATCAACAAATATATAAATCAAATTGTCAATAGTTATTTCATCATGTGTACATTGATTTCTTTTTTCTTTCTCCAACAATGATTTAAATGATGTGATCGTTTCTATTTTCAAATGAAAAAATATTTATATAAATAAGCTTGAAGTTTAAATTGACTTTGAAAATTATCATTTATTGTAAATAATTTAAATGAACAAATGAGAAATAAATAACAAGAACATTTTAAAAAATGTTTCTTATACCTTCATGCGCATATTATTTATCGCCAGTAAATGACGATTGGTGGGTTAAAGGAAAGTAATCGAAAGTCTTTTTCTCTAAACTAAACCACTTTGTGTACACATCCTTTACTACGTGTAGATTTAAACGTAATAGTTTAACGTGCTATGTTATTTAATATATTATGCTTATATTAAGACAGAAATTTACTTAAGAAATATGTACCACAATGTAGATTTCTTCTTCTTCTTTTTGCCCTGTCCCTTCAGGACGTAGGCGATTATGGCTTTCCACGTCTCTCTATCCCTGGTGGCTCATAGCACGCCTTTCCCTGTTACAACATGCACCCTCCTTCCATCATCTAATTTATTAGGTACCTTCAAATATGTTATCCGTTGCTTTCTCCTGTCTCCTTTTCCTTCTATCTGGCCTGTTATTATCAGGTTCTCCAAGCCTTCCTTCCTCATTGCATGTCCCAGTATCCTCAGATGTCCCTTATCGATGCTCAGTATTAAATTCCTTTTTGTTGCCATCATTTTAAAGACCTCAACATTGCTTACATGCTCGATCCATGATATTCACAGCATCCTTCTGTAGAACAACATTTCAGTTGCTTCAAGTTTTTTCTTCATCTTTGATGATATTGTCCAGCATTCACTGCCATATTGATGAACTGAAATCACATAGCAATCCAGAACTCTTATCTTTGTTTCTCCTGTTTCTTAATACTTTAATCAATTTCTGGAATGCTTCCTTCGCCATGCTAATTCACCTTCGGTTCTCTGTGTCGCACTTTCCGTCTTCTGTTATAACACTTTTAAGGTATTTAAATTTTGTACCTGCTTGATTCTAGTAACCACGACCTGTATTTGGCATATTGGACTGCCCTTTTTACTGATGACCATGCATTTGGTTTTCTTGCAGTTTATTTGTTGTCCTATCTTGTCACTCTTTTCAGCTACATTGTAGTGTAGTCTTGTAGTGTACTTTCTGTGTCTGCTATCAGCAATGTATCATCTGCGTACCTTAGTTTGTTTAAATTGTTGTCTACGCAAGATTTTTTGATTTAAACATTGATTGATTACATATTTGCATTCGGCTTGATCTGGAACATATAATTCCTTAATATCACTATATAAATATTTTTAGACAAAATTAATGAATCGAAAATATTCATTTATTAAATATAAATAATTTGTGTCTTAGGTGTACTTAGTTAAAAAAAAAAACAGCCAAAATTCTCTAAAAATATTGATTTCGAGGTGTTCCACTTAAATCAGAGATGAAAAAATAAATCGTATGTTTACAGTTGTTTAGAATGAGCATGAAATTAATCTACATTTTCAACAAAGTAAACATAAAAATATATCTGTCGAATGGAGATTACACAAAAATGCTTTTATTGCGAGTTCAACAAATGGCTATTTTGAGTACGTTGCCGACATTTACGCATAACAATTTGAATCTTCTGTCGTGTTTCCCTTTAAATAACATAACGGATATTATAGAATTTACTGTTAATATTTCTTCCTACAGGAAAATTAAACGAACGGCATATTCTCGACGTAAAATTGCAAGGTTTTATTGCTTTTTTTAAAGATGATATTTACGTCGATATTTTAACTTTTTTTTTCTGCCACCCTCTTTATTTTGTGACCTGTCATGTCTATCTAAGTAAAGAAATGTAAGGATACGTCTATTGTTGGCAGATGTATCAATGAAACTTGTTAGATTCATCGAGAGCAAACTTGCTGTAAGCAGTGCAAACATTTTTCTATTTATGATTTATATTTAAAACTGATCCAAATGCATCGGCGTTAAAATACAACAGCAATCTCCTCATCTTTACAAACACATTTGACTGTTTAATTAATTATTTTTTATCTCAGAGAAAATATGAACATTGACAGCTGATTGCAGTACAACATTTCACCTGACTCTTTCTGGGGCAGCACATAATTTATAATTTCAATGTTTTAAGTGTAAAAATAGAACCTTGCTATCAGAATTATCCCCACATTACCTTAAAATGTTTCTCATAGGATCTCCGATATTAAGCAACGTCGAATGTGATCAGTAACTAGATGGGTGACAGTAAACTTGGATATGTAGGTAGTGTAATGGATAATATTTAAGATTATTTAATCGGAGATCTGAGTTCTTAGTCCATTTGGATTCGTTATATTCAATTACGCGTCTTAGAACGGTAAGAATTCACTTGATCTCCCTGTATCATTGGGTTAATTAGTAATGATAATTACTCCAAACTGTAGCGAGATGTAACACAAGGTATTTTTTAAGATGGGAACCAACCGCGTACGGACGGGCACAAAGACAATAATTCCCCAGTCACCTCAACCGCCGGGTGAATTGGTCCCGGTGTCGAGCACCCTCTGCTGCAATTGAGTGGCGCGGCCGCCGGACACCGGGCATCTATCAATGTTATTTTTCTCAGAAGCAACCCTGTCCTCCCGAACACAGGTAAAACTGAGCCGCACTCCGACAAACACGCAACTGAGAGATGATTTGGTTTCCTACCCGACACAAAAATTTGACAGATATGTATATTATTTAATCCTAATTGTTTGACATTCTTTTACAGGAAATTCTTTAGAAGTTTGCCTTATTTGAATACATATTCGCACCGTAATTCCATCATTCCAAAATAGTCGAATAATCAATTCAAAACATTACCACAGGCAAAAAGCTTAATAAAAAGAAACGAATTATATATATATATATATATATATAGGAAAGAATATTAATAAAAAGTTTTGAATTTAAAAACGTACTTTTTTAAACAGTATTTGTTTATTTTTATAGTGTTTTATATTTCAGACCGCCCTCGGTCCTTCATCAGAAACAAGTGATTTTTAAATTAGAATTGGAAACGTATTTTTACGATGGCGTCCTAATACTTTTTTGTTTACATCACGTGGTGTCGATAAACCAATCAGCATGCGGCACGTCCGTTTGTTTATTTTCGGTAAACCAATCAACACGCGGCACGTCCGTGGAGAGAGTCTGTTTGTTTTAGACAAAAAATCTCTTGGAATATCTATTTTTTTGTTTATATCGCGTGGTGTCGATAAACCAATCAGCATGCGGCACGTCCGTTTGTTTATTTTCGGTCAACCAATCAACACGCGACACCTCCGTGGAGAAAGTCTGTTTGTTTTAGATAAAAAATTCCTTGGAATATCTGAAAGAACATTCTTTTTACCTATTGAAATATTTGTAGAGATTCAACACACCTAAGTCCCTGTTTAACCCTAGCTTGTGTGTGTTTAATTTTAAAATCCAGTATTTTTCTTTCTTTCTGCGTGTGTATGTAGAACTAAAATTGGAGTCTATTAGTAAACATTTGCAATTTTCTAAAGTGTGATCGGGTTGATTAAAATGTGCTGCAATTGGGGAGTATACATTTTTTTGTCGTATATTTAGTTTGTGATTATTGAAGCGAAATCTAAAGCTATTACCGGATTCGCCGATATATCCACTGTTGGGGCAAATTGAGCAGAAGAGATAGTAGATGATGTCTTTGCTATCACAAGTAAGGTTTGGTGGGTGTAATTTTATTTTTTTGTTGGGTACAGAGAATGTTTTGTCTGTTATTAGATGTTTACAGATTAAACAACGGGGCTTTCCACATATTAAATTCCCTGATAGGTTTGTATTAATCACTTGTTTCTGATGAAGGACCGAGGGCGGTCTGAAATATAAAACACTATAAAAATAAACAAATACTGTTTAAAAAAGTACGTTTTTAAATTCAAAACTTTTTATTAATATTCTTTCCTATACATATTAAGACAGTATACGTGGATGATCATCACTATATATATATATATATATATATAGTATGTTACTTTCTGAAATTCCTTTTTGTCTTGCTTTTATCGTCAATGAAAAGCAAAGCCAATAAAATATGAGTTAAGGCGCAACGGTGTTCGATTGCCATTATTTATTTCAATTGAAAAAATTATTGAATCTTTAAGCCTAAGTAAGTTCGCATACTATGTTTTTCGTCTCAACTACAAAGTCACAACATGTAGGCTATGATCGATTGCAGGAATCAATAGACAGGATTTTGAATGCTTTATATTTATAGTTTTTAGATGTAAATAATATATCCGTTAAAGGATTTGTTCATATATAATGTATTTGAAATGAGTTCAACATTAATTGTCTTTTTGGTTACAGCAGAAAAAACAAATCCAAAATTACGGTGAGTGTGAACGATGCCTTCCAAAAGCTTATCAAATTATTAAGAAATAAAAAAATATCGTCATAACAAAAAAAAATAATATTTAACTGTCGTGTAATACTGGTTTTCTACTCAACCTCATACTACGTATGGCGCGTGGGCCTTGTACTGTGTAAACATCACTGTATAAATGGCCTTCTTCTATCGCAGTGAATATTAAAAATCAACTAACAAATGAAATAACGACTTTAGGCAGATTATTTATTTAAAGAAAGACACTGCGACATGAGATGTTTAAAAATTCAGTTATAATTCGAGCTTCTAGTATATAATTCTAAAATATTTGTCTTTTGTTTGAATATTGCTGCCACATATAGTATGTTGCTTTTGCTATATATTTAGAGTTAAAAAAAACTTCTAAGAAGCATTTGCAAATTTATTTGTTCTGATCTGGTTTCTCGACTGCAGTCACTTCCTTGGCATCGTAAAGTACGTTCCATGTGTTTATTCTGCAAATACTTTCACGGTATTTGTTCTGACGAAATCTTCCGATATAGTTCCTAGACATTAATGAATTAATCAAAATATTTGATTGGCGAGCATGACTCTTAATTTTACATTTAAAAGGGCTAAATTTATACTAACGCTTTTCTCGGTGACAAATCTCTTCCGGCCTCTTGCTTCTAAGTTAACATTTATGTTCTGAAATATAAATGAAATGTCAATTGTTCTCATCTCTCAACTTAATACTTTTTCTTTTAATGCTTCCTCCCTTTCATTGTATTTTTCTCTCATAATCTCTAACAATAATTCATATATTGGCTTTATTGCCTTGCTTGGGTAAGATGATAAAAATAATCTGAAAATGCAACATTTTCTTTTCGATGGGAAATTACAATCCTAAAATGAAAAGTAAAATTTCTGAGAAATTCATAAAAGAAAGAAAAACTGGAAATGTTAACACTCACATGACAAATTGATAGCAAAAGAAACAAACTAAATAGCATTTAATCTACTTAATACTCTTGAGTGAATTGTTTGCGGAACAAAACAAAGATGAATGGCAAGTTTTTAATTTTTACATAGCGTAACAAAAGTAAAATGGCATTTTGAGATATTCATGATGAAAGCACATAGAACATAATGGCCGTTGTTTTATATTAAACATATATTATTATTCAATTTTTAGATAGATATAAAATATGATAGCATACGCTTCAGACAATTGATCATTCACATATTAAGACCTTGAATATGTTACCGCAGATTTTATTAATTTAAATTAAAGTTCGATTTTTAGTAAAATAATAAAAACATGTCACTAAATGTATACTTCATCACTTGCCTCAAATTTTGCTATCTTTTTGGAAATATTTGACTTCTAATTTGAAAAAACGACAGCTAACTTTTTTGCAATGTGATGCCTATAGTTGTAATGTTGTAAAATCAATTTGTCGTGATTCTGCTTGTATAGCGGAAGGTATTTCTTCAATGCGCTGCTTACAACAATCAATTGTCGTCAACAGAGATATACCGTGATGATTTTTATCGGTGTGAGTCGCTACTAAATAAACTAAACCCAGCTGATTCTGACAAATACAGAGCAGAGTTTTTGAAACATGGATATTCAGCTTTTAATCTCCTGCTGAGGCATGGCTTGGTTTACCATAAACTTTTAAGGTTATCGCAGTGTATCCATTTTCTTTGCCGGTTAGGATAAAAACTCAAAAATTCTTTCCCTCTGCCGTTGAATTAGCTGTTCACACGTGACAAGACTCAGTTTGACGTTATTCGGATTCAACTCGTACAGCACCCAATAACCTTGCTTTTTAATCAGTTCGTATGCTTTCAACCGTTTTGACACTGTTGTATGGTTAACTCTTAATGATGCTGTAAGTTCAGTATTCACTTAACATGAGTCTTCATGAAGTAGTGCCTCCAATCCTTTCCATCTCCATAAAGTAATGACTCCAATTTTTTCTTCTTCAAAATTTTCGGGGCGTCAGAGTGTTCTTTAAATGCAAAATCATATCATTGTTTCTGAAGCGTATGAAACAACCTCTCCATGCTCTTTCAGACAGAGCATGGTCGCCGTAAGCGTCAACAAGATATCTGTGGTTTCTTTTGAATAAATTAATGGATTAAATTTATCGGTTAATACAATTTATTTAGTAAGAAATTCGTCATGTTTAATGTTACGAAAAATAATTGTTGTTTACACTTCCACGAAATGATATACACTGTATTTCAAGCTTGTTTATTTTTTATACATGCATTGCCATCTGAAATTTTACGCGCGCAGTTTGGGAACCACATCTGTCGGAAAACAGAGAGAACTTATTCAAAATCCTAATAAAATGATCGCAGCAGTAATTATGCATTAAATTGTCACCTGTGAATTCCTACTATCAATAAAAAATAACCTGGGATATTGCATATTCCAGCATTAACATGATAATAGTTTTTAATAAGAGAATCGTTTCAGGATATATTTTATGATATCAAATTTAAAAAATGTCAAATGGATTACGTGATATCTAGCAAAACACATGATTTTAGCTGCATCATCATTTTATATGTTGGATGTGGCACATCATTGCAGAAAATATTATACAGAATTAGCAAAAACATACGCTCAAAAGAAAGGCGTTTGCTTCTATGTTTGTTTAATAGAAACAAATGCTCGCTGTAATGTTTTTTGTTTGTAGAAAGATATATATCTACAGAACTATTCACTAATGGCAGAAACAATTTTTTGACACACGAAGAAGCTCTAAAAACAATCGGTATTTACTTACTCTACTTTTCTAGAATAGAAAGAATGAAAGCAGCTGTCATTTATCTCGCTGGGCGAAGTAAAAAATACTTCACTAACTCTTACAGAAAGCATAATTAATCAATCAGAAGCATCTATGTTGTCTGCAAACCCCATAATCTATGATTCATTAGTCAATCGAAAAACAAATAAACAGCGAGTGTGCAAATGAAAAATTCGATCGTAGAATATTCATTCGCGTTAAAAGACACGTTAGCTATCGCAAGGATTTCATATAAAACATCTTAGCCTACAACTTACAAAATGCCAAATATAGACATAGATAGCAAACTTTATTTGAAACTCTGCAATTTATCTTTTACTGAATATATGCAAATGAAAGAAAAAACGTTGATTTTGTTACTATCATATATTTCATTTTCACGAACCAACATTCTTATAAAGCCATTTAATTGTCATAAAATATATAAAAGATATTCATTGTTTAATAACAATGAAATCAAAATAGTTCTTCACATCACAAAATTTCATTTTGGTAAATTCTCATTTGTTTTTTCTTTTATTCCTTGTATATATAAATAAATAAATATATATATATAATGAAAAAATAAACAAACACTAAAAGTTCGGGAAGCTATATACATAAAACAGTTGAAACCTGACCTGAACACAAGAAACAATGAAATCGCTATAAATATCCTTCAATGCCTAGAATTAATAAGAGAAGCTATTGGTTTAGTCCAAGAATGCAATATCATATGTATATATGTGTATGACTTTGAGATCTTTTAAACTTTAAACTTTAAAAATGTAAATTGAATTTTAAATGTGAATTTAAAATTTAAAATTTAAAATTTAAAGTTTAAAATCTTATAAACTTTAAGATATTGTTTCTTTTTGAGAAAGATTACCATTGGAAATATTAAAACCCACAAACTTTTTATATAGTTATTGTATTATTGTAATAGTTATATAACATTAATATTATTAGAGTTCAATATTTTATGTATATATGTGTATCATTTTGTGGGTATGTATCTACATGTATAAGTATATATGTATATATATAAACGAAAAAAACATATACGAAATTGTACATATGTGCCTATGTAAGTACGTAGATCTATGTGTGTATTTCTGTGTATACATCTGCGTGCGCGCACACACACACACACACACAGACACACACACACACATATATATATATATATATATATATATATATATATATATATATATATTATAATTTTATTGTTTTAGTCAGTATTATATGACATATTTTCTTTTTAGCGTATACTTTCCTCTTTATTAATGTTCTTTTTCTTTTTCTTCTTCTTTTTTATTATTATTAGTATTATCATTATTATTATTTCATGTTTTAACAATTTCTTCTATATATTTATTATTATTATTATTTTTATTATTAGTATTATTTGGGATTTTTTGTTACTTTTTGTTATTTGTATTATATTTATTTATATATTATTTGCATTATATTTATTTTTATATATAATTCTTTTATGTTATTATCACTATATTTTTAATATAATATTACGACTAGTATTTATATCATGTTTTGTATTCAAAATAGAATTTACCATTTATTTTTATAACGTAGATATAACCCATTAACTTTAAAACTAAATTTAATGTTACATTTCTATTACGTGTTTTTAAAAGAAAACAGACGAACTGCAATTCTGGTTAATATTTTTGCTTTCATTGACATATATTAGTTATGTCAAGACCATAGACGCTGTGTGTCGATCATTAACTTTAAACTTCTTTTTCCTTATACTTTTCGTTCTCTTTTTCGTTTTAAATTTTTTCTATATTTTTCTTTTTCTTTCTTTCGTTTTGAATGAACGAGGAATATTTTTTGTAGATTCCCGTTACAAATATATATTTTCGAAATGGGCACGTGAGTGTCTGTATGTGACGATTATCTGGATGTTTTTAAATATTAAATGTTGCATGATTTGTGTCTGGGGAGCGGCTGCTTAGCCGCGAAATAGTTATTACACATGAATTTCATCATCAGTTTCCGCAACAGAATATTTTACACGAATGAAATTCACAAATAAAGACCCAAAAATACACAAACATAAAAATAAAACTAAATATCCCTTCCTTAAAAGTGAAAAATTAGAGAATAAGTTCATCATTACATTAGTAAGGCGAATACACACACATACATTCATAAACATATATCCACACATATAAACAACCACAACATATAATCAAAGAGCACGCGTAAGCACGTGTGTCAACTCAAAGATTCTCTACGTAAGTCGGCTAGACTGTTGACACGTCAATTTGGAAAGTAAAAAAAGAGGTTAGGGGAGAGAAAGATAGCGTTATAGTAAAAGGGTAAGTGTTTTTTGATCGTAAAGCGAAAACAAAAAGAAGACGAAGGAAGAGAGGAATAAATTTAAATTTGAAAGGAAAGATGATAGGAGAAAATAAAAATAAATAAAAAATAAATTTTATTTATTAACTGTAATATATGCAACACATACAAATATTGTTGACAGTCATCTGCACGTGTATGGGATCGCATTATTTTATGTTGTAAATATTTCAAGACATCTATCCATATATATGTATATATATACATACACATATATATATATACATTTTAAATAATAATATTAATATGCATGTATATATAAAAAATATAAAGATCAATTTATTAACTGCATATTCGATCGCAACGAGGTTATATCAGAAAGAATATCTAAAAAGGGCCATATATTATGAAAAATAGAATGTAACTTTATATGGATAGGATTTAGACATAAAAGAAATATTATAGATATATATAAAGCCGTGAATATAAAGTCATCGCCACATATAACCATAGGATATAAATAAAGAAATATTCCGTAAGATAGTTTCCAACAAAAGTGTGTGGGAAGGACTCTGAGGAAAGAATTGAGGGGCTAAATGTTTAACATTATTTAAGGCAGCTCCTATGTCGACATTTAAAAACTTGTTCCTTCCTTAGATTTATTAGGTCTAATTGATTTTTGTGTTTGATAATGGTGAGCTTTTCATCAAAATCATAAGTAACAGCAATTTATGAAGTTGGTGGGTGTACTTGATTTTTTAACGATTTTCAAATTCGATCACAGGTTTTAAGTTTTTGTCTTTTAATTACAAGAGATATTTAAATAGACATGTTTGGTTTCTTAATTCAGGTTTGCAAAAAGAGCGGGTATGGTTGTATAAACGATGCTTCTAAGCACCTGCTAAACTAGCAATGTAGAATTTCTTCAAATTAATATTTACTTTTGGATATATCATAGCTTGATATACCACCACTTCTGTCATACATTCTCCACTTATAGGACACACATTTATTAATTCTACAATTGCATTTAGGTGTATAATTGTCCTATCTAGCTGTTTTTCTTATGCCTTGCGGATCTCGGGTAACTCGTGGGGTTGCTTTGTTTAGAAAGTGGAAGAACTAAAGTTTACCGTCTAGGAGTAGTAGGGTAGTAGACATCAGACTTTCAATTTGGTTCTTATATCTTGATAACGTTATTCTATTGTGATAGCTGATTATACTCTCTATATTTTAGTACACGAATGGTTAATTTTGATAGTTTTCCTTTTAAATATTCTATGAAGGGAACTAGAATTGCTAAAATGTTTGTCTATGAGCTTTAGATATTTTACCGATATTAGTATTACATAATTTACAAAATGGAGGGTTGAACCAAATTGCATTCTTTCTTCTGTTGGGCAAATAGATACGATTATATTTTAAAGATTTGCAAAAGGCAAAGCGGTTTCTGAAATCCGCTCTTATTTAAAGCATAATTATACTTTTTTTGTATGTATCGAAATTTTTTTGTTGGGAGATAGCCTAGTAATTAATAAAGCTGTTACTAGAGATGTAGAAGTTTATATCTAGAAAATTTATAATTAATAAATTAGTAAATAAATAACAAAAATGTGTACCTATATGTACAAACAGAGAAAATCTACACTAGTTTTCACTTTGTTTATATATATATATATATATATATATATATATATATATATATATATATATATATATATATTAAAATACATAATTACAATAAAGCAGTGCTAATTATTATAGACTAATGTCCGAAACACCAATGCTGACCTATCACTAACTTAAATGGTCAATAACCCAACGAGGACACGATGTTAAATAAAGAGGAAGAGAAAAAAAGAAACAAACCAAGCACAAGAACAAACGTCAAGTGCTTGTTTGAAAGAAAAAAAAACAACGAAGGCGAAACCTTAACAGTAACGTGCTCTATACGAAAGTACGAAAGGGTAGCAAAAATACAGTACACTAAATCTAAAAATGAGCCAACAGCGACCGCGGTTTCACACAACGAATCGTCAGGGCGGTTGGTGTAGGTTCCTTTTTAAATTTAGTGTACTATATATATATATATATATATATATATATATATATATATTTCTCCATTTTGTAAATATGTATGAGAGTTTGTTTTATAGGTTGATTTTACCATACTAATGATGCGTATCTCCTGTAGCTGATAATTAAATTAATTAAATTAGCTAAACTTTTTAAACTAAGTGCTTGCCTTACCTTTCACAAAAAATAGTTTCACAACAACAATTTTCTTCTGTTTCATTCAATATGCCTAAATTATTGTATTTCTCCTCTCAGGAATATTTCTATGCGTGCTTTTAATTTTGAAATCTAAATATTTATTATTTATGATTTCAAATGATATATTTCGTTAAATTCATTAATATACCCGATGATTTTTATAATCATTTAGAATTGTAACAAGTACTTGGACTGTTTATTTTTTCATGCAGTATAAGTATTCATATAATAGCTTTAACTGTCTATAATTGATGCTAATAAAAAGGAAATTATTTAATGGTATCAAATCTCACAGCATGTGAAATTTTTTATGACAGATAAGAAACGTGTATAACGTTTTATTTTATTTTTCTCATGCTTTTAAACTTATTTCTGTGGATGTTTTAGAATTATTTAAAATTGTATGCTGTGTTGACAAAATATTTTCTCATGAGAAATAATATAGTATATTGATGTATTACATTTTTGGTGAGATGTTCAGCTATTTTTATTATGCATCTATGGAAATTTTGTACAAACATTGAAAAAATTCATTGGACACTTAGGGATATCAGAAACCGTGCCTGTCTAAAACTTCTATCGCTGAAAATATTTCTTGAAAGATGGAAATAATTGAAATAAATGAAATGGAGAATTTAGACAGCAGAATTCTATAGAACTATACTTGTATATATATAAATGGAAATAGACAATATAATGAAAATCTGGCAGCATGATTTTATCTTTCAAACTATGACAGTACAGCTATGGCAGCAATATCTATCTAATTAGGGAGGTTAGGAAAATTGGCCCAGGTTATCATGGAGGTGGAATCATGCTGCTGTTTTTTCTTGTCAATATAGCAATTCGGCATAGGCAAATCTCAATTTCAATGTTCTGCCAAGAGCAATTTTTACATAGCATTAAATATACAGATTGAATACTAATTTCACTGAAATTACGAGTCATCACTCTTATAAAGCGCACATTGTAGTCAATTCGGGTTCTTTCATTGTCGTCGATCAACAAAGGCCACATTGTTGAAACCTTCAGTTACTGCTAGGCAATTTTACATTTGAATATCAAAATAGGTTGACACATACCTGTATCAAAGCTCCTATCAGATTAATGATGCTAATAACATTTTGTGAATAGTGTCAATTTCATGAGTGCAAATGGTTTTTCTATTCTATATAATCAGTTTGTATTCAGTGGGTTCAGCAGATGCTGCTTCAGTGATATTTCTATTAATAATTAAATGTGTTAAATTGAAATTTGCATGCATAGATTCAACCCATACAAATATTGCTGACAGTCATCTGCACGTGTATGTGATCGCATTATTTTATGTCGTGAATATTTCAAGATAATTTCCTAGGATATTCAGATGATAGGTTGACATGATTTAACTCCTAACGAAATATACAAACGGTTTTTTAGTTTTCGTTAATAATATATACTTATAGCCGACAAACTGATGTCACACGTTGACAACCTTGAATATTACTGTATGTATATTTCGATATTCAGGCAAGATACACGCAACATACTATTATGTAGATGCATATAATATTTATCAATTAGGTTTACATATATATATATATATATATATATAGAGAGAGAGAGAGAGAAAGAGAGATAAAGAGAGAGATACATAGTCGATATCTCTGAGATGAGGCATTGAAATTATTATATTATTAACATTGTTTGGACTAATGTCCTAATCTTCACTAGACATTGGCGTAGTTTCTTTGTTATTGTAGCCTTAAATATTCTTCAGATGACCAGAATATTTGACATGTTTGTTCGATTCCTGGAATATATTTTGTTGGTTTCATGACTCGTGCCATTTCTAGACACCTTAGTTATATCTTTTTTATTAACTCTCGAAACTTTTTGTTCACTACGACTGTAGCGAGTTGTTGAACGTCGGAGAGTACAACGGTTGAAACGTCGTTAATATGGTAAAATAAATGAGAGTAACAGTCAGAACAATGTAGATAGATAGATATTTTAAACTTATGTATATTACATTATATTCAATTTTCAGAAAAACTACTTACAGCAAATAAAAAAGTAGAACATAACTATTTACATTTTGCTCGCTTCCTGAAAGGTGCCCGATCGATTTTTTCATCTTTTCACTAAAAGCTGAAAGCCACTGATGATGAAACTAGTTTAACCAAAGTAAACCAACTGCTAAACATTCTACTAACATGAGAATACACAAAGTATTATGAAATGTTTAGTGAATAACCGATAAGATCACCATAATATCAATTATGACCATGAGCAAGTTATTTGATGTTCATCGGCAATCTATTAGAGGAAATGTACAAGAAGACCTTTTCCACAAGAAATATGCTATTCGGAGAGGCCAATTAATATTTGCAGAAACAAAAGTTAACCATCTAACATGTTAACAACCTTTCTTGTGGAATTCGAAAAAATACAGCCTGTAATATTTGATTCGTGCATCAGCTAAAGATGGCATGTCTTCTATTCGTTGGTTTTAAGTGTCACTTTTGCTAGATACAAAGAGGTTGGCCTTAGATAAAGAGCAAGTGACAACAATGTGCAGTCATTAAGGCAAGACGACCCAACTATTGATGATTTTCATTCATTCTGATAACGTTACAAACAACATATGGTCCCCTAGCTCTCGGGGACTGAATTCTTAAATCAATTACGTGTGGGTTGTAGTCTAGAGTAGAGTCGAGCGCAAAGTTCAATATCTGTAAAGATAATTTAATTCGATCCTGTTAGCGTTTAGAATCACGTACGGAAATAGTCGTCGATGATCATGGAGAGACACAAAACTAGGGAAGATATTCTTTAAAATAACTTTTTTCATGACTTATTCATGTTTTACTAGATTTATGCAAATATTCACAAAGAAGCAAACAAGCATATAAATATATATATATATATATATATATATATATATATATATATATATATATATATATATAAAGAGAGAGAGAGAGGGGGGGGAGAGAGACTGACCAAAAAGAGACTAGAAGCCGAAATTTGTCTTGATATTGCTGGATAATATTTACTAGGCTCAAGGGTTAAGTAGATAGATTTTTCACTGTCTTGCAGAGTATACGTGATGCTGTATATATGAAGTTAAACCAAACTGACTTCTGCGAACAAAAAGAAAATTACATATTCTCATTGTTTGTGTGGAAAGAGCTGAGTATTTGTGCTTCGCTTTTGAAGTCAATTGGAATAAGTATTATTATTTTATTCGTGAATTGATTTAATACTAAATTCTTTTGCTCGTGTTCCTAAATTTCTGGATCTCATTTAATATTTTTCTGCTAAAATTTTGTCTTCGTATTTCGTTAAATGTTGCCATAGTATAATAAAATGTTGACACAAAATATTTTTGTAAAAAAAAAAACTAGAAAAAATGGAAATTATTTTCCTGCTTGTTCAAATTGATAATTATGAACAGTGGCATCGAGTCTTTCCGTATGTACATTAAGGGAGCGACTTTTATTATTATTCGTTTTTTTTTTAGATCTTTGTGAATTTCATTCGGGTAAACTCTTTTGTACAATAAAGTATGAATTTTTTTTAATCACTTTCTGATTATTCATCTTATTTGTTATATTTATTTCTATTATTTACGATGCTTCAAATTTCTGTCATCATTGAAGTGTGGATAAAATTGATTTGCAGAGAAACCTCCTAATAGAATAACTAAACAACGTCATCATATTGTAAACATGTTAATCAACTCGCTTTATGTAAACAACATCATTACTATTATAAAGTCTATTTCAAGGCAAATATATGCTTGCTATTTAGCAAAGTAAAGAATCAACACACAATGTTCGAGCATATTTTTGGTCATTTTATGTTCAAGCATCAAAACAGTCAGAACATTTTGTACCATTTTTTCTCTTTGGTTGATAGAGGATTTTATATATTTTTCTCGCTCGCCATGTAATTCTGACAGTATTTTATTGAATATTTTATGAAAATAATTATTGTGCATTAATCTTTTTTCTACACTCTACGAACCTTTGAATATTACGTTGTTATAAAAATAATGGTCGCTTGAAGTATCATATTTTGAAAAGCCATTTTCACATAGTATTCACGGTATATATTAGGTAAATTTTGGCACACATAATAATAGTGTGTCCTGTAACAATTTGTATATTAATTTTAAACAGATATATTCTTGAAGAATAGAAGTCTTAATTATGAACAAGACAAAACATGAACTTCATTTTCTTTTCTTGCATGAGTTTAAACTTGGGTACTGTTTCTCCCAAACTTCTGTTAATATCAACAGAGGACGGGGAGATGGACCCACAAATGTTTGGACAACACGAAGATGGTTCCTTACGAATGATGATAGCCTTGAAGATGAAGAAGTGACTCCAAACTATTGAAAGTATTTTCTGGAAAAGCCAAGGTCAAATTGTCAGGAAAATGTTGTAAACGCTTGGTGTCAACACTGTAAGTCTCTTGCCATTTACAGTGTATTGAAAAAAGCCCGATCAGTGGATTGTTCTTGATGTCACTGAAAATCAAATATTTACGCGTTTTGAAGAGTGCTCAATTATCTCTTTCTTGACCGAATATTCACTTCTCATGAAAATTTGATCCTTTATAATATGTGTAAATGGTCATGTGAACCTCTGATCCTGATTAGTCTACAGAATAAAGCAAAAATTGCATCTTCAAAATATTATGGTAGATGTCTAGTGGTGTACTATTTGTGGTTTCCACTACATCTATCTTGGAGCTAATCAGAGCATTAATGCAGAGGTTACTGGAATAAGCTTTCTAAAAGCATGCACGCTTGCAAAAGATTTGCGTTGTTGAATAGAAGCGGTCCAGTTGTTCTCTACGATTTTTTGTTGTTTAGTTTTCGTTGTTTTTCTTTTCTTTAATAATATTACCAGTTATTTTAATAAAGACACAATAACAATTTCCATAGTCATAAAGTAAACAATTATCTCTAGCATACACTTGGAAATAAAAGACTTGCAATTACAGGTTATTTTTGTTAATATTGATACGCATATCTGTTAGAATGAGATGACAGTTTTATTTTCATTTTTCCGTCTTTTAGAAGACAGTTTATCCATCGCACCCTCTATATACCTACTACAATTTAAGTTGAATTTTGTTGAACATATTTCTGTGTCTATTGTAAATGTTCTTTTAACAATCGTTTTCCAGCAGACCATTTTGTTTCTTGAATTATTTTTATCTTTTTTTTGTTGGGTGAATTTTTTGGCAAATGTTCTTATAGATATTTATTCCTTCCATCATGACAAAGAAAAATTCCATGGAATTAAATTTCTGACATGATTTTCTTTGACTCATTTGTTTTACAAAATTTCATGAATTCGTTTTTGTCTAAGAATCAACCTGTCAGTTTCTAAAAAGCAGGATCATACTTGTGTTTTTTTTATTCGAGACTTTAGAACAATTTGTCTGATTTGACAAACAAATTTCTTAATTGGCGATTTAGCATTACGACGCTACATTAAAATGTAATTATTTTTGATATTTCTTATGTTTAAAAGAGATTTCTTAATATATATATATATATATATATATATATATATATATATATATATATATATATATATTCAAGTGCGTTTACGTATACGTGTGTGTCACCCAATATATGCAAGATTATATGCGGTCACGGCGATTTATTGTGTGTATACATAAACGATATTCGTTCTTACTGAATGAGCGTGTCTAACTCAGAAAAAATTTTGACTAACGACATTACAGTAATAGTTTTTGACGTTTATGCCTCAAATGCAAAAACGAAAAAATAAAACAAATGAAACGAAATGCATACAAATATCTCTGCCGAGAATTACACAAAGTGAATTAAGTATTCTTGACATTTTACTAAAGTAAAGATCAAAGACAATTTTCAAGTTGGAACCATTCATGCAACTAAAGCTAAATCCATCTATTCATTAACCCTTGAGCGGTATATAGTCTAGATATGTTTCCCGAAATGGTTAATACGATTAAACAAATGGTATCTGTGCAAAATTTAATATTTTAATTAATAATTAAGCATAAATATGAAAAAATAATGACATAAATTAAATAAATCATCACAAATATTATACTATTTTTATTTAACAAAATATATCACCGTAAACAAGACTAAATTAATATGTATTGTAAAGAGTTAACGAAACTTAGAACATTTTATTGACGAGAAAAAAAATAAAAACAGAATTGAAATAAAGATTATGGCGACTGAAATTGCATTTATTTGTTTAATAGGGTAGATGACAGAGAAATATGAAACCGGTGGGGTGTGTGAGAACAGAAAAAAACATAAATTACATGTAGAATCATAATTTGTCGTACGCTTAAATTCATGTAGTTGAGTTGACAAATATCAGAGGCCATTAGGACAATTACCAAGAACATTTCTTTGTTAATACATCACAATAATTTGAGCATCAAATGAACTATCCGGGTGTTCAATTTTTATGCCCTCTTCCCCATGCTAGTCTCTTCTTCTTATTGGTCGGTTGAAGCAAAGGCTTCGTTGCTGCCTTGTAAAATTTTGCAAAGTAATGATAACAAAAGAACCATTCCATTTACATTTAGAATTATCCACTTGGCAATAAATACTAATAAATGTATGAAATACATCTTTCTAAAAAATAAACTGGGGTGGTCTATTAATTATAGCCGGTATTGTATGTATTGAACGATTGAAAATCACCCCACGCTGGTGGCAAAATGACTTAAATCGAGATGCCATGTCTAGAATGATAATTTTACAGAAATTTCTTATCATTTTTCTTATCATTTTGTCGAGAACCGCGATGTATAAAACAGCAATATTCAAGTCTCTAACGACTGGCAGATTTATATATGCACAAGAACGATGCTGGCAGGGTAAATTGTCGGAAACAAGAATGAACCACATTTCATAGCAGCTGACGTAGCAATTGATTCAATTTAATCGCTTTATTTCGTGACAATAAAAATATGATAACAGGAATTTGTAATGATGCCTTGGAGGTTAGATATAGACGGAAGACGAATAATATCTCAAATATGATTTAAATATATAACATGTCATGGAACAACTGCCAGTTCTAAAGATTTGTTTTCTTTTTGAGGTGTTATTTCATTGTGGGATTTATATTTGTTTCGCCACTTAATTTTTGTAATTCATGAAATTGTTAACTTGTATTCTTAATTAAATGTCTATTCCGTTCTCATTCCAATATTTGTCAAATATCTCAGAACTATTAGAACACTTTGCTAGTTTCTAATCTTTTCCTCATATTTCTGACTTTCTTTTGTGCTAATTTGCATATTTCTTTAACATCTAACACAGAAATTGAACGAGATAAAATGAATTCTGCCATTGACAGAATGGATGATTATAACATTAAACGTACACTGTGATAATATTTATTGTAATATATAGTTTAGATTTAGTTAAGAACAATTAATTATACAGATATTTAATATTATAGAATAAGATTTTGTATATTATAGATCTTTTGAGAAAAACTCAAATTAAATTATTAGAAAGATTGGTATGTAATATAACATGTTATTCCTGTTATTTATATGTGAAAATGCTATATTATAATTCCGTTCAAATTATTTGTCTTCTCAATCTTGTCAGTAATATTTGATTTTAGTAAGAGAACAATAATAAAGAGAACAACGGTTAGCATTTCATTTATTTTCAGGTTATTGAAATGCATTTTCACATTGTTCTCTGGTAATGAAACAAAGTAATTTTGATTGTTGTTGGATTAAATTAGTTGATTATTTAACAATTTTCTGAATACAATGATTGAACTTCTTTCTTGTTATAGCTGAAAAAGTTTGTGCATTATTTATAGAGGAAAATTGGATTGTAATAATAACTATTTTATTTGTGTGTGAATACCTATCTTATTTGCTGCATTCGCAGTTTTATTTATATATAATTGCGTAAGTAAATATCATGAACCTGACAGGAATTCGAACACAGCTCTCTAGTATATCATTTCAAACATCTACTTATTAAACTTCCAGTACACTCAAAGTAAATAAAACCAGGAGAGTGTACTGGAGGAGAGTTAATACTCTGTATTTTCTCTGATATTTCTTTAGAATTAATTAATTAAAGTCTCTCGAAAATATAGAAATTTATTTAAAAATTATAATCTATAATATACATTAACCTATATCCTGAACATATCAATACTTGTCAATCCATTGATTGTATCTTTTGAAATTTGATATGTTTAATAAAATCTTAATTATGTTGATATTTAAAAAAAGATGGCTATTAAAAAAGTCATAATATATATTCAATAATTTTTTCTACGAATAAATTTGTTTTGTATTGATGCAAGTGTTAATTTTCTCCGATTCTGTAGCACAAATTCACGTATGTCAAGTGAACGCTTCCGTCAATAAGTAAGAAGTAACAGCTCGTGGCATGACTAAAATCAGCTGCTGTGTATACCGTGACAGACCGTGCCAGTCAGTAAAAAACCATACGTGATACACGGTTGGTCGATCATATCGTAAAAGAACCATGACTGACTGGTCAGAAGATTCTCCCGCAGTAGGTTGCCATTACTTTCCGTGGAAGACTGATTACCAACCAGGGCTTAGAGAATCCAATCTGTCCTGTTATTTAACCCATAACTACGTTTCCCAAGAGTATTTGCACGTATGGACATGCAAGGAATACAACTGAAATTTGAAATCGTTTCCCCGATTTTGTCGTTAAAACGCATATCCGTGCCAGCAAGAATAGCAAATTAGAAAATAAAAGGTATGACACAACCCGCTCCTTTTCATCTTGGAAATATTTCAAGTTTGACATCTTCGTGTTTTTTTTTTGTTTTTTTTTGTGCCAAATCGGCTAATCTCTTTATCCATGTTCATTGCAGTTTCACTGCTTTTAGGAAAAACCGGCGGTATCTGCCTATTTGCACATTATTCTCTATATGTCAGGTATGTATACACTTTTCGAGCAAATACATTTATTCTATAGATATCTGTTATTTATAAACGTGGATTATAGCTGTTATAAAAGTTTAAGTTTGTGCCAAGTCATGAAAGCTACTATAAAATTCCAAATGTGTATCCCCGTTGTGCAATTATCGAAATGGGTAAAATGTGTCAAATGAGGCCTAAGTAATCTAAGTGAGAATTTCGGATTCTCAACGGTAAAATTATCTTTGTAATACTGAAATTTTACTTTCTTGTTAATGTGAAAATTCTATCAAGATTATGTTGAATAACGGCCATTCCTGAATGACAGTATTTCACGGTTGTTAAAACTCCGGTATTATGCAAAAGACAGAATAAAAGAAAGAAGATAAAATGAAAAGAAAGAGTCATTCAATACATAACAAGTTCAAAATTATAATAAAATTTACCTAATCATAAGAAATTTGGCAATTGTTTTCATGTTCGTGTCTACAATATAATTTAAATAGTAATTAACTGGTTTTAATTTCTAGTTATAACTGTTTAAATCATGAATCTAACAACGAAATTTCAATTTAAATTAAATTCAACGATTTCCATTAATTTTTCATACAGAAATATTCCTTTAAATATATTTATTCTTTAATGCAATAAGTACATTTTTGGTAAATTTCTGTATCGAATTTCTCTGCTCTCAAAATGTGAATGGTCGGAATAAACATCCCTATTGTATTCAAAGACACGTAAAACACGTAAAACTTATACAGTGAATCATGAAGAAAATTTAACAAAAGACGATAACAACCCTTATTCAAATAGATAAAATGGCTGAATGTTGTTTGGAAAATTAATAATATTACAAAAAGTCACGAAGATTAATGAAATCAGACACACCCACACACACAGACACAAACATAAACACACACACATATACACACACAACTTTATATATATATATATATATATATATATATATATATATATATATATATATATATTAAAATCTTAACGATATGCATGCATTGTATAAGTAAAGTCATGTTTAAAATAGACCCACCTAGCTTGATAGCAACATAATATATATATAATATTAGATAATTTATTGCAATTTGTAAAGTTAACATCCACTGTTCTATTTATTGGGAGATACGCATGTTCGATAGCCATTATAAAAACCACAAGAACTTCTTACTATTTTCCTAAAAATTACTACATATCACCGTTGGTTATCTTGACCCTTTTTGTAATTTTTAAGTTAGTGATCATCACATAATAGAAACAAAAGATAACTTTTACCATCAGACAAAACTGACGGCTGATAAAAAGCAAAAACAAAAAAATATCAGCTCTATAGCGTCCTCACTATAGAGAAAGATAACAAATATTCAATGGATAATTGTATAATACGTACGAGTATTATATCAAAAGGTAGTTACACCCTTTAGCTTAATCAGTCATGAAACAGTTGTAATATAAAATAAAATAACTTTTTTGCAAGCGAAATATACTAATATCTCATTTTGATTATGGGTAATTGACTGATTTGTTAGATATGGTTTATCTATCGTTTGAAGTACGCAGTGAGTTTGATAAATGGATGGCAGAATGGAAATAAATGAAATAAAACATTTAAATAAAGGGCAGGAAATTATAGAGAGCCATGATGACCTACGTCTTAAGGTAACATGCACGACATTGAAGAATAAGAAAGATTAAGAGATAGATGTCGTATTAATTAATCCATAGCTGTGTAGGAGAAAAAGTGTGTATATGGCTTCTCAAATGTATTTGCAAGTAAGTAAATATATGAACACGGCTCTCCAATTAACTATCCCGTGTCGTTATTAGTAAATTTTACTCATAAGTTCATACTTAAACTATCTGTTATCATTTAGATGCTGACCAGTCTCCATCATTCTTCGTTAATTAGACAAGTTGAATCGTAAATTAGCCGAGGTTGAATCGTGATTACAGACATAATTGAATCCTAGAGGACAGACGTGGCAAACTTGTAGATTACAGCTGTGGTTGAATTGTAGATTAGACGATGTTGAAACGTACATTTGAGGAGGTTGAGATGTAGATTAGACTAAGCTGAATCGTAGATTAGACGAGCTTGAATCGCAGACAAGGTTAAGTCTTAGATTACACGAGGTTGAATCCTAGATTTGAGAAATTTGAATCGCAGATTAGACAAAGTTGAGTCGTACATTAGAAGAAGTTCAATCGTAGATTACAGACGTGATTGAATCTTACATAAGACGAGGTTTAATCGTAGATTAGACGGCGTTTAATCGTAGATTAGACAAGGTTGAACCGTAGATTACAGACATGGTTAAATCATAGATTACAGACGCGGTTGTATTGTAGGTTACAGATATGGTTTATTTGTAAATTAGACGAAGCTGAATCGTAGATTTGACAAAATTGAATCGTAGCTCAGCCGGGGTTGCGTCGTAGATTAGACGAAGGTGAATCGTAGATAAGACGAGGGTATATATGGTTGAATCGTACATTACAGACGTGGTTGTCCTCTGTAATTGACACGTCTAATATCAATACCCATTCAATGGCCTTATGAGACTTATTAGTGTTTTTCGTGGAAAAGACATATGTATTTTTTCTTATAATAGACTCGATTAACTGAACATTACTTGGGAGTACCTTACGTGGTTATCATCGTTGAAAGTTGATCAAAGTGTCGAGCTCATTTTGTTCAGTTTTACAAAACTATACATAAGAATAGTAATGAAGCAATTTCTTTTTTTATTCATACCTAAAATAGCAGTTTAGACCATGCTGTATAAGACTGATTGGTAACAAGCTTACGAAAATACTTTTGTCCATTCATAGCAGATTGGTTTATTTTGAATAATATTTTTCTAAGGAAACAGATGCAGCGTGTTGTGATTTTTGTTCTACAGTTCTAAAGGAAAATTTCATTAAAGAAGAGAGACAGACTGAAGAAGAACAATATATATTAATATCTCCTTTGTAGATAATCTTCCCGAAAGTCTCATTTTCAGAAAGAGAAAATAATAAATGCTGGCATGGAATCGTTGACCAAATTTAAGGGGAAAACAATGTAGAATTGATGAGAAAACAAATGTTTTATTAAGTTTTGCCATTTTGATGAGTTTTGATAGGAAATAAAGTTGCTTGAATTGGCAATATTGATTTTTCTTGATTTTTTGACTGTAACGCATGGCAGAATTATTTGAAATAATGAGGGAGAGAAGAAATCAGCATCAAGGTAAGTGTTAAATCTTTCTCATCACTGAGGTAATCTAGTTCGGAAAGAAGTCAATTAAGTCGACCAATCAGGAAATAGAGTCGTTTCCGAAAATAATTAAAAAGTTACGCAAGAATGTACGGAATGTAATCAACTTTCGATTAGTTGGCTTTTATTGCGTTTTGTCTTCGGAAACGAACTTCTTTTTAAGTCTGATCAGCAAAGAAATGTTTTCTGTTTTCTTTTGTGTAACGCAATGAATGACTAAATGCATCAACATATGAATAAAGTTTTCAGTTAAACTAGTTTCTATAATTTTTCCTAGAATTGTAGATAATATTAATGCCCATTTTAATTGAATTATATTAGAATTGAGTCGCAGAACATAAACTTGAGAATAATGGTCCAATTTTATATTCCCTAAATTAAACAGTGTATTTTATTTTCTACGAAAAATTAAAAAACGTTATTACGTGAGATTAATTCGGTGATTTGAAAGCTTATTAAATATTGTAATAAATTATATAAAGATGTATATCTTTTAAGGAAATTCGCCGAAAATTTGTAATAGGCAACAAAAACGGAAATATATAAGAAATATCTATAATTGCTTAATTCGTTTCTATTTGTTGCCAAAGTGGCTAATGATAAATTGTCGTAAACCATCGTCATGCTAAAGAGATTCTCATGAAATATTAGTAAGACAATTAGACTATCTCTACGGCAGTGAATGCTGCAAAATATCTTCACATATGAAATACTTGATGCATAGAGAAAACTTATTCTCAAATTAACAGAAGTCGTGAGAGATCTTGAAAGTGTTTTCTCAGATTAAGAAAAGATATGGTGCATCTGGAAAATGTATTCACAAATTAACAGGAAATGTAAGAATCTGGAAAATATTTCTATAAATTAGGTGAATACTTGATGCATGTGGGAAATGTATTCATATTTTAAGTGAATGATTGATTCATCTGGAAAGTGTTTCCAATGAAAGTGTTTGTTGCGAGCATTTGCCGTATGTTGATAGAATTTTCACAGATTAAGAGAAGTTGTGATTATTTTGTAAAATGTCTTCGAAGTTTAAGAGACATTGGTCATTTTGCGAATACCTTCACAGATTAACAAAACATTTGAGTCATCTGGAAAGTTTTCATGAATTACGTGAAGACTTTTGTGTCTCTGGAAAATATTTTCACAGAGTAAAAGAATAATTATTGAGTTTAGTAAAAGATGAAGTGATTAATAGATTTCGTGATGAATGTGAAAAAATATATTCACTGTTTAATAAAGGACTTTATTTATCTGAGAAAATCTTCACAGAATAACAGAAGATTTGATAAAGTGGAATTTTTTTCCGCAAATTATGAAAAGACATTATGAATCTGGCAACTGTCTTCCCAGATTAACTGAAGATTTTATGAATATGACAGAAATGTTTTCACAAATTAAAAGAAGAGAAAATGAATCTGGAAAATGTTTTCAGACAATAAGAGACGATTTGATGCATCTAGAAAATGTCTTCACAGATTAAGTGACGTGTTGATGCATCAGGAAATGTGTTCGCATTTTAATAGAAGACATAAAGCATTTGGAAAATATCTGTAGAGATTAAGAGAATACTTGATAGAAAAATGTCTTCAGAGACTAAGTGAATTTTTAGTAGAACTGTATAAATAACTTCAAAGTTTAAGAGAAGACATAGTGTATTTAGTAAATGTATAGACAGTTTAAATGAAGAATTGAAGAATCTGGCAAATGTCTTCAAATTTTAACAGAAAATGTATTCACAGTTTGAAATAAGATATATAAATGGAAGGGACGATTGTTTTTAGAGAGACGTGCTTTTGATTAAATGCATTTAACCCTATAAAGGCACAAACACATACAGGTAAATGTGTGGTTTGTGTGTTTCGGCCTGTGGTTTTGCATACGTGAACATGAACATATGCATATATGAAGATATAGAAAAATGAATAAATTTTGTTCCAATCATGAAAACTTTCCTAAGAAAAGAAATCACATAAAATGTGTTTTTTTCATTTGTTTAGATCTCAGAAGAAAGTTTTCGATTTTTTTGTAAGAGCTCTCACTTCATGGACTAGGCTCTTTTGTGTGTGCTTCCCTAAACATTAATAGCTTTGTGTTAAGGTGTAATTGTCATAATAAAATAAATAAAAAATATTTTCCTCTTAAGATTAACTCTTTCCACTTCACTTTTAAATTATATCAAACGCTTTTCATGATAACAATTTCAAAATATTTTTTATCTATACTGAGCGGCTCTTGAGACTTACATTTGGTGAACTTTAATCAAAAATAGAATTGTTAATCAACGTTGTATGAACAGGCATTAGTAATGCAAAATTAGATTTAAATATTAATTCACAAGTGAATTACTGTGACAAAAATTGGATTTGCATTCCGGAAAATACAATCATCGTGTATTTAAACATTAACATTGCCAATAACTATCTCGGGTAACTCGAGTATGACATAAAAAAGATTAAAGTAACAATAAAATAAATAAATCAACAGCAAAGAAGAAATATCCGGATGATAAAAAAAGTACTAGAAACTAAAACGAAAGAACGAATCTTGGTTAAAGCCATAAAAGGTTTGGCAAAATCGGCACTCAGCTACAAGTGAAAATGCTTAGCTGAACTAATGAAGTGAGATCAGTCGATCGATAAAAAAGAATCATTAATGACAACATAAAGTGCTTTACACTCAATATATGACATTGGCAGATTATAAGAAAAAAGCATACTCTAGAAAAAACGAATGTCAAAGACAGTATCACAATAACAAAATGACCCGATAATGGCTTGTAAAAAAACAAAGCGGAAGTAATAATAATAATAATAATAATAATAATAATAATAATAATAATAATAATAAAACAAGAATGCTAAAACAAGAAAGCTTCTTTCTAAGCATAAGATGCATCATCCAAAGGCTGATGTAGACCGTCTATACATACCCCGTAAAGAAGGTGGAAGGGGTCTTATTCAGCTGGAATTGTCATACAAGACAACAACTATTGGCTTACTAACATACATAGAAACAACAAAGGATTGGATGATACAATTAGTAAGGCAACATGAAGAAAGAAAGAAAAAATATTCAATAATAAAAGAAGGCAGTAAATACAAACAAGATTTACAGTTAGTAGATTCTGTAGAAAAACAAAACAGTAGCCAAGAACCAACTATTGCGGCAAAAAATATGAAAATGAAAGCCAAAGATAAAGCTCTTGAAAAGATGAAACAGCGCTGGCAAGACAAACCTCTGCATGGCCAATATCCAGTACGTGCCAATAAATCCAATGTTGACAAAGTTAATACTCATCGATGGTTACGTGCATCTGGATTAAAGTCTGAAACTGAAGGATTTATACTTGCAGCACAAGGCCAACGTCTTTTCACGAGAAACTTTCAGGCAAATATTATGCATAATAATATGGATCCAAAATGCAGGTTTTGTGATAAACACCAAGAAACAATAGACCACCTAATCTCAGGCTGTTCTGTGCTTGCCCCAAACGAATATAAAAATCGCCACGATAGAGTTGGACAATATTTACATTGGGCAATGTGCAAACATTATGGAAAAGCTGTAAACAAACACTGGTATGAACATCATCCAGCACCGGTTACAGAAATAGAAGATGTAACCATTCTATGGGATTACACCATCTACACAGACAGAAAAATTGAAGCAAACAGGCCAGACATTATTGTTAAAAACCAGAAGGAGAAAACTTGTCTATTAATTGATATGGCTTGTCCAGCGGATTGTAACATAGCAATCAAGGAATTTGAAAAACTGTCAAAATATAAAGACCTGGAAATTGAAATAGACAAAATGTGGAAATTGAAAACAAGAGTTGTGCCAGTGATAGTAGGTGCACTTGGAATGATAAAAAATGGAACAAACAACACATTGAAAGAATCCCTGGAAACCCCAGCTTAAGAGACATAAAAAAATTGTCTTATTAAGTACAGCTCACACACTAAGGAAAACTTTATTTATGTAATGCTGGAGATGATAGGGAAGATAGAAAAACATGAAATGGAGCCATAACAACACGCCACTACCTGCCTTAGGTCTCCCCACAGACTTGCTTGGTACTGAGACCAAGGCAGAAATCGAAATATGATGAAAAATGACATAATAATAATAATAATAATCCCAGCTTAAGAGATATACAAAAAATTGTCTTATTAAATACAGCCCACACACTAAGGAAAACGTTATCTATGTAATGCTAGGGATGATAGGGAAGATAGAAAAACATGAAATGGAGTCATAACAACACGCCACGACCTGCCTTGGTTTCCCCGCAGACTTGGTTGGTAGTGAGACCAAAGCAGAAGTCGAAATATGATGAAAAATGACATAATAATAATGGTTATAATAAAGATGAAATTAAAACTGATTTATTGTTGCAATATCAAAAAATTATTAGATATGATCTAAAATAATATTGATGCACATATTAAGGAAATTTACAGGAACTCCAACATAATCTAAGCTACAGAAAATTGTAGTCACGAGAACTCTTCGAGAATATCTCTCAATAATAGCAATATTTTTAAGAAAAAAACATTTAGGCTCTATAGTAAAACACATGCTAAATGAATGTAAAAGGACATCAATCAAAATTAAAATAATAATAATAATAGTAATAATAATAATAGTAACAACAACAACAATAATAATAACAAACAAATATTGAGGCAAAAATATGAAAAATGCCAAGAATAAAGCACTTAAACAGATTAAACAACGGTTGCAAGACAAACCTTTTCATGGCAAATATCCGGAACGTGCTAATAAACCCAATGTTGAAAAGTTAATATTAATTGATGGTTACGGGGATCTGGAATAAAGTCTGAAACTGTAAAGTTTCAAGCAAATATTATACATAATAATGTGAATCCAAAAGTCAGGTTCTGTGATAAATACCAAGAAACAATAAGCCATTTAATCTCAGAATGTTCTGTACTTGCCTTAAATGAATATAGAAATCGTCACGATAGAGTGGGGCAATATTTATACTTGACAATGAGCAAAGACTATGAAAAATATATAAACAAACTCTGGAATGAACATCACCCAGAAACGGTTACAGAAATAGAAGATGTCACCGTTCTATGAGATTGCACCATCAATACAGACAGAAACATTGAAGTAAACAAGCCGGACATTATTGTTAAAAACCATAAAGAGAAAACATACTTATTAATTGATATGGCTTTTCTAGCGGATTGTAACATAGCCAGTAAGGAATTCAAAACACTGTCAAAATATAAAGACTTGAAAGTGAAATAGAAAACCTGTGGAAATTGAAAACAACTATCGTACCAGAGATATTGGGTGCACGTGCAATGATAAAAAATGAAAAAAAAAACATTGAAATAATCCCTGGAAACGCCAGCTTAAGAGATATACAAAAATTTGTTTTGTTAAGTACACTCCACACACTATGGAGAACTTTGTTTATGTAACGCTAGGGATGTTAGGGAGATAAGCAAAAACATGATATGAAGCGAAAAAAACGCTCCACAATTTACCTTATGTCTTCCTGCAGAATTGGTAGGTAGTGCGACTAGAGCAGAAATCAAAGTATACCGAAAAATGACATAATAATAAAAAGGGTGCGAACTTGGCTGTTACGTATGTAAATACCAATTACTTATTAAATAGATGAACTGCCTCAATGCAAAGAAAAATCTCTATTTTTGGTAGGTAGTGTGACCATAGCAGAAATCGAATTATAATGAGAAATGACATAGTAATCTAATTAATAACGTTAATAATATTTTGTTGATCCGAAAAGCGGGGTCTGTGACAAATATAAGGAAACAATAGAGAATCTAATCTCAGAATGTTCTCTCTTCGTCCCAAAGGAATATAAAAATCGTCACTAAAGAATGGGGTAAAATTTACACGGGACATTGTGGAAAAACATTGGAAAACATGTAAACAATTACTTGTATGCACATGACACACCACCGGTCATAGACGTAGATGTCACTATTATATGAGATTTTGACGGAGACAGAGAAATGAATGAAAACAAACTGGACATTAATGTCCAAAGCCGAAAAAAGCTTTAATTGATATGTTCTGACCAGCGAACTGTAACATGCAACCAAAGATTAAAAAAAAACTATCAAAATTTAAAGACCTGAAAAAATAAATAGAAATATTTACAAATAGAAAACAAAAAAGCACTACCAATAATATGTGCACTTGGAATTATAAAAAAAAACGAATAAACAACACAACGAAAAATTTCTGAAAACCCTAGTTTAAGATATTGTTTAGCATAACTCATACACTAAAGTCAATTTTGTCTTTGTAACGTTTGGGATGTTATGTGAAATAGAAAACATGAAACGTACTCAGACCAACACATCACGACCTTCCTTATGTCTTTCCACAGATTAGTGGTTAGAATATGCTTAGCAGAAATCGAATTATGATGTAAATGACACAATAATAATAATAATAATAATAATAATAATAATAAACACCAAGAAACAATAGACCACCTAATCTCAGGCTGTTCTGTGCTTGCCCCAAACGAATATAAAAATCGCCACGATAGAGTTGGGCAATATTTACATTGGGCAATGTGCAAACATTATGGAAAAGCTGTAAACAAACACTGGTATGAACATCATCCAGCACCGGTTACAGAAATAGAAGATGTAACCATTCTATGGGATTACACCATCTACACAGACAGAAAAATTGAAGCAAACAGGCCAGACATTATTGTTAAAAACCAGAAGGAGAAAACTTGTCTATTAATTGATATGGCTTGTCCAGCGGATTGTAACATAGCAATCAAGGAATTTGAAAAACTGTCAAAATATAAAGACCTGGAAATTGAAATAGACAAAATGTGGAAATTGAAAACAAGAGTTGTGCCAGTGATAGTAGGTGCACTTGGAATGATAAAAAATGGAACAAAACAACACATTGAAAGAATCCCTGGAAACCCCAGCTTAAGAGGCATACAAAAAATTGTCTTATTAAGTACAGCCCACACACTAAGGAAAACTTTATCTATGTAATGCTGGAGATGTTAGGGAAGATAGAAAAACATGAAATGGAGCCATAACAACACGCCACTACCTGCCTTTGGTCTCCCCGCAGACTTGGTTGGTAATGAGACCAAGGCAGAAATCGAAATATGATGAAAAATGACATAAAAATAATAATAATGGTTATAAAATAGCTATTTTACATGGATGACTTAAAGTCGTATGCTAAGAATGATAATGAGCTATAAGGTATTCTGCAAACTATAAAATGTTTCAGTGAAGACATTGGAATGAAATTCAATTTGAATAAATGTGCTAAATCTACAGTTTTACATGGATCGCTACAACAAACATCCTCAATTACCTTAGAGCTTTCTGTGCTGTAACAATAAAAGGTTTAGAGCCAGAAGAACTTTATAAATACCTACGTGTCAATGAGAGTGAAAAAATTCACCGTAAAAAATAAAATTAATAGTCCGTAAAGATTAATATACAAGGTTACAGCTGATATTAAAAACTGAATTGAATTCTCAGAACAGAATTGTGGCCATTAATAGCCTTGCCATCCAAGTGGTCCAATATAATTTCAACATATTGAACTGGACTCTAAATGACATCAGACGAATGGATTCTAAAACAAGAAAATTTCTTTCTAAGGATAAGATGCATCATCCAGGGTGTTGCATAAGAGGTTAGTAGTGAGAAAGAGGAACAAGTTACAGTGGGTATCAAAGAAGGTGTAATAGAAGGATGAGAACATTAGGTGAAGAGGGTTACATGATGTGAAGTGAAAAGGAAGAAAAACATGATAAAATAATTGTCAGGGAAAGGATGCAAGTCAAGGAGAAAAAGGCTGGCAATTGATATTGCATTTACATTCTTGGACATTGAAGCTGTCAGGAAAGCCAGTATACGGAAGGGAATTCTACGAGCGGAAAGAGCGAATAAAAGAAGCTGGTGATCTACTAGTTGCGGTTAAATTTGTTCGGTTTCACTGTAAAAAAATCGCTAGTCTTGTATCTCGACAAAATTCATGCGGAGGTGGCACCAGAGAGCTAAGCTCATTAGAGCAGAAGCCGTGAACCAATTTGTACAAGTGTCAGAGGAAAGCCACATTTCGTCGGTGAGAAAGTAACTGGAGTTGAGCTACCGGGTCGCTTTGATTTATACTGCAGATTCTACATTGGATTTTGTCAAGAAATCCAACATGAATGGCAGATATGATAGCACTATTCAATGTACAGGCGGATTCTAGATTTATATATGTACAAGATGGATTCGGAAAAGAAAGAAATATACATGACCTTACACAGTAAACCAAACATTCTTGCAACAGATTTAGCAATACATTCAATGTAGTCATTAGTTTTGAGGTCGGGTGATAGAGTTAGACTGAGGAGGGTTAATGTTTTGCTTTCAAGTTGACTAGACTGATCCATAATGGTTAAGAGCACTTTTCTATAGTGGAGAAATGAAAGCAGCTTCGTTTTGGAGGCAGTAAAATTTACGAGCATTTCTTACTCCTGTCAACCACAGATTGAAGGTCCTTTTCAGGATCAGAATCGAGGACTGGTTTGTTAGCTTCGGCAGATTTCTGATCGGGCAAATAAAAGTGCTGTCATGAGCGGAGATGCCTACATTAGATTTGATTATATCAGAGAGATTGTTGTGTAGAAGGCCAGCATGCTAGACTCTGTCAAACGCTTTGGAGATGTCTAGTGCTACAGCTCCAGCTTTGCTGTTCTTATCGAGAGACTGGTATATATACTCTATGATGGTAGTTAACATACCAGTATTAGATCCGGTGAAACGGAACCTTATTGTTTCTCCGAGAAGAGGCCGTGGACTGTGAAGTTTTCAATGCAAAATCCGAAGGCGAATCGGAAAAGAGAAAGATACTTTCTAAAAACTAATTATTAAGAAACGGGAGCATTTCGTTAGAAGCAAAGAAATATTAGGGTTATCTTTTTTAGAATAAGTTAAACTTTATATCTATTCGCTTGATTACACCTTGATAACTATCTTGACAAATACAATATAGACTCAGTTCCAATAATCTATATGTCACCATATGTGGCAAAGTTATAGTAAAGTTATAAGAAAACATTCAATTCAGCTTTTTAAAGCTATATGAATTTAATTTTAGAGGAAAAAGTTACATTACCACACGAATTACAAACAGTTGAAATATTTAGTGAAAAAAAAGCTTTATTTTATTTTAATTTTAATTTCTGAATTATAAAATATTAAATCTGAATAAAAAAAGACTTAAATAATTAAATTGTTTCAAAATTACGAGGTAAAATACTTACATTTTTTGTTGATTAAATAAACTTCAGAAATTTTCGAAAAATATTTAAAAATGTAGACATTTAATTTTAGAGGAAAAAGTTACATTAATGCCACACGAATTACAGACAGGTGATTACCTGCATGAAATATTTAGCCAAAAAAGCTTTTTTTATTCTATTTTCGAAAGTATGAAATAATATATCTGAAAAAAGACTTAAAGAATTAAATTAGCCATTCGCACTTTTTGTTACATATTTTGTTATTGTTTGAAAAAACACATTTTTAAAATATTTGATTTGTATCAAAATTACGAGGAAAAATATTCACATTTTTATTTTGACAAAAAGGAATTTTTAAAACGTCGGAATAAACATTAGATATAAAGATTCATTTTTTAGTCGCGTTTTTACATGTGTGATTTGGTTTCTGTGACGTACTCTAGCAACCATCTTAGATCTTAGATGTTTTACGGAGAACATGTAAAAATAGGCTCCATTTGCCAAAAAGTACAAAAAAGAAAATTGCTGAACTTAAGCTCAAAAGGTATGTGTCAACCTGGCTTCCCTGTAGATATGTCTCCCTAGAAAGTTTGAATTGCGTAGCTTAAAAAAGGTAGGCGTGCATTGATTACAGTCACACACAGACTCAGAGAATCCTTTTATATATATAGATAACACTGGACATGTATGATTACTTATTAAAATTAGTGTATTGTGTACTAAAAACTAAAGATAAATGTGTTGCTTGAGAATATCTGAAATTTAGCGGAAGGTTTATAGGTACTGATTGCACATTATTTTTCAGAAAATATTTTTCTAGTTACGAGAGGATGGCTGTTGTTCGATGTGTTTTGATGAAAGCTTATTGATCATCAATTAGTGTGCTGTAGATTGATAGCACTGAATTAGCCTCAACATTGTATATTTATAATTGTTAATTATGAAAAAGATGTAGGATTTATATAAATGTCATTTTATAAAAATCTCAGTATTTGATATGTGTTACAGTTCGATTGAAATATATTTATCTCATCATTATTTACTATATGCTGAAATGAATATCAATTTTATAGTTGATTGTCATTCATTGCATGTTTTTTTTTATCGTTTCACCCCAAGCAAAGCGGCAACGTGACTGACATGCAAGTGGCTACATAAAAGAAAAAGATTATATGCGAAGAGAAAGAGGAACCAGTTACGGGGGTGCCACAGAAGAGAGCAAGAGAAGGATGGGAATACAGATGTGATGACAGTTGCAAAGGTAGAGAGAAAGATAAACATATACAGGGTGATGTAGAAAGAACTAGAGTCAAGTGGTTAAGGGATTTATAATACAGGGTGATGTAGAAAGAACTAGAGTCAAGTGGTTAAGGGATTTATAATACAGGGTGATGTAGAAAGAACTAGAGTCAAGTGGTTAAGGGATTTATAATACAGGGTGATGTAGAAAGAACTAGAGTCAAGTGGTTAAGGGATTTATAATACATAAATTTGTTTATAATTAAAATATTCACTGGTATGATCTAAGGCTTCAGAAGCAGGATCCTCATCATTTCTTTTATCAAAATCATCATTATCACTAATTTTATTGACTGAAATCACTATCATAAACATATTTTGTGTTAATAACTGATTATTTTGTGAAAGATTGACATATGAGATGCTAAATTGAACACTTTATTACAATATATCCATGTGGACGAAATAAGGTTTTTAGCTCTAAATTCAAATCTCCTGAAATAGACAGTAGCGTACAACGGCCAAAAGGTCGTGAATATTGCAACGAATAGGTCCAACAGTATAATTAGTTTTAACTATTTGTTTATAACTACATGTAATATTTATACTGTACATAATGTATGTTGATGAAAAACTTCAAGTGAATTTTAAATTTTATTTGCCAGAGTAATTTAAAAACACATGTGTTTGTGTACTGGTGTGTGTATATTTGTGTGTTCAACCGTGTGTGTATGTATGCATGTTACTGAAGAACATGAAAATTCAATATTATTTTAAATCTGGCAAGACGACAATGGTGAATATTTTATGATGGCTTAGCATTCAATGATGTGAGGAGTTGGTAATTTTGGTTATTTTTTCAGTTGTACTAAAGAGGGCGGTTATATTCTCCACCGAGAGCGACATTATGTTCCAAATGTTATTGTATGTGATCTCATTTCTTTTTGCTTCCACTCTAAATATTTTCCTCCTTTCTATTCTAGAAAGATCGCAACATTTGCAATCAGTATAGTTCTGGTGTGTTCTCTCTTTGTCTGAAAAAATATTTGCAGCATGAAAGACATAATACCTGATAATCGAGGCTCATTCTCAACAACGACGACTACACAAACGAAATGCTTCTCTGCGGTTTTGTAACACCAATCCTACTCACTTTTGTTACATTCCAATTTCAATATTAATTTTGTAACTAATTACAGATGATGTCAATAACATAGTCAAATAAATACTAAACAAATGATCAGTAATCTTTCATTCTTTTATATTTTTATCGGTATTTTCATTTATATATTTTTATATGAATCTGAATTTGAAAACGCTTTATCAAATTAAACATATTGAAACGAAATATATATCACTCTTTTATATTATATTTAGACAATAATATATAATATCAAAGTTAGTAAAAACATAAAAAGTAATAATAATTATAATAATTCCTCTTTTGATAAATAGATATGAGGTTTTTATAGATTTGGCTGAGTGCTTTGCATGCAGATACTTCTCCAACTTAATGTTTGGAAAATTCTCACACTACTTCCTTTCTAGAACTGACGATTAACTGGGCGATGTTTACATCACACAATTGCTGGTCTCTGAAATAATATCATAACTTGTTTCTCATAAGTGGAGTGGATGTGGCGTTATTCCAGTCATAGTCTTAAAAAATGTGCCCCTAAACACTACAGCTACCGTCTATCTGCTTCTTTTTTACTGCCTGTTTCTAACAACTCAAGAGAACACTCAGACTCCTGCAATTGTCGTCCTATCAGTCTCATACTGATTTCTGGCAAATTGTTCGAGATTGTCATCAATTCTGAAGTGGTTCGAACTCTCATAGCCTACAGTCTGTTCAGCGACAGAAATTATGGCTTCCGTTTCGCCCGGTCTATTGATGATATGCTAACTACCATCATTGCTAACTACTGATGATATGCTAACTACCATCATATCAGGTTCTTGATAAGAACGGCGAAGCTGGCGCTGTTGCCTTGGATATTTCCAAAGAATTTGTCAGGACTTGAAGAGGTAGATCTAAACGGTATTAGGCGGGTGGGTTCCGGAAGAGCCAAAATCTTGCAACAAGTCTCTGCACCATGCGAAACAACAAACAATTCATGGCTGCCAAACAATTCCTGTGTCCATATTACCACTTGTATGTTGCCACGTAAATTCCCAGACTGCGAAACACTTGATTATTATGTGAGGGACGCCGTTAAGTGAGAGACTAACAAATATATAATAAAACTAAAGAAGAACTTAAGCATTGCCAGAATAATTAAAGAACACAATAAGAATACATTTTTATATCTACTAATTTACAATAATCTACGATTTTACTTTTACTAATTTGCAATAATCGGCGTATAATATAGAGTCAGACTATGCATTATGTTAAACTAGTAACACAGCTATATTCGAACCACAAGTGCATTTAATCTCTGTATTTGAGGTAGAGTGCATTTGAATAAGTAATTAATTTATTTCGCTATTTAGCTTTCAATTTCTTTTCATGCATTGCTATAAAAATGTAAAATATGAGAAATAAAGAAGTTGATGTCTTTAGAATCATGTTCATGGCAGAAATTTACACCATCATAAACATTCACGTGAAGTTTTCCTAATGATTTTTCTGATATAATCCAGATTTGCACACATAACTATTTTCTGATTGTTCGATGGATTACTGAAAAATTAAAAACCCGTGCGTACTGTTTTTGATACTGTACAACGCATAAAATTCTTTTGTTGGATTGATCTTTCACATGGCTAATATATTTCTGAATGAATCTCATGTCTCTTGTTGATTTTAAATATTTATGAAAACCTACTTGTAAGTCCAAGAGGATTTACAAAACTGGTCAGGATCAGCATAGAGCAAGTTAGTCTGTCACATCCACAATAAATATAGGATACGATGTCTAAATGAACAGTTAGTAGACGCAATTTAAATGGTAATCAGGAAATGGTACACTGTACTTGTTGTCAGTCGCGCCGAAAGATAAAATAAGTATATTTTATAGCGTTTCACTTTCAATTTGAGGAGAGTGTAGAAAATTAGGAAAATAGTAAATGAGTCTAAAGGCGAATACAAATAATTTTGGAAAGTTCAATATTGATGTTAACGTTAATCTACACTTCTAATTCTCACATGTTCGAGGAAACAACACGGAGAACTCATGAAGTGATTTCGGGCGATAGTGCTTCCCTGGAACAAAACGGAGGCCGCTGGAAGACTGCATTTCTGACAACAGAACTTTGCAATATACCACACATGTAGCAGAGCCCAATCATGGCTATCAGACGATTTCTGAGTCTACATCATCTCTTGTATCTAGCCACTTAAATATTTTGACAGCATCCCTTTGGTTATTTTGTTTGCGACCCCGTTATAAAAGAGACCAACAAAACTCTTTCTAATATAGAAGAAGAAATGAAGCCAAGTGTTATAGAAACATTGCTTAATTTACATAAAGAGACAGTCTAGGAGAGCAGCAGGAATTTCCGAATTCAGCTGGAAGCCGCGGTTGAAGCCAATGGTGATTTCATTGAATAAATTTAATCTTTAATGTTTCAATATATTATTCGGTAATTTTAGTGTATATTTCTGTCAAAATGAGATGTCAGCGTTATTTTCATTTTTACTTAATTTACGTGTCAATATATCCGTCCTCTCTACTCTTTCATGTCACATTCTTGCATCATAAATCATTGTTGCTATCACGGCATTTGAATATATCTATCAAACCAGTCAACAATGTTCATACTCGACTAACAAGCTGACATGCATAATGTATTTAGGCATAGTTAATTATCTACAGATATGCCAAATGAGTAATTAATTGACGATTTTTAATTAAGAAGTTAACAGACGTGAAATGGAGGCTCATTACTTAATAATTTCGTCGAATTTATTAGTTTTGATATATATTTAAAATTTATTAGTTTTAATATATATATATATATATATATATATATATGAGAGAGAGAGAGAGAGAGAGAGAGAGAGAGAGAGATTGATTAAACGTTTACGGCCCTATCATTAATATATTTTCAAATCTCATATCTTGTCAGGATTATGATATTGTGTCGATTGTTAGGCAAAACCCTTTGTGATGTATTTTAATGACTACAAGGGCTGTATTATTTTATACAAGCAAATTGCTATAACAATCTATTTATATTCTATAGAGAGTTTTTGCGTTTGTCATTGGAACTTCTCAGTTCAAGAGAACTCGTTCTTCATTTCTTACATTTCTATTCGCTGCGTGTCTCGATCAACATATAATGATGCTTAAGTTGCATTATACATCCTTTTGTCCTCCGTCTTTTGCTCCATGTATTCTTTTCCCTTTCTGATAGGTCTTTAGAACTGCTCAATCCGAAAATTTTAAATGTTTGCATTCAAGCTTATTCTTTCTGTATTTGCTGGAGTACGTTACGAATGATATCACCCATTCATTATGCACGTTAATGTTTATCCGTAATTTAGTAGGAGTATTTGTATGTATATAAATATCTATATGACACAGAAATGTCAGACACTTGAAAGACAAAGAAGAAAATGTTTGTAATGAGTTCTGTCGTCAAGCAAGAAATTTTTTCGGTCTTTTATTGATTGAACTATACGTTTGTATAAAAAGTATTATGAGATGTAATCTCAGGTATGTTTGCAAATATTGACTGATAGGAAACCACGAAAACTGCATTCATTAACCCACGAAAAAATTGCTAGCCATGTGTACACCGGATTATATATATATATATATATATATATATATATATATATATATATATATTGTAAAACGTACCAACAAAACAGTAACACTAATCACGACAGAAATCAGTAAAAACTACTGCTAACAAATCGGTAAATTAAGTCGTCAAACCCAAAAGGTACTACCCAGTGGGAAAAAGAGGAATAAAAAAAAGAAACAAACAAAGCATAAGCTGTGTTCGAAAGAAAAAAAAGCCAAGACGAAAACCTTAAACAAAAAGAGCTCAATACGAAAGTACAAAAGTAGAGCAAAAACCGCAGTCGACTTTTGGCTCACTTTTAGATTTAGTTCATATATATATATATATATATATATATATATATATATATATGACATTAGAATGTCAACATTAGAATGTCAACATTTGACTAAGTATGTGCACTGTTGACACTCTATTTTGTTAATATTTCAAACAGTCTAAATATCATCACTTCGTCGCTGATGACATATAGAATGACGTTTAAAACTGCAAGAAAATTGCATTTTTTTACTCATTCGTATCATATCAGTCTTTCTGTTGTATCTTGCATTTCTGGCTGTGGAACTGTTGTGTGAATTCATTGGCTGGTGGACACACTTTCTGCCAGCTTCTACAGGTATGATGATCGGGGATGTGGTATTGGTTATTGTTAAAACTGTATTACATCTTTTGGCTGAGAAGAATTACTTTTGAATAACAAATGCTGTCAATTTCTTCAAATATAAGAAACTATTTCCGAATGCTTTTTTGATATAGGATTGGAGCTTCTCATATATCTTTCTATGGATTTTAGTAGTGTCTATTATATTCTACTCTTCTCGAAATTCATAACACCAGAAGAATCTATATATTTTCCTAGTTTGACAATCAGATGCGAGTTCTTTCCTATATATGTCATTTTGAGTATATTCTATCAAATTTTCTTTATACGATACGGTGCTTACACCGATTTTATTTGCTCTGAGCTAACTCAACATATGTAACATGTTTAGGTATGCGTGAGTTTTCTAGACGGTCAATATGATCAGAGACTGATCAGAGATTTTTATGAACTCAGTAATTACCGATTCTGCCAGCTGCATCACTCTTGTATAAATAGCATGTGTTCGCTATAATATGTTTACAATATTCATGCAGACAACGCCGATGAAAGCGCTTTAGGCGCTGAATATACCCGCAACAAGTTGCCCATGTCTCGCAGCAAAATTTAGTTAACATTCTGAATGAAATCAATTCATTTTAATGATGATCTGAGTAATCTTGACAGAAATGATAAACATATTTCTGGGGAATTTTAATGTCGGTGATAGACGTGTGTCAAGAAGTGTGGAGTAGAATATATAGACATGAGATATGATCGTGTAATTCTAATGAGCTTATTTTGCTGCAAATTCATTAGGATCTTGAAATATTGATAACCAATACGTGATTCAGACAGAAAGATAATATATATATACATATATATATATATATATATATATATATATATATATATATATATATATATATATATATATATATAGCTACGTGACACAATCCCATTCACGTCACTGGAACATTGTCGAGTACATTATTGTCCGAAAAAAAAGAAATAGGTGATGTGGCATTTATGCGTTGCATTCACCATGTATTTTTGACAAAAGTGTGATTCTTTTATCCTTGTATGGTAAGCTCGTCGTTTTTTTATTGTCAATTATCCTATCGACATACCCAAAATAAAGATTCATGGGAAGTACATAGATTACCAAAACAATGTACGATCAATACATCTAATCAACAATGATGACATGAGTGTAATCATTAGTAAATACTATGATGTGGGTAACTCTGTCAAAGTTTGTTAAGAGAAAATGAGGATAGACTATAGAAAAATTCTTGTGAGCGCAAGGTTATTGAAGAAAAAAAATTGGCATACGACAAGCACTTGTCTTCCCTTGTGATAGGAAATGAACGGCATAAGCCAGAGAAATAATTTGAACCTTATAGTACGATCAGTTATACACCGTCTGTGATAAAGATGTCAATACGATGCAATTCAATTTGCCAAAAGTTTTGAAGAGGAAAAGAAGCAAACTTTCTCGACGGTGGCTCCAATAAGAACATTTCAGTTTGGGTGTCAATCTGAGAATATTTTAGATAATATGGAAAAAACTAAATCATTTTTATCGGTTTGATAAGAAAAAAATTCCTAAATATTTGAATAAGGGCCTCAGATTCAGCAGGATCGCTTCCATGAAATAACGTGAGAAGGCAGCCCGTCTCTGAGTTAAAATGGCGACTGCTGAAAGCCTCTCTGCGTTCTAAAATTTCACTGCACATTGCAACACAAGCAGAAGGACACATTCCTGACAATCGTATATCTCCAACTAAATCTTCCTTACACCTGGCCACCTAATTCCCCAGTATACAACCGCGTTTATTATAAATATAATTTCTGGTCCCTTAAAGTGAGCAACTATTGCATTTAGTTTATTGTTTTCTATAGTATCCTTTTTGTGTTCATTTAATATTTTATTTAATTTATTGAGGTTTCTATATTCACATGTATTAATTATGAAAATTTTTGCTGATGATATAGCAAAATCTCTTTTCATGTTTCAATTTATTATTATTTATTAACACTGTTTTTTACTTCTGTGAAATGTTAGCGTGTTACAAGTATCACCCAAAATAAACGGCATTAAACTTAGTGGATTTACGATGTAAATCCTTAAGAAATAAAAAAACATGGAAGTTTTACCGTGTGAATTGTTAAATGAAGACAGACTCAGAGGTACTAATAAACAGAATTATTATTTACAATAAGACATAGCACGGAAGGGAATAAAATTAAGGCCAAAAGATACTGAACATAATTCTTCAAGCACACAAGTTAAAATTAATAGAGCAATGTTTGACTGACTTATACGAAGATTTATTCGATGGTCATTCCCAATGAGAAAAATGAGTGTTTTGCCGATAGGCCAGTCTGATCGAAGGAAAAAGAGAGAGATTTTTCTAGTCTTCTGAATATTTTATTTGATCTGCAGCTCCTGCGGTTAACAATGGTGGATAAATCTGAAACCTCTTAATTTTATTATTTCGTATTAATTATTTTTATTCTGTTAAAATAATTGTAATATGTTACGCTTAAATAATTTTATTCAGTTGCATTTCTGACAATGTTGTTGGTTAAAACAATATTCATTGTGTTATTACGAACGGTCCACTCTCCTATTTTAAATATTTTGTTTTACCTTTAGTTTTGCATTAAATATGAATTTATTAGTTTATTGTAGGAACTGAATATAATTTTCAATTTACTTCTCCTCTTAAAAATATTGAGGTCTACAAACTTTGAGTTTGTATATGAACTGTAGAATTATATATCAAATTCTGCGTCTGTCTTATAGAATATTCAAACGCATTTACATTCAATATTAAGTCGATCGATTTACGTCAGATGTATCTCTCTGTGTCTGTTTCAGTTTATTTTTATAATAATACTTAGGTGTGATATATCTTTCAGCTTGAAAAAATTATCTATGAGATAACACAAAAGTATTCTGTTCGTATTTTCAAAAATGACAGATAAAATTCATTAATTATTGTATTGATTTATTTTCAATGTCTTTTTTTTTTAATTTCGCTTATGAATATATTTCAGTGTTAAATTTTTGTTATGCGTAGATGTTATGCCTATGAAAACTTATCCACCATTGTTAACCGCAGGAGCTGCAGATCAAATAAAATATTCAGAAGACTAGAAAAATCTCTCTCTTCTTCCTTCGATCAGACTGACCTATCGGCAAAACATTCATTTTTCTCATTGGGAATGACCATCGAATAAATCTTCGTATAAGTCAGTCAAACATTGCTCTATTAATTTTAACTTGTGTGCTTGAAGAATTATGTTCAGTATCTTTTGGCCTAATTTTATTCCCTTCCGTGCTATCTCTTATTGTAAATAATAATTCTGTTTATTAGTATCTCTGAGTCTGTCTTCATTTAACAATTCACACGGTAAAACTTCCATGTTTTTTTAATTTTTTAAGGATTTACATCGTAAATCCACTAAGTTTAATGCCGTTTATTTTGGGTGATACTTGTAACACGCTAACATTTCACAGAAGTAAAAAACAGTGTTAATAAATAATAATAAATTGAAACATGAAAAGAGATTTTGCTATATCATCCACATAAATTTTCATAATTAATACATATGAATATAGAAACCTCAATAAATTTAATAAAGTATTAAATAAACACAAAAAGGATACTATAGAAAACAATAAACTAAATGTAATAGTTGCTCACTTTAAGGGACCAGAAATTATATTTATAATAAACGCGGTTGTATATTGGGCAATTAGGTGGCAGGGTTAACACCAGCGTATGAAAAAGATATGTATAAACTTTTATTATATTGTAATGGCAGGTGTAAGGTAGCATGATCATCAAATGTGAATCATATTTAGTGCTCTCAGTTTATATTTACTGCTTTGTAAAAATATATTTGAAATCTAAACAATTACTGTTATTATCTTAAATAGACGTATGTATTGGTACAGTGGATTACGACACGGAACGAGAAATCGGAAAGCCGAGTCCGAACTCTTTTTGAATTCCTTGCATTCATGTACAAGCAAATACACTTGAGAAAAGTATGAATCTGTTACTTCTCCCTCCAGCTAAGGATTAATTAGTAGAACCGTTTGAATATTTAACTTTAGTCGGAAACTAATCTAAAACAGAAAGTAATAGTAACCTACTGCGTGAGAATTTTCTGCCAAGTAAATCATGTCACTATCAAGACATGATCGCTCAAGTGTGTACCGCGTATGGCATATTACTGACTCATTATCATAATTAATATTTAACAATAATTTAACATTATTAATCATAACCCTTACAACAACTTCTTATTTTGAAAGAATAATGCATTCGATTTTAACAGGCGTTGGAAATGTTTCAAATGTAAAGCAGTTCTTTGGAATCATTTGTCGAGGAGGTAACATATGTTGCATTCAAACTGACACATCATTTTTTAATGAGAGAGGTGCCCATATGTGAAAAGCAGATGTAAAACAATACATTCAGTGGGTGTTTGGAAAAATATGGCAGATTTTAGTTCATTTTCCGCGTCAAAAGGAAACAACTACTTTAGAAAAAAATGAATAGTTGCTACTGGGAGAAAGTTTCATAGTGTAGAGTTGATGATTATTATAAACTTTTTGCACGGACGAAAGTATAGCTGCTAGAGAGAAATCACTAACATATCGATTTACATGAATGGTATTCAGGCTTAGCGTGAAATTTTTTTTATAATATCTGATTAAGTTTCAACGATGTAATGATAATGAAAATTAAATATATTTTTTTCATTTTGCACACGATTTGTTGCAATGATTTCACCCAAAGCAAGAAAATATAGCGACTAGAACTCAAAACGTTTACTGATTCTCAAAAGAACACGAGAAAAATAAAACATTGTTAGATAAAAAAAAGAAAAACAATACAAAATAGACAAAAACAATTTTGATATTGCATTTCAATTTTGGAAGTTCAAAGTTAATTAAAAGCAGGGTAGCAGAAGTGAGATCTACAAAAGACGTACAAGAGTTAGAAATTGTAACAATATATGTCTATCCACCACTTTAAAATTCACTATGATAATAATTTTTAGGTGTATGTCTATTACTGCAAGAAAAAAAATCTTCAGAAAAATTAAATTGAAAATATTTATAGAAAAAGCAGAGGCAAGATAATTCACTGTTGTGGAAAGTAAAGAAAAATAACAGGTAGAAACAATAATCATTTTAGATTTTATCTACAGCTAATGCAATTTAATATAGGTCACATATACTGATTAATACAGTCATAAGTATATATTATATCATTTGAGTATTAATCAGGGCAATTAATATCAGTTCAATCTTTCGAACCGATGGGAAATATATAATTCTACTTGTTGATAAAATACAGCCGCATATTTCTACGAGTTAACTGAAGAAAACCGATGTTGCCCTATCCAGTCACATGCATGAAGGATAAATCTACCGATGTCGACAACCTCGGCAAGGTTTCAATTTGTAGAGAAGGTGGAATAGTTACTCTTTTAACCAATATTCATACCAATAGTGCCACAAATTCACTCCATGAATGGTGTTATTAAAGTAGGTTTGTGATATGAATCTTAGGTGAGACAATCAGAAGTTAAAATTATGAGAATGTGTTTCAGAGATAAGGACTGACCATAGACTGGAGATGTTTGGTGAATAATGCATTCTAGAACGTGTGCGCAAAATTACTGGATGCTGAGTGGTCTTGAAATAGATAGAATAATCGTATTTCATCCTGAAGATGCAACCTGTAATATATATATATATGAGATGTCAGTGTTATTTTAATTATTGTTTATTTTAGACGAAAATTAATTTATCTCACTATATATATATTGTGAGATGAATTAATTTTCGTCTAAAATACGCAATAATTAAAATAACGCTTACATTTCATTTTACGAGATATATTTAGCAAATTTGCATACAAATACCATAAATTATTATAGAGTAAATATATGGATGTGCGTTGTGGTACAGTAGGTATCGGCTCGGAACGAGAAACCGTAGAGCCGATTTCGAATTCCAGTTGAATCCCTTGTATTCACTTATGCGCAAATACCCTTGGGAAAGGTATTAATCCGTCTCTTCCTTCCAGTTATGGGTTAAATAGCAGGGCAGATTGGGTTCTATAGCATTGGTTTGCAACCAGTCTACCGCAGAAAGCAATGGCAACCTACTGCTGGATAATCTTCTGCCCAGTCAGCCATGTCTCTTTCGAGACATGATCGCCGAAGCGTGTATCACGTATGGCACTTAACTGACTCATCGATATTGGCTGCAACCACTGATTTTAAACGATTTCGCAATCTCTTGTAACTTTTCTATACGGTTTCCTCGTTTAAGTTGTTAAATACTTCCATAATCCTTGCCTTCAGTTAATCTCTGCTCTTAAAACGGTTTTTGTTGGTTTTTCGTTCAATAAGAAGCGGGATGCAGACAATGAAATTAATTGGCTGAATGTGAGGAGAAATGTGAGATATCGTCTGACAACAATGACTGTGTTCTCATGTTTGTGTTGCATGTTACTGAATCTTGCCACCAACCACCCTTTTGATCAAACAGTTGATGGAAGCATTTATTTTCAGTCTGTGAACGTCCAAAAATAGTTCTTATAAAAACCCATTAAAATGAATTTTCTTAGCTGCGGCTCCTTTGAAATGAACATTAAGATCATTCAAAAATTTTCGAATTCACTGGACTGTATTGAGATTGACACCCGTATCCAATGAAATCTTCGTATCGGAGCTTCTGATTTGAGAGTCAAGAAGAACAGCATGCAATTTCGATATTTCTAGCAGTTAATTTCCTTTTGGCTCCTGCGTTTTACAAACGGTGCCCAGCTGTCCCTAATATACGTAGTGTATCAGTTGGCCACCGTCTGTCAAAAAAATAGTTTCCATAAGAGTTCTCAAAACACAATCAAAACGCATGCGTGAAATATTTCTAAAAATATTATTGAGAAAATTTATACATCGCAGCCTCAGTTTCTTGAAGAAATTATTATGATAATGTTTTCACTTTAAAGGGATGTTTTTATTTATTCTACAGAGTATTGTAATGTAATCTTATTCCAAGCCCCTTCATCCAAATTTTACCATGTCATTGATGAAGTTAAATTTTCCTTTAAATGTAGTCAAGGTTGAGTTATTAATCAATATTGTTTAAAATATTTTCATCCCAAACGCGTCAATAAAGTCACTAAGGGGCGAGGAGAAAAAAAACATGATGTTGTGTGTGCTGTAAGATAAAAGGAATTAATAAGACAGAAATTAACGATTAGCATTACATTATAATATTAAACTGGAAAAAATATTTATTCTAAAAAAAATTTTATTCTAAAAATCCAAGATTTATTTTTTTTTAATGTTTTTACAGATTTTATTTCATTATTCTCAAGAGTCTAAATATCTTTCCGAATGTCTCTCAGAATTCTATTGACCTATGCATATATTTACTGACATTTAGATACAAACATCTTCACTGTTATTTTGAAGCTGAGTTTTGAAACTCTCAGTCTATATTTAATCAAAGTGTGTGTAATATATTCTAACCTTATGAACTCATCCACATTGGCTTCTTAGATGTTTTCATTTACTGTCAACAAACAGCTACACTTACTAAATCTGAGAAGGATTGGAAACGGCATTTTATCACCAATCCTTTGCCATGCGCTGATCCATCTTCCTCCAGATTTTAACTTAACCTGATTTCATCTTTGCTTACTTTACTTATATTTCTCAAAAGCCACTCTCTCCTTTTAGCCTATATTTAGTTTCGTGTTTATTTAATATACTTTTATTCTTGTTGACTGGAGATACGCGAATGTTTTAAGAGGTGTCCTACACATGAAGTCAGCCCAACTGGAATCAGTCCGTGACACTAAGTTGTTTTTTAGGATTAAGTAGACTTTTTTTTTCCTATTTCGGAAACTTATTGTTATTTTAGGGCGTTCTGTAATCTGTTTTCTTCGGTTTAGCTTTCATTGATTTGTGTGGATATATGCCTGGGATTGTATGTGCTGTGTTTGTTTATGGGTAGGAGCGTATATGTCTCTGTCTGTGTATGTGATTCTGTTTGTTTTTATGTATGCTTTTTTTATACGTCCATTTTCATACCAAGAGGTAACTTGAACATATATTGGAATTTTCTAGCATCTAATTTAACTAAGATATATTATCGCTACTTCGACATTGTTGCGTCCTAACTGACCTGTTTGCGCTCCTTTGCTACTTCACTCTCTTCATCTCTGTCTCTTATTTTATCTATATATCTATACTTACTTATAATAAACGTGTAGCCCCCGACGGAAAAAGCAGTGCGGATTTAAAACATGGTACACTGTTTGCAAGAAAGGACTCAAAAATATTCTGAAAAATAAATAAAATACCTTCACAACTTGCGAATATTATTATATTGTATGAATATACTGTGTGAGTCAGTCAGTTAAATGACATACGTGATACTAGCTTTAGGCGATCATGTCTCGAAAGAGACATGACTGACTGGGCAGAAAATTATCCTGCAGTAGGTTGTTATTGCTTTCTGCGCTAGACTGGTTGCTAGCCAAAGCTATAGAACCCAATCTGTCCTATTATTTGACTCATAGCTAGATGACGAAGATATGTATTATATTATTGAGTAGCAATTAGCGGGGGATCAGTTTATTACTTCATAACCATATAAAAGTGACCCTCCACTTTATGCCCAGTAGAAGCCTTAACCATGTTTCCAACTATTATATTCAGTCAGTCTGTTAAGTGCCACACGTGATACACGCTTTGGGCGATCATGTTTCGAAAGAGACATGGCTGACTGGGCAAAAGATTATCCCGCGTTGCCATTACTTTCTGCGGTAGTCTGGTTGCCAGCCAAGGCTATAGAATGCAACGTGTCCTATTATTTAACCCATAACTGAAGGGAAGAAACGGATTAACACGTTTCCCAAAGGTATATGTGCGTAAGTAAATGCATCGAATTTAACTGGAGTATTAGAATAAAAAATAATGCATAATAAATTGAGATGGAAATATCAAATGCATGGTGTCACACTCTATGTTTTATATTTTTATTTTTTTCAATGGATTTAATATAATATGTTTTATATTATTTTTCAATGGATTTAATATAATCTATAATGCCACTAAAATGCAGGGTGTTAGAGTGTGTGTCAAAGAATGAGAAGACTTTAGTGAGGATAATTAAGAAAATGCCACTAAAGAACCGTGTTCAAGAAAAAAGAATTATGGCGTTTTACCTTGCATTTAAATTTTTAAGATTGTAGTTATCAGGGAGACATGAACTCAAAATAGGTAAAAAGCGCGAGAAAAGAAACTATTAGTACAAAAGTAGCGTTCGCATTTAGCTGATTCAAGATTAAAACGGAAAGATCTAATTGCCAAACTAGTAGCACGTTTAAACAATGTAGTAAAAGCAACATGTGAAATCTCAGTTGAAACAGTTGAATGAAATTTTTTATAGAAATGACAGAAGCGAGAAATAAACAGAAAAGTGTTTCACAAATGAGAAGCACAAGAAAGTAAAGTGGTGGCGTGGAAATGGCAGTTACATTTAGCTATTACTACAGAAAAAGGTGAAACGCAGATGCAAATCGAGTAGCACCATTAAATTCAATTTGAAGCGAACTCACTACTGTGCAACTAAGCTCAACCGAGCTAACGATAAGGTCGATGTTTAAAAACGTAAGATTTGTTACTACTTATTCTGATAATGCTTTGTTACATGACTATGACAGTGTCTGGCACTAAGGAACTCACTTTTCAGATATGTTCAACAAATGATCTAGTTTGATAAACCGTGTTCTATGACGTGATTCCCTAGAAAAAACGAAATGGCTACTTTAATAAGCTTAGATCCAGTTCAGAAGCACATGGAACCCAATGAAAATCGAAGTAGTAAATGTTATTAAAGATTATTGCTGTGAACAAGACAACACTCTCAGATGACCAATGCAAAAAATAAATTATTTTCTTCGAAACATTGGAAGGCAAAACAACGGAGTCGTTTATATATCTGCCTAATCGTCTGGTTTGGAGATCATGTTCAACTGATCATCGTTGATAATAATGAACTCCATAATGTTTACGTTTACTGGGCGAAATAGGATCTGAATTTATACATCTGATTTAAGTAAATTGGCTAATAACCTTTGATAAAAAGCTTAGTCTACATTCAATTTTAATGTATAACTATGGTGAGGAGGTTCATTACTTTCTCATAATTATTTTCATGAAAATGAATATAAAAACTCGACCGTAAGATAACTCGGTTCACATATTTATCATTTCTTCCCGCGGGTAATTATACTACCTGCAAATCTGATCCCTAATATAACAAATGTCACCAAAACGAGTAAGTAACTATGCAACCATTACTATATACACAAATGTGTTCAAAGCAGATACTATGAATGGTAATTAAAATCTCACAAATTAATAATTCTATATATCCTCGTCTTCAATTCTGTCTTATCTTTATGTCTCTCACTGGTATATCAGGCTTAAATTATCAGAGATGAACCAGATCGATGAATGCAGTTACGATGATTTTTATCACTATTAATCTATTATGTGTCAGTTTTTATAATGGTCAAGAGCCTACAAATTCCAGTTATTTGAAGCTCTAAGCAAGATTTGATTTTTAGAAATATTAACCGAAACTCTCCGTTGCTGCCATCCATTTAAAGAAAAATCTACAGCATTTGTCAATATTATAACCGCTGCTATTTTCCAATCATTGTTGTTATTGTACATCACAAATATTTTACATGCATCTGAGTCAAAGTTATTTTTAACATCAGTCCGTGTAAACGCATTATATTCGCATCATTTTACTATTTAATCTGTAATGAAATTATCCAGCATAGATCACCATGCAGAGGTGATATATGACATAGCAATGTAGTTCCTTTTCCTTGCCTCTTGACCATATTATCTATCTATCTATGAAAGAAAATAGTTTCATTTATAGAAGAACATTTTCTGTATCAGTGTTTCCATCGTCTGCTGTACATATCTTTTGCATTTATTCTTCAATATAAGACCCAAGAAGCAATCACAGAAGTGAGTAGCTGTATTAAGTTGATACGCGCAAGAAAAGAAGGTTAGAGGCGCAGATTATTGAGATATGTGTGAACAAATAATAATCGAGATTAGTTTCACAGAATGAGAACTATCAGGCTTAGCATAAAAAAATAAATGTCACTAATTGTGGCTCACGGTAGCCGAACATATTCAGGAATTATTGAAATATAGCAATAAAATGTACTAATCCGTGAAGAGAATATTCGTTGCTGCTAAGAAAACAAATTTTTACACATATTTGAGATTTTCAAATGCTTATATTACAATGTATAAGAAGTAGACAAAAATGAGGTAAATTATTTTGAAATTTGTCATGAAGATATGTGTGTGTGTGTGTGTGTTGGGTGTATGTGGGGTGTGTGGATGTGTGTGTGTGTGTGTGTGAATAGATTTATAAATGTGAAAAAACTTAAAATGTTAAGGCTGTTTGAAAGAATTGCAGTAAACTATGACGCCAGTTACGAAATATTTATAACGTTTTGTTATTTGAAAAAGTCGTTGAGATGAAATTTTGTAGAGATAAAATAAAAATACGAAATATAACAAAAAAAAAACACTAAATAAAATAAAAATACGAAATAAAATAAAAACTATGAAATAAAATAAAAATACGAAATAAAATAAAAGTACGAAATAAAATAAACATAAAAATCTCTCAGGATTAGTCTGACAGGAAAGAAAATTGACGCGTGCGCAAAAAAAGAGAGGCCTCCTGGTGTCAAAAACAAACTCTATCTCTTTCTCTGTTGGACTATGGATGATAAAAACGTGCCAAACTGTTTGGGAAGGAATTTCCCCAACAAGAGGTCGTTGGAACCAAAAATAAAATCAGTGTCCAAACTGTCCCTCTAGTGTCTCTGTATCTTTCCTTTTCTCTTTGCGTATTTATTTCAGCGGCGAAAGCCATTCAACAAGTTTTGGAGGTTTAGGGCAAAAGAACAAACCCAGCAGTAATAGCCATAACATTCCATAATTTAAATAGTTCGCTGATAGGTTTTGTGTATTTTTTGTTAAGTTGTATCTATGTTTTGCTAAATATTGCTGTAATTATATATGATTTTTTTAATCATTTCACTCCGGGTAAGACGTTAATGCCACTGATGTGCGGAGGGGGGAAGGGCTAGAGTTAAATGGTTAGTAGATGAGTATTGACGTTGCATTTAAATTTCTGGAGGTTGTAGCCGTCAGGAAGCAAGACTATGGGAACGAGTTCCACAGGCGTGAAGTGCGAGAGAAGAAGCTGAAGGAGTAGAATTGTCGTCTGCATTTGGCTAACCTAACTGTGAATGGGTGGGACCCAGTTGCCATTCTAGTTGCACGAGTAAACACCTGTTGAGGAGGCACCAGTGACTTACGTTCATCTGAGCAGAAGCCATGAAAGCACTTATGTTTATATATATGTGTTATATTAATTTAGATGTATTTATATTTAATGTAGGGGCGATTTTATACGACGTATAGAATTGAGTTAAAATTTAGTGACGGTGAATCTTAAATTATTTTATTGTACAAATTTAGATTGTAGTTAAAAATACGGTGTTAAAGTAGAGCTCTTGTGCATGGTTTAATTGAATAGTATCTAATATAATTATATAAATTAACGGGGACAAATTAAAAAGAATATGCAAGTAATTTAGTTTAACTATAAATTGTAATTAATTAAATTATTGTTTTGCAATAAAACCAGTTATCGTTATATTTATATCGTAAAATATGTGTTGTAATGTTATTACTGTAATATAATAGTAGGGAATAAGGTCCCCAACTTGACCTATAAATACAAGTACATCTGCTACTTACAAAAATTCCCTTATATTATTAGTACTACTAATGTTAGCAAGAGAACCAGATGTCTAAATGCAATATGTGTTTGACTAGTATAACATGTGTGGATTGCTTGATTAAATGTAGATGAACTCAGATATCTGAAGCGTCTTTTATATTGTCTATTTGTGAGTATTATTGTGTTATAGACTAAAATCTGTGTAATATTACGTACATGAATATGTTTTTCTAAGATATATATTTTATTATATTTATAAAATCTATGATCAGAAAGGTAACAGGTAAGTCTACGGGAGAGCATGGTAGTAGCAAAACCAATATATGTAGTGGGCTTATTAATAATAGCAGCGATACAATCTCTTAACGGGTATGTAAATTGATACACTATCCTTATTTTTCTGCAAAGGATTTATTTGTGTGATTGTAGCGTTATTAAAAATTGTGTGGTCAATTGTTTTATTTTTTATAATATAAAACGAGCTTAATTTGTTAATAATTTTTATTATTTCCTGGCTATTATGTATTCGATTATTGTTTCACAATGTTTGTAATTATTATGCATTTGGTTGCAATAGTATACCTTAATAGTGTATTGTTTATTTGGACGCAAACAACTATTATTAATATTATAAATTTTGTTAGAGCGGCTAAAATTATTAAAATACATTTTAATTTGTTGTTCAATAACTGGTTTTAAAAAGAGCCATTGTTAACAAGTATTTGTTTAATGTTATGTAATTTCTTTTTACAGAATATGTATTTGGATAAAAGATCATTTGTGTGCGCTGACTTAAGTGTTTTATAACGGCGGATTAACAATTGTTGGCGGCATTTTCTATTAAAATAAAGAAAACATGAGTTAATGCTATTTGGTTTCCGATATAGATAAGAAGTAAATCTATGCGTGTTAAAATTAATAAATACATCAAGGAACTACAATTTTATTATTACCATTAATTTATAATGCAAAATTGAAGAAGGACTGACGCTCAAATTTGTTTTTAAATTGGGTAAATTGATCAATATTTTCAAATAAATTGGAAATATCATCTATGTATCTAACATATATGGTATTTTTATTAGTGTCTTTAAACATATTATTTTATAAATGTGCCATATACTAATTAGAAAAAAGGGAAATACAAGAGCTACTCTCGCAATAACATCTACTTGAATATAAATATTAACTAGGGGATCATTAAATCAAAGTTTAGTGCTGCATGTAAATTATAATTATTTCAAAAGAGTTGTTTTATATTGATTGTTGGGAGAGTAGTATGATTATATAATACCACGGATAATGATGTTGATATTATGTTCACTGAATTTATTCTTGAGAAGTATATTTTTAGTTAATTTTTTGTTTAATTTTGCAAACTAGATTCCTGTACTAGTTTGTAAAAATAGAAAAGAAAATATCACTGAATATCTAAATAAAAGTAAAGCAACATATTTTTTTATACTTATTGCTTCACATTGAAAACGAATGTTTCGACAAATGATTGAACGGAATTGCAACTAAGATTACTTTTTTACTTAGTAAAGGCAGGTACGTCATTTTGTTTTTGTCTAGGGCATGACATCATTTGGTAAAGCTTATCGAAGTACTCTAGTTGACATCTGAAAAATGTATAAGAGAACACAGCTATGTCTGATAATGAGACTGGGTTTGTTCCAATATACAGTTCGATTTGGAAAACTTCAGACATGTTCAGTCAGTGCAAAAACATTATTAAAAGAAACGGGGCATCATATGAAAAATTTAATCTCTGGCAAATACTCAATAAACTGTCAACTAACTCAGTTTTTCGTTTCACACTCTCAAAGACACACACTGACATAGAAACTCACAAAGAGAGAGAGAAACACACACATATAGAGAAAGAGAGAGACACACACATGCACACATTCTTCCTCTCTCTATCTCTCAACAGAATTCTGACTGATGTAGGAAATAATTTTCTCCTGCTTCCATTGTGATGTTAACGTACTCTGCTACATCAAGTCATAGTTTACAACATCTTTATCAGTTTTCCAAACATTCGCACACATGTCCAATGTGTTACTTCTTTATGTTTATGAATATTACAGCCAGGATCCGTTTCTTTTAAGGATAACATATCCCTTCAATTCTTAGGTGATTAAGTATCTCCAAAGTATTGTTTACTTCATAACAAATTGCCACGTTTTCTCTAACATAACTCACAATAACTGCAAAATTAAACTAGAGAATCGAGTATATATTGTTATATATCCCCACAGTATACATGTAGAAATATACTTTCCAAATAATATATATATATATATATATATATATATATATATATATATATATATATATTGTAATATAATTATTTAAACATATAACTGACACAGAATTTTCTATGATTCGGAATTATATAATTACTATGACTCTTCAGGTAATCATATTTAGGGTGATTCTCGAAAATATTTTTTCCAAAAGTGAGAATATTTTTACTTAGAGTTTATAAATATTTTCTGGTTACGTTATCAAATTACATGCTCATTTAATTTTTATTAATATGTCCATGCTAAAAAGGAATCAAGTGTTTGCTATTATCTCTTCGTTTATATAGGTTTACCACCATCCGTATATTCAAATTATATATATATATATTAGATTATTGCAACAGGAAGGACGGAGCATGAAACTAAAATACTTTTTTTTGTTTGCAAATGTAGCAGTCGTACAGACAATATATTCAATTCTCAAACTGTTCAGATAAAAATTCATAAAATCGCCGACATTAACTGTCGTTTATTATTTGTAAAATATGACCATAAATTATCTTATATTCCTGGTAAGACATCACTCGTCATCTAAATGTATGATTGATAATGAATTGTGTGATTCTTTGTCTTTATTCTCATTTAGTAATTATACATTTTTCTTTAACGTAAAATTTGCTCAATGAGATAAATAGGTTTGCGACTTAGGGCTGGCACTCCAGTCGCTTTCCAAGTCAGTCACATTTCCCAGGATTATTCCTGCACAAATTCGTAATAGAAGCCTCAGAGGAATTTACAGAATGAGCTTGAAGATAAAGTCGGTTGTTTTGGGGTTGCCAATTAAAATTAGTCAAATCGTTTTCTTTGCGAGGATTTTGCGTCTCATATCCATTTGTCCTAAATCATGATTCAAAATAATCGAAACTTTGATTTTCAACCTTATGCACCTGTTTTACCATTTTCACAAGAGGTGAAATACTTCAGCTGAAATTCTATTGTTTGACACTTGGGAAATTCAGGAATATAATTCGGCTGTCAAAGCCTATTCTTGACGCCCGCCATTAGTAAAATTCAGTTATTACAGAAGATTATAATGATGATTATTCCCACTAAAAAAATAATACTCGGAAATAAGTATAAGTATTGATATATGTAATATTTAATTATTTAAATACCAATAGACTAAACATATTAAATTATATATATATATATATATATATATATATATATATATATATATATATATATATATATTTAAAATACCCAGGCTGTCACGGCATCTCTATCTATACGCCCAAGGAGAGTGAGAGATAATAGGCAGGTAGTCTGGGGTCAGCTCATTAGAGAGACTATGGCTAGGTAGCATCGCCTGATTTCATTATTTTATTATTAGTCATTAATTTTGTTACATGTTACAAAAGCTCTTACCGTGTGTTTGATATCAAATATTTTTTTTAATAATCTCACCCCAAGCAAGGCATTCCACTGCCACTATTGCGCATGGGGCTACATAGGGGAAGGCAAAGAGAAGGAGTGGTTAGACATAGGGAATGTCAGGAGGAATGGGAGCAGCTTAGTGTGTTAGGAAATTATTGCCTTATTACTATTTTTTACAATAATTATGTCGTCGGGTCATGAAGAATATATCGAGTAATGAAATATATATATATATATATATATATATATATACAGTGTAACCCTTATATAAGAGAGTTGTCGGGAACGGATAAAAGTTATCGTGTATCCGGGTTTCTCTTATATTCGGGTTTGGCCTATTTTATATACATTACCACAGGCTCTAATTTGGTACCAGAGAAAATCTCTCTTATATCAGTTTTTCTCTTATATCAGGGTATCTTATATCCGGGCTATACTATTTTTATCTATATATATATACTTTATTATAATAGGATATATATGTAAAATAGATATATAATTTTTTATATGTATATATATATATATATATATATATATATTATATATATATATATATTACATATATATATACTATTATAATAACTTATATATGTATGTATGTATGTATATATATATATGTGTATATATATATATATATATATATATATATATATCGAGTCAGTAGTTCGTATTGCTCTAGACAATATCTTTGTGATCTCTATTTTTATATATTTAATATTATAGTTATCCGCAGAGAGATCTGTTTCGATGTATCACAGCTCATTAATACGGTTAGATATCCGTTTGCTTCTAGCCGAGATTGAAACCCGACGAAATTCATATCATTCGATGATTCTTTCTCTGAGCTATACAAATCTTTCAGCTATTCTCTCCGGTTTTACTCTTTTGCCTTTTTTGTTGCCGTTTGTGTTGTGTAAATATTTTTTATATAACTCGCTAAAAGCTGCCTTCCTTCACCGTTCAATGAGAACTTAGTGGAAAAATCTTCTATGGTCGGATTTCAATTCCGGGCAATCGAATGTCTAACCGTACTGATGACCTGCGATACAGCGTAATGGGACCCTGTAGGGAGAATATATATATATATATATATATATATATATATATATATATATATATATATATATATATAGGAAAAACTACTAAAATGTTGCAAGTTTAAAAATATATTATTTGATAGGATTTATTTTTTTCTATTATTATATATATATATTTGATATTTCAAACCGGCCTCGGCCTTTCATCAGAAAAAATGATTTTAAAATTTAAACTAGAAGCGTTCGCCACGAGAGCGTTCGTCGAGAGATGTTTACATCACGTTACGTAGAAAACGACAAAGTCTTTTTAATATTTGTAAACGTAAACCTATCTCTGATAATACTTTTAAATGTTGTATTAAAGAAAATTTTTTAAAATATATCTACAAAGTGTTTAACTATTGAAATATTTATAAAGATTCAAAACACCTAAGTCCCTGTTTAACCCTAGCCTATGTGTATTTATTTTTAAAATCCAGTATTTTTCTTGCTTTCTGCGTGAGTATGTAGAACTAAAATCGGAATCTATCAATAAACATTTGCAGTTTTCTAATGTGTGTCCTGATTGATTGAAGTGTTCAGCTATGGGTGAATAAAGGTTTTCTTGGCGTATGCTTAGTTTATGATTATTGAAATGGAATCTACAACTGTTTCCAGATTCACCAATATATCCACTATTTTACCGATGTTTTCACATCAGATGTACACTCGTTTTAAAATATACTCGTATATTTGTATCTGTTCTGCGAAATATCTTCATGATAAATTTCAAAATAATTTCCCTCATTTTTGTCTACTTCTTATACATTGTAATATAAGCATTTGAAAATCTCAAATATCAGCATGAATATTTACAGGACATAACCATGCCCATCATTGCAAGACTTTTAAAGAGATTAAATTTCATAAAAGATCGAAATCATTTCAGTTAATGTCATCAGATTCTGTCAGAGACTGGAAAATAACACCTGCATAATACCAAAAAAAAAACATAAGTAAAGATTCCCTCACTTTCGCAATTTCAGGTGCAGCGTCATTCTCTGTGTACAATACAATGCGAATCAAATTTTTAATTAAAATATGATTTGACACAATGGTTTCTTTTTCTATCTTTCACAGAATCTCTTCTATAAACTCGAATATTTTACACATCAAAGACAGATATATGTCAGATAAAATCCTGTTAATCGCTGTTAAAGTAGAAATTAGTCATTTATATTATATGATCAAACAATTTTCTCCTGACACTTGCAAATATTACTGAAATGATATGCTATATGCAAATAAAGCAAAATACATTTTGTACAATATGTTTTTGCAATTTATATTTCAAAACATATTTAACATAAAAATCAAGCATTTACATTCGTAACATGAATCATGTTCCGTTTCTTTAATATATATTTTTCTTGAGGAATAAATTAATTCTAATACGCTAGAAAATCCCCATTAAATATGTCACTTACTGAAACCATTAAATTTTTCTTAAATAATTATTGGCTTGAATATTCACATATAAATGTCGTTTTGACCATTATAATCCTCCGCTCTGGTAGTATCGTTCCATTGCTTTATCATAAACGGTATTCGTCAAACATTAACAGTTATAATTTAAATAATTCTGACAATATATAATTGTCCTTTATACTGCGCATTTTATAGCCAATTGTATCGAGTTGTTTGTTAACATTTTACTCATTTGTTTTTTATTATTTAGAAAATTCTGTATTTATTTATAACTAGCAGTATAGCTCGGCGTGGCTAATGTGTAATGAAATCTTTAAAGCTAATCCATGGTCCTGGAGCTGTGTCTCTATGGACGTTTGCACGAAAGACTAAAAAGAAATGGTTGTTTCCAGTTAAAGCAAAACCGTAGACTAAAAGGAAAAATGAATGGATGTAGATCAAATTTTGATTTCCTGGTATCGATATCAAATAAGTTATTTCGTCGTAAACTGAATGTTGAAGGCTAGATAAGTCCTTTGAGTAAATGGTACTATGGCTGAGACTAAGAACTACAATTATACCTACGAAGCAAAAACTAAAATAAAAGGGCTGAAAAAAATACAAACATACAGACACACACACAGACATCTTACCTGTTATAAATATATATATATATATATGTATATTATCGATTTTCTGCACTATTGTAAAAACTGCAACCTTGAAACTTCTCAATATCGTTTTATATGTTTTTGTCTGTGAGTGTATCGGACTACTCCTTCTATAACCCGATGTTTTCGATAATCGATTTTCGATATTTATTGGGAGTACCTCGACATAAAACTAAGCTAAGAACATTCGCAGACGCTTGTACAAATGTGTAAATTTTGAAGAAATCGGTTCAGCCGTTTCGGAGTCTATAGGTAACGGACACACACACACACACACACACACACACACACACACACACAAACACACACACGCACACACACACACACACACATACGCACACACAGACAAAGTTACATTTATAAATACGTTTAGATATTTTATTGAATATTGTTGTTTAATATATTTTGCTGCCGCGGAGATTCCATTTGTACACATTGTGTTTTAATGATCTCTTGGTTCAAAATAACCAATAGTTAATAGATCACTGTCAAATATGTATGTAATGAGCAGAAATACGAGAAGGGTACATTACAACAACTCCAACATACATGGAAGGGAGAGTGTATGGGGATAACAACAGTAAAAAAAAATAGCCTCGGTCTGTCTACCCTATGTAAAAAAGGTTATCGGAGAAGATAAAAAGGATCGGTGGTCTATATAACATTAGTTTGATCGATAGAAGTGGTTCTACACTTCGCAGGTATCTCTCCCGAAAAGAACACCAACAGAGGAAGACATGACTAAGGGATTTGTGTACGTTATTCCAAGTAGTTGTCGAAAGTAATATAAAGAAGAGACATACCACTCACTTAAGCTAAAGCTACAAGAACACCCCAAAGTTCCAAAAATTCAGCTGTTTTATACTTAAAGACACATAGTACCTCGACACAAAACCTAGCTAAGAACACTCGCAGACGCTTTTTTCGGAGTCTATAGGTAACGGATACACACAGACACACACACAGACACACACACACACACACACACACAAACACATAAAGAAAGTTTCATTTATAAATAAGTTTATATATATATATATATATATATATATATATATATATATATATAACCACTTCCCGGCATATACGTGAAATTTTAAAAACACTAATCTTTCTGCTCCAGCGGTTTTCTCTTCTATGTACCGTGTCCTTTATAGAAATAGGCGATCATAACCCTCCACATCACCCTCTCCCTTTGTAGCTCTTAGCACTATTTTTGTTGTTCAAACCCATCAAATATGTTAATCGTTGCTTTTTCCTGTCTCCCTTTCCTCCATCTCTCCTGTGAGTTTCGGATTCTCCAATCCCTTCTTGCTCCTTATATATCACAGAATCTTGAGATGTTATATACTGTTGTTAAGAATCGGCTTCTTTTTTTTACTTCATCTCCAAAATCTTGTCTTTGTGTAGAGGTTCGATTGTAGGTATCCTAAGCATCATTCTGAAGAATCACATTGCTTCGAGTCTTTTCTTCCTCTTTTATGAGATTGTCCAGCATTCGCATTGAAGGACATCATCACATAACAATCCATTAATCTTTTTTGTTTTCAGAAAATTTTCATGCTTTTTAGTTCTCTGCTCAGCTTATGGTATGCATTCTTAGCCAAGAAATTCACACCCAAGAATTCACACCATCTAGCATTACTGTGTTCGCTTAGAACACTTCCCAGATAACTAAATTTCTGAAATATTTAAAAATAATCTATTTTCTTCTCAGTGCTTTGCCTTATTGTTGCGTATACAAATATGACAGCAAAGTTGAAATATTTTACTTTCAGCTTGACCACGAGAACACTTTCGGATAACTGGCAGTAACTTAGAAGGCATGTCTTGGTCTAGTATTAAGCCAACTGTTTTCATTATTTTTACCGCTTTCGTATATGATCCTGTCTTTCTTACTAAAGAAATATCCGTTGTTTAGCCAGCTAGTTTCGCATATTCCTAACAAGTTGTTAATAAATATGCTCGCCACCTGTTTGACATGCGCTAGCTGCCCACAGTTGCTCATCGTTATGAGAGTATACATAAATGGAGATGGAAAAGTGGGTTCGGGAAGCGAATTCTATCTTTTCTCTCATTGTTGCGTTAATTTTTCTACTTTTATTCTCTAGCGTAGGAAGATGGATAATGTTTCTTTGGTTGTATCAGACATAACCAAACTTCCTACAGCTTACAAGTTTTATGCAAAGTTATCATCATCGGATGTGCGTTGTGGTGCAGTAGATATCGGCTTGGAACGAGAAATCGGGGAGCCGAGTTCAAATTCCAGTTGAATTCATTGCATTCACTTACGTGCAAATACCCTTGGGAAAGGTATTAATCCGTCTCTTCCTTCCAGTTATGGGTTAAATAACAGGAGAGATTGGGTTCTATAGCCTTGGCTGGCAACCAATCTACCGCAGAACGCAATGGCAAACTACTGCGGGATAATCTTCTGCCCAGTCAGTCATGTCTCTTTCGAGACATGATCGCCCAAGCGTGTTTCACGTATGGCACTTAACTGTCTGATCATCATCAGAATTATCAGAAGGTTGGTTGACGGCAGGATAGAATGTGTGGAATAGTGTAAGTATAAAATATATATTTTTATGTTAAAATAGAATTTATTAAAAACAAATAATAACACAAGTTGTAGAAATTAATTTTCAATTAGAAATATTATTAAGAAGTTAAAAATAGAGTTCGTGTCCAATGATAAATTTATGTGTATCAAGACTTGTAGAAAATGTTCCTAGTAATAATTTTGAAAGAGTATATGCGTACATACATATGTATGTACTCTGTAGGAATGTCTTTGGATGGAGAAAGGAATCAGCAGACGGAATAAAGAAGAGGACAAATATTTGGGTCAGCTTGAAGCTTCTCTCGTTACATTTTAGCTTGACGTCCTTGCAGCTTCCATCCCCTGACTGACTCATTGACGCTGATCGAGCCCCTTTTACTGTAATTAGATTTTCGCACTGACTCGCTAAATTCTCATGTCATTCAAGTGGCTCCCATTGGTCAAAAATCAATTTAACACCGACTCGCAAATTCTGGGTTCGACCTTGTTCTTCAATCCTTTTTCTATTTGGGAAAACCAGGGTTTCACATGTTATTATGAATTTTGTAAAAGTGAAGAAGAAGGTAGATTTTAGTTAATTTTTCATACGCTACAATTCTTTCAATAGGCAAAAATCAATCTCTACGCAACAGCTATGGTTTATATGAGAAAGCATACGATAGTTTCAAACCTTGGGTGCAAAATCTTTCAAGAGGCGCATGAATCTGAATACAAAACCGTTGAAAGGTCTACAGGAAATAGATCTCGCTCTTTTCGACTGAATAATTTACTGGCAATAAAGAAACTATATTTGTGAAGAGACATAGTCATCTATTTTCGGAAGTAGTCTTATATTTTAAAGAAAATGTAAACTTGAAACTGAGGAGAAAAATATTTAAGATAATATTGCAGCTGATGTAATTCCGTATTCAAAGTTATCTACATTTGTTGGTTTTCGAATCTCAACAATAAACAACAATAACTTTTAAAAAGAATAATCCACTTTCTATCGAATATTTAAACAGCCGCATCACTAACATTATATTATTTTAGAGAAAGTTTTGTAGATTAAGGAAATGTAATTAACTACCAACATGTTTAATTTATATGTTTGAACATTATTTTTAATTGATACTCATATTTGAATAAATATTCTGTTTTAAATTGTATATCTTTATATAAAACTCTACTGGTCTGAGTATTTTTTTAAAAATTGTTCTGAAAATGTGTGTTACCCAAAAGGATTCGAACCTGTAAATCCTGACAACATAGGGGAAGCCATCAATTAATCTGATTCTTCTTAACCATTTGATCACAAATGTTTTCACTGTCAAAACGAAGCCGAATTACGTCTTACAAACAACATTTCCGATTTCTCGTCAATACCTCTATCTTTGAAAGCGTATCGTAATTTTTTAAATAAAGTTAAAAAAAACAAAGTTATGGAAAGTTTTGGAATTTAACGAAATGGAATTAACAACTGTCATATTTAATCTATTTTTAACATTATTTTTAATGGATATTGTATTTGAACAGATATTGTTATTTTAAATGTTAGGAAAATGTGTTTCATTTGGCAGGTGTTAAACCTCGATTCTAACAACATCGGATAAGACATCAATTGATCTGATGTGTTTTAACCGCTTGACAACGAATAATTTCAAATGAGTAGAAGCAGGATTAAGCCTCATAAACAAAATTTTCTGTTTTTGTAAATAAACATCTCTGCTCTAAAAGTTTATTGTCATATAAAAAAATGTAAACAGAACATCTTAGGGAATATTCCGTTGATTAACGTAATATAATTAACAACCGACATATTTAATACATTTGAATAGTATTTTTAATCGAATACAATTTGAGTAAATATTCTTTTTTTACTAAACAGTATATTTATAGAAACTAAACTATGCATTATTCTATATCTCAAACGGTATATTCATAAAAGAAACTACTATGTATTTTCATATATCTTACTCTGGTTTGAGTATATATTATGACTTGTTTGTTCGTTACATAAATGCGAGACAAAAGTCATCGAATAATTGATAGTTGCCTATATTACATCCTGATATGCATAAATAACTTCATATGATTGCTCTTCGCTCACTACGACATTATCATCTATATCACTGCAAGCAATAGAGAAAGTATAGCATTACTTTCGTTATAAAGCTGGTGAGGTGAAGACGTTGATGGGTACGTAGCTCTTACGGATTCCATTAGTGGATATAAGTCACTTTTAAGTATCCATTCGTAGTAGCCAGGAGGCATTACTGACGAGGCGGATTGACAATGCCACCGACCAACCCAGCTACTATCCACAACTCTTCTTCTACGAGCTACACAAAATGAATCGCCAACTCCAACATCGCTGACGCCAACGCCTCATGTTACAACAGGTCGATGGCAAGTCCCATACCTTCCCCCCTCTTTCTTTTCAGCTACTTCCAATTCCGCCTGTTCTTCGCCCCTGTGAAATGTCACATGTTGGAAGAAAGCATGTATGTATGTTTCTCACTGAGGAGAAAAGTTTATCCTTCTTCTTCTTCTTCTTCTTCTTCTTTGTCTCCTCCTATAATTTCTTCTTCTACTCCTCCTTCATCTTCTCTCTACGACTTTTTCTTCTTTTCAGGCCTTTCCATTCTTCTTCTTTGTCGCCTCCACTTACTTCTTCTTCTTCTCCTTCTTCGTCTCCTTCTTTGTCCTTTTCTTCTTTTCAGGTCTTTCCTGTCTTCTTCTTTTTCTTCTTCTTCTTTGTCTCCTCCACTTACTTCTTCTTTCATTTCTCCTTCGTCTCCGTTTTTTCTTCTTTTCAGGCTTTCCCTTTCTTCTTCTTCTTCTTCTTCTTCTTCTTTGTCTCCTCCTATAATTTCTTCTTCTACTCCTCTTTCATCTTCTCTCTACGACTTTTTCTTCTTTTCAGGCCTTTCCATTCTTCTTCTTTGTCGCCTCCACTTACTTCTTCTTCTTCTCCTTCTTCGTCTCCTTCTTTGTCCTTTTCTTCTTTTCAGGTCTTTCCTGTCTTCTTCTTTTTCTTCTTCTTCTTTGTCTCCTCCACTTACTTCTTCTTTCATTTCTCCTTCGTCTCCGTTTTTTTCTTCTTTTCAGGCTTTCCCTTTCTTCTTCTTCTTCTTCTTCTTCTTCTTCTTTGTCTCCTCCTCTTACTTCTTCTTCTACTCCTTCTTCGTCTCCTTATTCTACGTCCTTTTCTTCTTTTCAGGCCTTCCCTAGTTTTTCTCGTCATCATCATTATCATCATCAGCATCATCTTTCTCTTTCGCCTCCTTTCGTTAAAGCACTAGTTCTTTCTTCACATCTATTCTTCTTCAGTAACAGATTTACTTTCTGGTATGACACTTCTTATATAACACATATTTTCTTCTTTTAACACATTTCTTGTTTTTTTTATCTTTGTGAACAAATTTTTTTTTCTTAGTTAAAACATTAATTATCATTTTTTTCTTTCTGAATAGATATTTTCTTCTTTATAAAAACCTCTTCTTTAGCTAAATTTATATCACATTTTATTCTGTAGCGCATTGCAACTTCTTTTTTTTTTCGCCTCCTCTAGTTTTTTCTTATTGCTATATAACTCTACTTTTTAAACAAATTTCTTCTTTTCCTGCGTTAACACATTCATCTCTTAAAATTCTTCTTCCTCTGCTTCTCTTTAGATCTTTGTCACTTTTTTCTTTGCTAGCATCTAACTTATTACTTTTCCTTTCATTTGCTATTAAATTAATACCAATTAATTTTTATTAAGAATTTTCTACTTCTCTTATTTTTTTCTTTCGTAAAACACTTTCTTTTGAACATATTTTTCTTCTTTCGTAGCATATTTTTCTCTTTTTGCATAACTCTTCTCCTTTAATCTTCAATTTTATTCACATTTTTTATCTTTCATAACATATTTTCCCTTTTCTTTGTTAAGGCATGTTCGTCTTGATCATTATTTGAAGAGTTTTTTGCTTTTTTGATAACGCATATTTTTTCTTTGGTAACATTTTAAAATATATATTTCCTTAATTTCTCACACACTTCTTTCTTTGTTAAGGTATTTTTTATTTTTTTTTATTTTTAGTCAGTTTCTTCATCATGTTTTTTTTTCATTTCAAGTTATTATCGTTTAAATTTTGTTGGCAGACATTTGTTTTTATTTTATCAAATGTCGATCATTTATTATTTTACGTCTTTTACTTTTGCTTACAAATGTATTCTTCGTTAGCATCTTTTTCTTTTTTTGTATATATCTCCATATTCATCTTCTGTAACAAATTTTTGTTACTTCTTCTGTAACTAACATCTTCTCCATCATCATCATCATCATCTTCTTTTAAATTAACACTTTTCTTCTTTTTTTTCTAAATATTTAATTTCTACCTGAACGCGTTCCTGCACAGCAGCATATATTTTGTTCCTTTCTGATTTTAATGCATCCCACCTGTCGTCATAGTGTCTTTCCAATCTCCTATTTTTCTTCTTCTTCCTCTTCTTCTTCTTCTTCTTCTTCTTCTATGTGCCCTGTCCCTTCAGGACGTAGGCGATCATGGCCCTCCACGTCTCCCTATCCCTTGTGGCCCACAGCATGTTTGTTCCGTCATCCACCCGACCAGGCCCTGCAAATATGTTATCCGCTGCCTTCCTCTGTCTCTCTTTCCCTCTATTGCACTTCCTTTCATTTTAGTTTCTTCCAATCGACACTATCGGCTTTCGAACAATAAAATAAATTTATATTTTATCATTAATTTGCTGCGACATTATCTTTATTTTTTTCTTATTTTTCTTCTAGATCTTTATTTCATTTATTTCTTTATTTTTATTCCAGATCTTTGTTTCTTCACTATAAAAATTCACAAACTTTATTCACATTCTCCTAATCTCATTGTTCCTCATTTTTCTTATTCTTGATATTTAATTTTCACTGATTTATAGCAACAAAATATATCCCCAGTAAAATCGATTTAACCTCGCCTGAAATTATTGGACTCGGGTCACATCCCTCATTTACATCACCCTGGAAACTCTACCGGAAAATTTGTAATTCCTGATCCAATCGTCTAGACCCGACACTATTAATCTTAGTATCGTTTTCTTTTTTTCGGATTGCTCAGCAACATTTTTATTCATTTTCGTTCTTATTAAATTGAACAAAAATAAACGTTATACATGAATTTCCAATGATGCAAAAAACCCGTATTGTAAGTCAAAATTTATTAAACTATATTCCAATTACGCCTATCTAATAAATTTTTTTTTTTTTTTTTTTTTTTTTAATCATTTCACCCCGAGCAAGGCAGAAACGCCACTGATGTGCAGGGGGTTACATAAATGTAGAAAGATTAATTAGAAAAGAGTGAGGAGTACAAGCTAGTTAGAAAGGAACAATAGAAAACTGAGAAAGCAGGTGCAATGACAGGTACATGGGCGGAGAGAAAGGGAAGGTTATACAGGGGAGGGGAGAGAGCTAGAGGCCAGTGGTTAGTAGGTGAGTATTAACTTTGCTTTTAAATTTCTGGAGGTCGTAGCCGTCAGGAAAGCAAGAATACGGGAGTGAGTTCCACAGGCGGGAAGTGCGAGAGAGGAAGCTGCTGGAGTAGAATTGTCGTCTGCGTTTGGCTAACCTGACTGTGAATGGGTGGGACCCAGTTGCCAGTCTGGTTGAACGGGTAAACACCTGTTGAGGAGGCATCAGTGACTTAAGCTCATCCGAGCAGAAGCCATGAAGGTATTTATAGAAGAGACAGAGGGAGGCCACATTTCGACGATGGGAAAGTGGCTGCAGACGAGTCGCCAGATCAGAACCTATCACATTACAGACTCTCCTTTGGAGCTTGTCGAGAACACTGAGGAGAACGGCAGGGGCACCTGACCATAAATGGCAGCAGTACTCCATGCACGGACGGATGGTTGACTTGTATATATGCAGGATGGATTCAGGTGGAAAAAACATCCTGGATCGACATAGTGACCCAATCTTCTTAGGTAAAAAACCTGCTGCATTGGATATGCTTATATGTCACCAGTTAGGCCTGGAAAATTATTTAACTATTTTACAGAAAAATACATTTCTGATTTTATTTCTATAACTCAACCATATTCTCCTCTTGAGCATGAAATAGATTGTAAGGGCAAATATAAAGAAAACGAGGCGTTCTCAATATCTATGGAAACGAGATTTGACATTTCCTGTTGACACCTAATATGTCGATCCTGTGCTGCATTCCGTCCGAATAAGCTTTTGGTTAAACAACATTGACATCAACTGTGCTGATTTGATCTACACAATCCCTTCATAATATTTAATGGAACTGATCAATAAACGGCCGTTTTAGTGTCGATTTCCAATGTCCCACACCTGCAAGATTACATCGGTTGAAATTGTAGAGAGTCAATAAGATTTTTGAAATGCCGAGGTCGCAATCCAAGAAAAGATAACTCTCCCCAACGTACGCTAATTTTTAACATAATTAGAATGTAATCCAATATAAAATATTACTGCGATTAATTCTGTCAACGCTCACACATACATAAGCACAAACTCTTTTCGGTAATTACTGCTATGAACATTTTAACGACCTTTGCAAGAACCGAAAGACATTACTTTTATTTGTAAAGCACCTCAATTGATATATATATATCTATATCTCTCTATATATATATATCTATATATATATATATATATATATATATATATATATATATATATGTTGTTTCTATGCACAATTTGGCTTCCTCGTTTTATATATTTCCCGTCTTAGTGTGCTATCTACTAACAAGGCCAAATTCAATTAATATGTTTCAGCACACAAATAGACTTCACTATAAAGGATAACGCACTATAAACTGGTGACCCCGACGTGATATCCAACACACACACACACACACACACACACACACACACACACACACGCACGCACGCACGCACGCACGCACGCACACACACACACACACACGCACGCACGCACGCACGCACGCACGCACGCACACACACACACACACACACACACACACAGCATTTCAACTAAATTAGAATATTTCTTTTCAACACAAAATAAACATTGCAACTATCGCTAAAGAAACTTTAACAAATCAAAACCAACCAATCCATGTCTATTTTCACAGTGAAAATAAATTCCCTACCAATGTTCGCCCTTTTAACATGGACCACACAAACCTAAAATCTACCGAGCGCATTTATATTTTGCAGAGCGTGCAAAATTTTGTAAGCCGTAGTGCAGCTCGCCAAATAAACGGAATGTTCAAATGTAAGCCAGCTCTCGCCCAACTTCACCAGTTTCTCGTGAGATTTCGGAAAACGAACTAGGCAATATGTGTTAGCTTCAATTTTCTCGACGCTTCTCATTGTAGTCACCCGGTTAGAATTTCAAAATTTAGATTTTATTGTGTATGCAGAAACTGCCGTATCTATACTTCCAAAGAAATATTCAAATGGAGCTGTGACATACAAAACCAATATAATTTTAGTGTCCGCCAACGATCAAAAGATTGAATGCTCGGGACAAACAGTACTGAATATCACGCTATGGTGCCTCAGACGGGAATTCGCCTGGACATTTATAATAGCCTAAACTGCTCAGCCACTCCTAGGATACGATTTCCTAAACCATTTGCGGTTAATGGTGGACTTCAGCAACAAAACTAATTGATAAAATTACTAATAGACAATCCGATATTATCATGAATATAGATGTCGTACCGAATAAAGATACTTAAAAAATGGAACGAACGATTCCCGGGAAATATGCACACTTAATTTCTCCTCAAATAATGCAAGAAAACCAAAGACATACCACAAAATAGAAACTGTTAGCAATCTTCCTGCCTATTATAAAGCCAGACAATTATCAGCTCAGTGATGTGAAATTGCAAATAAAGAATTCAAGAAACTTCTAAAGGCAGGAATAATTTCTTCTTCTAACTCAGAATGACGTTCAGTCTTTCACATGGTACTGAAGTCAGACGGCACATATAGACAATGGTGATTACAGACAATTTAAATACAATATCAAACGCCGATCGATATCAGCTCCCAAATACAAATTCCTTGTCTTCTAAGCTTCATAACAAGAAGTTCTTTTCAAAGATAGACCTGTCATCCGCTTATCACCAGATACCAGTTCACCCGGAGGATGTTGCAGGACAGCCATCTCTACCCATTTTGGGTTATTTGAATACAACTATCTGCTTTTGTACTACGGAACGCATCATGTATTTTTCAGAGAATGATGGACAATATCTTCCGTGATACTGATTATACCTTTGTATATATAGACGATATCTTTATATTCTCAGAAGTATAAGAAACTCATTCTAAGCATATCTATCTAGTACAACAAAACCTGAGTGAAAATGATTTTAAAATTTGTCTCTCCAAATGCGTATTTAGAGCTAATGAGTTAATATTTTTAGGATTTCACATTTCTGATCATGGTGTCAAACCCAGTGCTAAAAAATTGAACGAATTCAGTGAATTTCCTCAACCAAACGATTCTAAATCACTACGACGATTCCTAGGAATAGCAAATTTTTACAGGAAACTTGTGCCAAATTTCAACAATATCATATTACCTCTCACGGAAAATATACTTTTAAACCAAAATTCAAAATCCTTAACCTTAACGGAGGCAAGAAATTGAAAATATAAAAAAAAACTCTCTATCAAATGTAACTGTTTTGGCTTTCCCCAGCTTGGAAGCTAACAACTATCAACTTGTAAGAGACAGTTCGAATTATGCGGTGGGTGCAGCCTTTCAACAAATGATTGAGAATTGAATCGTCCCCATTGTTTTTTTTAAAGAAATTATCCCAAACCCACCAAAAATATTCCACTTTTGACAGAGAACTACTAGCTGCCTATCTAGCAGGATTCCATTTTAAACATTTAATAGAAGGCAGAAATTTAATATTACTGTGGGATCACAAACCACCTTTCAGTTCTTTTAAAAGCCAATCTTGCCTAAAATCAGATAGACAATACCGTCACCTCTGTTTTATCGGCGAGTATATGAATAACGTTTCACATATACGAGACTCACAAAATATATAGTATCTGATTGTTTATCACGACCTGTCAATGAGATCAATATTGATGTATGCGACTTCCAAGAATTAATGAAACATCAAGTTACTGACAATGAAATTCAGGCATTCAAAGATCAACTGAAAACATACACAATAAATAAAAATGAAACCATATTATGTGACACAACATTAACTTTTCCACGACCTTTTGTGACAGAGAAGCTCAGAAACTCGGTATTTGACAGTCTACATAATCTATCACATCCGGGAATAACATCTTCAAGAAAAATAATAAAATCCAGATACTATTGGCCGAAGATGAACCAATCAATAAAAATGTGTTGCATAGAATGCCAGCATTGCCAGCAAGCAAAAACAATAAAACACACAAAGAGTAAAGTAAATCCATTCGAATTACCTTCCAGCCGTTTTAAAACAGTGCATGTAGACATTGCCGGTCCCTTACCATCAGTAAAGAACCAAACTGTTTCTTATTTTTCACCATACTGATATTTATTTACATGCATCGATAGAATTACGAAGTGGATAGAAGCATGCCTAATAACAGAAATTACGGGAGAAATCAATATCAATGACTCTTGTCGATCTCCCAATTTAGTTCCTCTTCATGTCGTTACAGACAGAGGAAGCAAAATTGAATCCGAATTATGCTCAGAACTATCAAAAATAATAGGTTTCCACAGATTACGAACAACGGCGTACCATCCGCAAACGAATAGATTAGTTGAGCGAGCACACAGACCTCTAAAAACGGCTATTATAGCCAGCAAAGCATCGTGGTTATCACCTCTACTTATCGTCCTTCTGGGAATGAAGATAACACCTAACGAATCTAACCATTCTCCATTTACTGGAGTAAAAGGGAGTCATGTAAAAGTTCCCCGATTATTCATCGAACCTACCAAGACCGAGAATAGTGAAATAACAAACTCGCATGTTAAAATCCTAGCCGACGAAACGCAAAAAATTGACATGGACAAATTATCCAGGGGACACCTGCATTCAATACATAATTCCTACATTCCAATAAACTTACAAACATGTAAAAGTATCTGGCTAAGAGCAGACAGAGTAAGAAAACTGTTTGAAGCTTCGTACACAGGTTCATTCCAGGTATAAAGTCGTCATGAAAAATATTTTACTGTAAAAAATCAGGTGACGTACAGTAATTTTTCAATAGACTAAACTTGCATATATTTCTGAAAGTTTAAAATCAAAACATTCCATCGAGTCAAGACGGGATTTGTATAATTCCCTATCTTGTACCGAGGAAACTAATGATAACAAACCAAAAACGAAAACGAAGCCCGGTAGATCGGTTAAATGGAAGAAAGAAAACACTTAGTTTTATTAGTAACAATACAAAAAAAAAAAACAAAAAAACACACACACACAGCAAAAACAGCTCCGGTAACATGAGGTAAAGGTGTATGTGGTGATAACAGGGACCGGATGTTTGTCCTCAGAGGTCCAGATAGCAAATGACCAAAACTCGGCTTTGCGCATCTGGGCTCCACGCAGATATTCCGGTGGAAAAACATAAAAAATAAATAAATATCACATTTCTTTTTACGGGCCCTTTTCGCGAGCCGACTTGAATTTTATTTATCGTTTAATGAGAAGTCCAGAATTAAATCCGGATTTGAATTCCCAAATGACTTGTTTGGAGCCACAAAGACGAAGTAAAAAGACCGACACAGGAAGCATTAACACGTCCCTTGACATACGTCAAGCGATCGCATTATGTTTGCCTCTCCATTTTTTCTCATCATCTTCTTCACTCCCACATGCATACGCGCAAACTCTTTTCGGCAATTACTGCTATGAACTTTTTCACGACCTTTTGAACTAACCAAGACATTACTTTTATTTGTAAAAAAACCTCAATTGATATATATATATATATATATATATATATATATATATATATATGTTGTTTCTGTATTTACTAACAAGGCCAAATTCAATTAATATATTTCAGTACAAAAATAAACTTCACTATAACGGATAACCGACTAGAAACTAACTTACTTTCAAATTTGTTGAAAAAGTGTTTTCAGTCACAATGTTATTTTGTTTCGTTTACTACTAATCAGTGTAATATAACAATCTGGCCCCACCCGAGGAAGTGATGCAAGCGATGGTGTTTCCCGTCGGTGGAGGGGTCGGCGAGCGGCAGGGCGGGTGTTTGTGAAATACATCCTGTCGAGGCCGGAGCGGATGTCGTTTGACCTTATTTCCGACAGCAGCGGAAATGACTACGGAGGCAAACAGAACAGGTGTCTCTGGGAATTACGTGGGCGTTGCGTGGGCGAGGCAGGACCGGAAGGAAAGTCCCGGTTCTAGAAGACTATATAAAGACCTCGACACATGGATTCGCCAGCAGAGAACGGCCAGTGGAAGCAGAGAAACACCACGGCAAGAATACACTCCCGTCAACCCATTCTATGTGCCTCTCACCCTTCCGTTCTCTATTCCACACGGTTCGTCGTCATTAATAAAAATATAACCTTATATTTTTATATATGCGTGTTTGTTGTTTTGTCGTCGTACGGCGATATATAACAATCAGTTAGTTCTAGTATTTGTCCTTCCAATAACTAAAAACAGCTTCAATCATAATCATAATAACAATAACATATTCTCATGTTTTTGATAATAATATAGTAATATATCTGGTACATTTTTTAACGAACCGTTTACTCTTTGTAGGCATCATATATAAAAAAGGCAAATTCTAAGCAAAACCAAACCCATGGTTTAAAATTTAATATTGGCTTGGTACATCCTCGTCTCATAAGCATAATAAGTAATTAAGTTTTGAGTGATAGCTAACATAAAGACGGTGTCTCAAAATAATATTTGCTTGAAGAAACAACTGAAAAAATATTTTTCAATTTTTGTAAATCAGCACGGGAGAGCAGGCTGGTAACACTAATATAATAATGACAATTTTCAATTGATAACTTTAAGACTAGAAGGGCTACATTCGTACCCTCGCTTTGCCATGAGGGAAGAACATTAACATCTCCGGACTAATGTGACGGACATGTTCAGGAATATAAATTCTTAAATATGTAATTACGATCCTTACTCTATTAGTGATCTGATGCATCATACTCTGGATACTATGCTGTACAGAATCAGTAATATAACGTGAGATGTAATTGGCCTCTCCGAATCAAAGGTAAAAAAAATCAAAAAGAGTAATGTTGGATGGCTTCAGACATCTAATACTTCTTTCTAGGAACGAAACTTCACAATCTAATGGAATAGGGTTTATAGTATATAAATCCTTTGTTTGACAGCTATAAAGTTATTTCAGACTGGCTGTCTTGAATTTCAGAGGAAAATTCTCCAATATAATATTCATTTAATGCTACTTTCCAGCTTACATCTACCCAAATTAAGATATTACTGATATGAACGATAAGATCCTAACGGTAGTAAATAATATACTTAAAAGAGGTCACTTTTTTGTAATGAGAGATTTTAGATCTAAAATTGGTAATGCATTACAACTGTGCTGATTTTATAAGTAAACCCACTATTAGCACTGATAATAATCGAGTCAAACATTTGTGCAGGAAATAATTTCATCTTCATCACAAAATTCCAAATCCACAGAATCTCTATCGGCCCTTCTTCTATTATAATCTTAAAAACAAAATTGATTTTATTCTTACTAGAAAATCATCTGTTCGATAGAACGACCGTGTTAACACTGATCTCAATATCCCTGATATAACAGACTATAGAATGGCACATACAAAAGTTCGCATGAACTTTGATAGGCCTAAACTTTTTAAACGGGTACCAAAATTCGACCTTGACACGTTAACCTCATGCGTTAAAAAGTTTACAGTTGAACAAAATAATCACTTTGCTTCTTCCATTGAAAATACCGAGGCAGAAAATCTTGAAATAACTTGGATACTGCTGAAGAAATATTACCTTCCATAAAGTAATGTCAACCAAAATGGATGTTGGCGGAAGACAAACAGGCAATTGAAAAATAGCAAAAGACAAGAAAGAAAATGGAATTGCATTAGCGTATAAAATTGAAAAATCAAAATCAAAAAAAAATCTCGTGAAAAAGGACAAATTATAATATATCGAACTTATATATATAAAGTATATTTTTAATATTTTGGATATTCTATGGAATTTTACATTCACGGTTATTTCACCTTCGAAATTGATCCGTTTTCCTGTGACAGACTGAGCAATTTCTTAATGTGTAAAATGGTCGGCCTATTCAGGATCTTTCACGTTTGTAGGTTGATTATCGTTAAGTGTGAACCTGAAGCAAACTGTAGTTTGATCTTATCTAATATTTCGAGTTCTACATATTTTCTCGTGTTTTGTTTGTTTTCATAGTCCACCCTGGTAGATCTTATCCAACTAGACTGTTTTGTTTCTGCATACAGCTGGTTTATCTCACATCTTTCCACATGCAGGACACTTTTTGTATTTGTACCGACAATCTCTAAAGCAATGCAATTCATCACATCTGTAACATGCAAATGGAGGGAAGCTTGTTTTTTATTTGGTTTGTCTCACTAGTTGCTTTATATCTCGTACTTTTGTCATTAAATTCTTGTTTATAAATTCTTGTTTAATTTTGTCATTAAATTCTTGTTTTACTTTTAGGGAGGATGAAAAACAAGAATTTTCGTTTAACTTACGAATATGCGCGATTTTTGATTCTTCAATATCGTCAATCTCTTTTTTTGACATTCCTCTGATAGATTTTGTAGCGTTAAAACTTGTTCATTTTGGAGTTTGGTAAGCATTCTTTTTCGCATTTTGCTGTCCTTAGCAGCGACTAATCATTGGACAAATACTAGGCATTTAAATTTATATGGAGTTAGCTCTGCCAATTTAAAGTAGTCACAATTTTTTGTTGAAGATTGCTGCGAATGTTGAATAATGCTTTCGAGATATCCAAAGCACCATACCTACTTTTAACTTTTTAAAATAAAATTTCCTATTTTTCTCAGATTTGGCTTATATTTTTAATTTTACTCATCATTGTTTTTTGTAAACAGTTGTTGTCGAGTGAAATACTTACACTTGTTCAAAAGTATAAATGTTCCGGAAATTACGACACGTAACTTGAGAAAGTGAATTCAATTCTTAAATCAGGATGCTCCATAGTATTACTAAAAATAGGACACAACATCAAATGATATTAATATTTTTGTATAATGAGTGAATAATTATTTTCGAACTCCTCGTATTACCGGTTTCCCATCCATATATTACAGCTTCATATGTAATCGGATAAAGAAGTGAGGTAATGGGTCGGAGATTTTCTATGCTCTGCTTAGATGTGGCACAAGGCCCAAAATATGAGACACTCTGTGAGAAATTAACTCACTATTTAGTTGTAACTGTTTCTAGCGAGAAAAGCTTGCTAACCATTACACCACGACGAGGTGCCCGTCGATATTCTAAGCGCCGCTTAGATGTCGCACAAGGCAAAATAACTAACTATAAACAGCAAGTCGATGTGACCAAGTAAGATAATGGATAGTATTACGTAAATTTAGAAAGAAATGCATCACAGGAGAGTAGGAATAAAAAAATAGTTCATTGATTCATAACAAATAGATATAAAATGTGTTAAGAGAACCTGTTAACAGAATTATTCTTGAGATTTTCGAATATGTGTACAGAAAGTAATAAATGTTTTTTACTTAGAGTTTTCAAATGCTCATAAGCAATCATAAAAATCATAGAAATAAATGAGAAATCACATATATGCCGTGTGTGTTGCAATTAGAGCCTTAACATTAGCTGCTGAAATGGTCAGATGAGATAAGATCGAATCTTTTAAAAAATTATGAAAATTGACAAAGGAATTTAACTTATATTTTAACAAACGAAATTGAATAAAGAGTTCCAATGGCTCAATGAATAAAAATTTAGCTTATCATTTCGAATATTCACAAAGATGTACAAATTACATAAACTGTATAATACATAATGTACAGATTAATTGTATGGCTTTATTAATTATTAATAAAGATGTGTTTCGTTGAATAAAATAAGAAAAACACTTGGTTAAATCAGATAGACTCAAAGTAGATAAATGTCTTGAAAGAAATAAGGAAATTAAACAAATTCGTTGAATTTACGTGAACTAAGATCCATAAACTTGCCGATAGCTATTTGGACTTGACAAGTATCAGTCAACTAAGTGCCATACGTGATACACGCTCTGGGCGATCATATCTCGAAAGAGACATGACTGACTGGAGATTATCACACAGTAGGTTGTCATTGCTTTTTGCGGTAGACTGGTTGCCAGCGAAGGCTGTAGAACCTAATCTGTCTTATTATTTCCCCCATTACTGGAGAGAAGAGACGGGTATTTGTGCGTAAGTGAATGCCATGAAATCAATTTGTCGTTCCGAGTCGATATCTTCTACACCACAACGCATATCTTAAAAAAGAAAAAAAAATAGTAATTTGACAAAAATATCTAGATGTAAAACATATGTAGTAAATGAGAAGTGGGAGAAATATTTGATGAGCGGAGGAATTGTACACATATAAACGTCTATGCCAGATTCTGGCAAGAAACATTGTTTGGCATTACATAACATAATGAACTAATTTTTCAAAAAGGCAGAATTAGCAATTTGAAATTGACCTTTCCGTTATATCAACTCATAAGTAACTGAAAATCATGGAAAACTATGAGAAGATCGAATTAATTATTTCAAACGATTAAGTTTCAAAAGATAAAGAGTAAGTTATACGTTTCTTTATTAAATCAAATATATTTATTTTTGTCTACCTTGCCTGAATTTATTGTGCAAAGATTAGAACACTTATAAATAATTGAGAGGCGATATGGAAGACGATACGAAAAGTGAATAGTGTCTTTGTCATTTGGAATATCTGTCAATTCCGTCGTTGATCTTCATCAATAAACAAGGATTTAAATAAAGTTAATATTAATATTTATGATATTCTATATTGTAATCAGCATCATAGTCACCGTAATATCTGAGATGGTCTAATTAGCTGCATATTCACTGTTACTACAGGAATTTATACCGTTTAAATACACAACTGGAATTCTCTTAGACTGGTTGCCACACAAGGATGAAAACAAATTCTGCTGTGTAAGTTATCGTATAAGTGGGAGATTCACAAAGGAGAAATATTCATACAATTAATACAGCCACACATTTACATGCGCATGTTGGTTGTGCTGTTTTTTCTTAACGACTACCAGATCTGGGAGGCGAGTTCGAATTCCTTGTGCTCTTCATTACTTTTATTTTCGAAATGTAAGGATCTATTATTTAGTGAATAAAAAGTAAATGTTAAACATTAGAACAGTCTAGAGAGTAACGTTGTTTGGCAATCCCCTAGAAGAAAACTTCATGTTCAAGAAACAAACTGTAGCGCTGGGATGTATACATTATGTAGATCTGGGAAAATATCCTTCAGTTCACATTGTCCATCTGATCCCGCCTCCTACTTTTATTACACTGCTGTGTATCAAATTTTAAAATTATGCAATTTGGGCAAATGGCACAATTGTGAAATTGATTAACACCCGTCGCCTTTTCAACAGTTAAGTATCGGCAACGGAATTCCAAGGCGGATGAGTGGCATCATTGACAGTTAAACTCTTTACTGTTCCGTTCCGTCACACGGTTTCTGAACAACTGTCAGTTTAATGTGTTGTCATTAATGAGGTGAAAGAGCGAGTGGATTCGATTTGAGCGAAATGGCACGGGAGAATATTACTTCTAAGAGAAAGACATCCTTTCCGTCGCACGCGTCAAATCAGAATTATATCAACGGTAGTTTCAAAGCGGATTAATTTCTTTTCATGTGCCGTCTTTAGGAAATTATATCGGCAAAACTTTAATAATGAGCCCACGCCACTATAGGGCAGACTCAAAATTAAATCTATAGATTACGAAATTGGCTATTATGTTCAGGAATATTTGATGTTTAAAATTAATTATATATATATATATATATATAGATATATATATATATATATTTATTGTGAGTGTAGTAACAATGGTTTAGCGAAGCATACTATCACTACACAAAAATCTTCGCGTTTGGGAGTTACGTGTGCCCTCATCTTTTGATAAGTTGAAATGAAAAATAAATGGTGAAAACGATTTATTTTGGGTAATATGATATGTAAGTGAATGTGGGATGGGAGTTTAGTATAATTTAGCCGGCAGGTTTTAGACATAGAGATACAGCCTCGGGTTAGGTGAGGGGTGAGTGGTAGCTTTGTTTTGGACATGTCACTTTAGTTTTGTCTAGGTAATTCTTATATTGGGATGTTAGGTTTTTTTAAGAAAGGGTAGACACTTTTTGTTTCACTTCTATCTATGATTGGATGGAAAAGAGTTACTATTAATGTTGTGTGAGTCTATGTTCTTTTATTTAAACGATATTCGTTGTTTTTATTTTGAGGATTAAATATGGATACTAATTACCTTTTGGAGGGAATAATTTTATGGGAATGAGGTATTTTTAGTTAATTAAATTTTAACGAAAAATATTTGCGGTGTTTACATAACACTGCTAATTCATCTTTACGGTTCAATAGTTTGCCATTTGTGGGATACTTTAGACTGTGTAACTTTTCACTTAAGCATAAGTGCAAATGTTGTTAAGCGAGTTGCAGGTTCTAATTTTTTCAAGGATTTTCAATTTTACTTTGGGATTCTGTTTTGTGCCATTTAATTTCCAAAATATCCAGAACGGATGTTTGGTTTCGATATAAGTTGTTTTTGAATGAAGTTAAGTGCATGTACCAGTGCTGCTTAAATATGTTCTTTGTAGATCCGATATACACGTTATTTATAGTGGGGTTTTCAGTTGATGTTATATTGCATTGATAGACAATTGGATGTATTTTACATCTGTTTTGTAGTGGGCAATTACTGGGGTTTCTACAATTGTTTGAGTTTTTATTGTTTTTCTCTTTATTATTTTGATAGTTAATTTTATTTCGATCCACGTGTTGATTTAAGATATATTTGTTATGATTAGTCATAATTTTGCCCGACGTTATTTGTGCAACTGTAACTTAGTCTAAGTGTATTTTTGTTAACAATTTTACTTAAAGGGTTGTTAGTGAGGAAGTGTTCTGTAATTAAATTGAGGAACTTCTGTCTGAAGTTGGTGTTTCCCATTTGGTTGAAAGGACATGTATATCAAATTATTTTTCAATTTCTATTTTTCCTGTTATGGTTATAGTTTGTTATATACTTTATATTTTGGTTTTTGTAGCCACATTTTTAGGGACTTATTGCAAATATTTTTATATTTGTTAAATATTTCTTCACTGGAAGAGTTTTTACTAATTCTATATTCTATGAAGGAGGGTATATATTTGATTATAATTGGGGGTGATTTTACTTTGGGTGGATGTATAATGGATATTCATTGAGTTTTATGTATGCTTGGTAAATATTATTTGCTAAGCCGTGTGTTACATCGTGGAAGTTTACTATTTTTAAATTAATGTTGTATATTACTTTTATGTTTAAAATTTTGAATTCTCAATGGATAAGTTTTCTTATTTTGTCTGCTTTAAAATGTGTAGAATTTTGCTCCAAGGATCCGTTTTATTTGTTTAATGATTCGTTGTAGGATCATTTTGCTGATTTTACCAATTTCAGGTCTAGTAGGGTTGATGATTTTCGTAGACAAATTTTTCTGGAAATCTGGTTTGTCGTCTTCTCTTTATAAAAGTAAATGCATGAACAGTGGGTTTAAGACCTACGGGTTCTATAACTTCCTTACAATATATATATATATATATATATATATATATATATATATATATATATATATATATATTCAGCTACATATTTGACATGTTGTTATCACTGTAAATTTCTATTAGAGTGACTGCTCGTAATTAAGTAAATTCTCAGTTTCTTTATTAAACAGTAAGTTATTTATTTTTTGTCTACCAGCCTGACAATTCGAGAAATCTTACAAAAGACAAATATGCACACTCCAGCAAGATTCGAACACCTGACCTAACCCCTGGCAGATGATATTATATCTGATAAAAATCTCGAATATTCAAGAAGCCAGCTGAAAGAATACATATAATCGGCTCATTTACTAATATATGATTACCCACTAAATGTTAAGTTTGGATACATATAAATATAGGTATAAATGTCAAGTCTGTAAACGGCAAGGATAATCCAACAAGTTCGACTTAATGTAAAATATAAAGCGTTATATCTGTATAGAGATTTCAATGGATGTTATCCAGAGCAATATGCAGTTTATAAAGGAAAACGCAACACATCATTTGGATTGATTATAAATTATAATTCATTTTTATCAGCTAAATTAGCTCATTTCGTCACACCAAACTATATTCGTTCCGTTCGGTGCAATAATTTTCCTGGAATAAACATTTCTTCAAAATGAGAATAAAAATAAGTAAAAAGATAAAAAAAAGGAAAAATTTATAAACAATAGTGATCTTGTCGTTATCTCAGTAGGGGATCTCGAGACCATTCGAGAAGAAGTCATCATTCATGGATAGTGACCATAAAGACATTACAGGCCCACTCACAATCTCAGGAATTCGTATATACGTATAAGCCTACATATTAACACATTCACGCATACTTATTAATATCCACATACACACATGTCCATACATCTTCATATGAACATACAAATGCGCCTGTGTTTATGCTTACAGATACCGACAGACAGGCATCCATTGCTCACATAAAAAACTAAAATACATATATATATAGGCATCCTTACACACATTCACACGTATAACTCCCTACAGACATTTCCGTATTCATATATGTGTACATACAAATGCATTATTCATACATGAATTCATCTATTTATATCCGCATATAATTACTGTTTTCTCAAACGCATACATTTATGAAGGGCAGATCCATATATATATATATATATATATATATATATATATATATATATATATATTTAAAAACCTTCCTCAAGTGTATTTACGCGTGATTGAATGCAAGGATTTCAACTGGAATTCGAACTCACCTTTCCGATTTCTCGTTCCGAGCCAATATCCATTTCACCACAACGATGAAACTTTGACCGGATATCAGTCTGTCAGTCAAATGAGATACGTGATACATGCTTGGGCGGTCATATCTAGATACATGACTGACTGGGCAGAAGGTTATCCCGCAGTAGGTTGCCATTACGTTCTGCAGTAGACTGATTGCCTCTGCCAAGACTATAGAACAAAATCTGTCCCTTTATTTAATCTATAACTGAAGGGAAGAGACGGATTAATACCTTTCCAAAGATGCGAATATGACCAAGGCTCGAAAGTATTTGAATAATTACCAAATAACAATTATTGAACGCTTTTCATAATTTTAACGTATATACAGGAAACATCATATAAACATGTGCAAATTTAAATATATTTTGCTCCTAAACCCAAGTTTGATTAAAATGATTTTTTTATTTGTAATACATCTATAATAAACTTTTTCCTACGCCTTATGGTGTGTAGGGAATCGTTTTTGCTGTTTCCGTAACAAATTGTTTTTTTATGGGGAAGGGTTGTTAGCGCTGCGCCCAACCACCAAACCTGGAGAAAGGTGATTTTCTAAGCAGCCGAAAGTAGATGCTACACGGTGGGGATCGAATTCACTACTCAGTTATAAAGATTCTAGTGAGACGAGCTAGCTAACCATTATACCGAAGTGCCCGTAAGAAATCAAGGACGTAACCTAAGATTTTTATTAATCATTTTAAATTTAAATGTACCACCTGATATTAAAAATGAATGATGATATTCAAGCTATTAAATCAAGATGGTCATTGTTAAGAGCGATATTAATTCTTGCAAATATAATTGAAGCGGAATGATTCCATTAATTTTGGTCGAGACATAAAGTTTTTGTTTTAAAATGTCCTTTCAGTATTTCACTATTCAGATTATGCAGGAAGATTAAGACAAGCGTGTTATATCTCTGCCAGATGGATAAAATTATGCGGTCTCTGCGTCAAGAAAACTTTACAAAATAAATCATTTTGAAACTCACTTAAAACATCTGCAAAATAATAGCATTTATTTGTCTTCGTAATTAAACATGAAATATAACTGTACTGCAAGTAATTTCAACCTTAATTCATGAATATTTTCAATTCTTTTTTTTTGTTGATTTTTCTATTCAATAATTGAAATTTGATAGCTGAATCTTTTTTCAAGCAAATTGCTGTCCATAATTGAAAATTTTGTAGGTTGAATAATTTAATTTTTTTTTTTATTATTGTTTTTAAATTTCATTTACTATCAGAACATGGACGTTCATGGATTTCCACCGATTTTTTCTCTTTAGTAAATCTTAATTTTTCTAAATCAAGATTTTCAATAGAATGTTTTTTTTCTGTAGCCTTCTGTCACCATTTAGGAATCAGTTCATTCTAGACTGGTTACCACAAAAGAAAAAATGACGAATTCCTTCTTTTCTCAAGAGTTCCAGTGTGAAACTGAATGCAACATTTTAGTTTTAATTATTTTTAAAAATCGGCGCACGTATTTCGCTTTTCTCTGATGATAATGCTTTTATTGCCAGTAGATCCAATCTTTTCCCCAGGACAATAATTATTTCTTCAAGCAACAATTCATATTTTCTTTAGTACCTGAAAATATGATTTTCACTACGACTAGAATTACATTTTACCAAAAATTATCCAAAACTAAGTAGATGCAAGTGGGTTGGCAATACAGTCTGTAGAAAACGACAGAAAATGTCCAAAAATAGGCTCATCATATAACAGATTCCAGGCAAATCCTGTGTATGATTATAAGACTGTAAATTTAGAATTTAGAATTTCAGTTTTTTCATCTTTTTGATTTGTTCTTCTTCTTGACTTCTTTCATGGATATCGACGCGGAATGACAAATCGGAGAGCCGAATTCGAATTTCAGTTGTATTCTTTGCATTCATTTACGCACAAATATCCTTAGGAAAGGTATTAACCCATTTTTTTACTCCAGTTCTGGATTAAATATTAGAACAGATTGCGTTCTATTGGTAGCACCCAGATTATCACAGAAAGCAATGGTAAATTACTGCGGGATAAACTTCTGCCCAGTCAGTCATGTCTCTTTTGAGACATGATAGTCCAAAGCGTGTATCACGTATGGTACTTAACTTCCACAATTTGTTGTTTTCATGAATTTATGCAAAACTTTTACAAGCATTAGTAAGATTCTTATGCAACAAATACAACTACTAATAAAAATATAATGAAATCGTGACGGTGAATTCGGCGAAAATAGCGGCACAATGACCTAGAAAGGAAAAAATCAGAGAAAGTCAGAGAAATCTCCCTAACAGAACCTCTAGTTTTCACTTTTGTGGTTGGTGACTTCTCGAAGAATTACTGAAATCATTGTACATAGAAAGATCATTATAGTGATATCTGATATCATTAGTAGTGCGTACGTTAGAATCATGCTTGTGAATATATTTGGAACATTACTTTATCAATAAGCTTTGTATAGCAGCTGGGGTAATGCAAATATTCCCTGACCGAAATCGGAGATGATAACGAATCAAACAACAATAATAGCCATTATATATTTACAAATATTTTCTACTGCATTCATTTTTTATTTAAGTTATATCACGGTAATGATATTTATTAGTAAATATTGAAACGGGCTAAAGCTATATCCACATAAGATGCAATTAGAAAGACATTTCAGTGTTTTGCGCATTGTCTTGTGCTAGCTTATCAGTATTCATCTATCTTCTTTTTTCCTTTTCGTTAATGTATTCCCTTTATATAAGGTAAAATAGTTAAATAGATAACTGTCAATAATAAAAAAAACAATATCATACATAATCACAACCATCAATATAATCATATATATATATATATATATATATATATATATATATATATATATATGACTGAGAGAGTAGCGGTTCCGACTGACACCAAATTGGTCAAGTTTCGTTCCCTGCCGGAAGCAAGTGGAAGTCTAGCCACACTGACGAGGTCTGATACAGCGAAACAGGCTTGTATGCTGATGACTAATATATATATATATATATAAATATATATATAGCCAGGTGATGATAGTATTTAACCCATCATCATTCGGAGAGTTGGGACGCGTGCACGTTCTGTTAGAAAAGTTGCCACTCTACTGAGAACACTCACCAGTTTTCTTAACATATTTGGGTTGATCGCTACATACACATCTTTGAATTTTTACTCTCCAGACCACGAAGAGGAATTGGAACCGAATCTAGATGGAAAGGTGTGGATTGGGATGCTTTAATAAAATAAGATATCATTCACATGACATTTATTCCAGGTTTGCACAGATTGTGTTGAAAGTGCCGCGAGAAAATTTACTTTTTAACAGAACGGAACATTTTGTCAGTCACTCAGTTAAGTGCCATACTTGATACACGCTTGGGCGATCATGTCTTAAAAGAAAAATTACGGACTGGACAGATTATCATTCAGTGGATTCTGTGGTAGACTGGTTTCCAGCCAAGGCTATAGAATCCAATCTGTCCTGTTATTTAACACATAAATGGAAAGAACAGACGGATTAATACCTTTCTCAATGGCATTTTTGCATTAAGTGTATGGTAGGAATTCAACTGGTATTTGAATTCGGCTCCCCGAGTTCTAGTTCCGAGCCAATATCCACTTCACTACATCCGCATGTAAACCTTCTTAAAATAACGTTTTCGTAAAACAATGACAACCTATCGTGATCGAATCACAGCACGCACACAATTTACCTTGTGTCACTTAACTCAAAGTGGAAAATGTAATAAATCTGTGGAATACTTTCAATAAAACAAGAATTTTTATATTAACTTTAAAAATGAAACCGATGATTTGTCGTCATTATTTGTTTTGTTCATCATGTCGTTGTGACCTCTCAAGCTGGGGTAATTTGTCAACTTTAGCTACTGCTCTGGTTTAGTGTAAATTAAAAACTAGTCAAAACATTAGATTTATATTTTCATCAAATCAATCAACTGGATGAGTAAAATATGAAATAACCAATCGCTGAACAAATTGTAAATGAACAACTCGCAAAGAAAGTATACGGTACATTTGAAACTTACTTGGCGATTGAAAAGTTATGGTAATTGAAATGACAGAGGAGTATCCATGACACTTCTGGTACTATCTAAAATCATTGCAAACGATATAGAATGATGTAAATTGTAGGAAAATGAAAAACAACATTCAGGCATCACCAGGTTTTGCGAAGATTCTGAGAAAATTAAAGTTTTAAAAAGTATTCAATAGTAATAATCTCCATATATTTGATGAGAACATTCAAAATTTGCATAGATTCTTCTACAAATTTTGTTATTTAATTTTACTCAATGTAAGGCGATAATATCACTATGGCAAATGAGGCTACAGAGCGTAAAAGAGAACGATAAATATTCATGAGCAGAAATGATGAAAAAGGCAAATATTTTTCAGAAAGACAATAGATGGTGATTGACGTTGCATTTAAATTTTTGAAGTTTGTAGGTGGAATACAAACAAGAAATCAAAAAGGATTTCCGAAGACTAGAAGTAGGAGGAAATTTACCTTTAATACATTAACGGATGCAATTAGCTAGATACCAGTAACATTTTGATACCTAATTGACAAGCTAGTAACTTTCATCAAAACAAGAATATATTTAAAAATCATCAGAAAAATTGCCATGACAATCATTGTAGAAAAGACAGAATGAATCCATGTTACGTCGGTGAGGGAAAGTGACTGAAATCAAGATGACAGAAAATATTAGGGGCTATCTATCTATCTATCTATCTATCTATCTTTTTCATGAAATCTTAAAGGGAAGTTGCCTTTTTATAAGATCTGGTCTAGTATCTCGGCCTGTGCACATTTAGGCAGACATAAGGAATTTTTCATTTTCTACAGATATTATTTCTTGGAAATCTCTCTGATGAGCCTTCAATTTCTGTACATTCAAGGAAATTAGACGTGTTACTAGATTAGGAGTTAGGGACTTTATCCAGTATTGAAACTTCTAGTTTTAACAGTATGATATATGTTAATAGATTGCACTCCTCGTTTGGGGAATTGTCATTAGTTTGACTTCAGCTGACTATGAACTTCAAACATTTAAATGCAATGTCAATCGTCGATATCTGTCTCGTGAAACCTGTTTTCATATTGTCCTCTCCTTTTTTCTCCTCATAATAATCACTTGTATCTTAATGATGTTTATCTCTTTGGTTGGGTTGAAATGATTAAAGACGTTAAAATTAAATTTGGAGGAAAACCGTTTATTTTAACAGATGATTGGGCCGACTCAGCTCTATAGATATTTTATGATTACACTAAATCAAACAATGCAATTATCCAACATGCATACTACAACTTGTATGCGTAAAAACCTAACAAGTACAGAATTTGAACTACCTAGGAATTAATATATCAGACATAAAATGTTACCTAAATTACTATTCTAAGTTGAAGTAAGAATGATTCCATCATACATAATGTGGTGTATTTTGCATAAACTATTGAAAAATTACATCAAAAACACAAATATTCTAGAGAAATTCTATATAATATCAATAACTTTTTCGGACAATTCCCTCAGACATGAGGAGTAATATTTGGGAAATATATATTCTTTTACAATTATTATGTTAAAAAGAACTTGTGAGAAACGTGTAAGTTATAATAAAAATTAAAGATGCACTTTTACTAAGAATCAGAAAGAGACCATGAACATTTCTAAGACATGTAATTAAAACAAAATTGCTTTGGCACTCAAAGGATATTTTGAAGTAGAAAAAGAGAAGTTATGGGTTTCAATGTAGTCATTTCACTTAATATAGGCTGATAGATTTAGGCCGAGGAGGCGTAGTGTTTCAAGATCAGCAGCGAAGATTGCTTTGTCAGACTCGACAGATTTCTTATCGAGGCGGAACTAAATGGTTGCCTCGTCAGTATAAATGTCTACTTGATATCTCATTACATCAGGGAAATCTTTGCTGAAAATCAGAAAAAGCGTATGATTTACAATAGACTCTTGAGAAACACACGCGTTCGTATAATAGTATCCGGAAGCATGTCCATTCAGTACTACCCGTGTTATGTGATTTGAATTAAAGACTGAATTAGGCCAAAAAATAGTCCAGTTATAGCGTAACCATAGAGCTTGTGTAGAAAGCCAGCAAGTCATGCTAGGTCAAATGTTTTAAGATATTTGATGCAATAGCTCGAGCATTGCCGTTCTCTGTAATGGTCGTTACAGCAGTCGACCTGGTGAAGCGAAAATTATATTGTTTATTGGAGAGAAGGCCGTGGGATTTGAGATGTTGAACCACTTCAGAGTTAATAATAGCCTCAAACACTTTGTCAAAAATCGGTATTAGGCTGATAGGGCGATAATTAGAAGGGTTTCAGGGTTCTCTAGCTTTTTTAAAATAAGCTTTGAAATTATGTTAGAGACCAGCGTGAAAGTAATTTGAATGTCACTCATTTATGCTTCAGTTCTAGTTGGGAATCAAATGTTGAGTTGGTAGAGAAACTTCGAGCAAAGGATTCAGCCATGTTCGCTGAAGATGTGCGGACCTCAAATCCATTGACTAAAGTGGGGACTGAGAGCTTGCTGTTATTTAATACATTTTTCCATAGTCGCCAGTTGTCTTTGAAAACGAATTTGCGAGATGCTAAACGCTGTTTCATTTTGTCACCCCCCACCAAAAAAAAAATAAGCATCAACTACAGTCCACTCATTATGAGCAGAGGCAAAAAGTATCATATTATAGTCAGACTTGTGGCTCCGATAACACCGGAAGAAGTGATTCCTGTGGACAATAGCAGTCAAGCAAGCAGAAGAGAACAAGTTGCCGAATGGAGTTTAATCGTAACTTCTGGTTGGATGAGAGCACCGATTCCAGCTTTAACCCATGAAGAGAGCTCGGATGCACAATCTTCAACGAGAAGTCTAAACACTTTGTTACAAGGGACGTCACACAGGAAAACTTGGAACTAGTTATCAGTAAGAGGTTCTGCTGATGCGAGAGGAGGGGATGTGAAAAGAGATATTAACAGGAACCACAACATGATCTGAGTTTCCAAGAGGGCAACGCTGCTTAACATGGCATGAGTCCGGGATAAAAGTGAAACAGAGATGTAGCACAGAGTCAGTTCCATTAGTGTTATTAAAGAAATGATGCATTTCTTCTAGTAGCTACTGTTTTATATAGAATTTTGTTAATATTTTGGGAATGACCTTCATTTTTTGCAGTAATTGTATTTCTGGTCAAGTGTGTATGGAGACGATTGTTTGTTACAAGAAAAAGTTGAATAAAAACCAGAAAACGCTTATAAAAGAAAAGTAAATGCAGATTTTTATTGTTGCGAAAAAGAAGTAATGATTTACAAATCAGAAATATAGCTGCTTGACTAAAGCAAAGATACTGCAAACGAAATGATAAAATGAAAATGATAAAATGTCTCAGTAACTTTACGCTTGTTATTAACGGTATATACAATATCGTGCAAATATTGTCAGCCACATTAACCATTAGACATTTGAAATAATAACGAACTTATAATGTATTTTCTCATCATTGTCATGCTTAAATATAATTTTATGCAAGAGTTATGAATACATAAATATATCCCCAAACATTACTGTGTCTTAATCTCAATCCGCATCTGTAAACCAAGAAAGATTCACTGGTTTGAGTGAGGGAACTCTATAGAATAAATCTTCCTTTATGCACAATCATTGAAAGAAGTTACTTCTCTCTATAATAAATATGAAGCCGAGTAAATTATTTTCTCATTGATGGAAGTGAGTGAATGGCGTTTTATGCTAAAATATGGCAGAAATGTTCCATTGTTTTTTATTCTGACTCTTGCAGTTATAGGGCATAAACAAGTGGAATCAGGTTCTTTCTGGAACTGTGAAAAAGACCGTTTTATCTAGTATTTTATAGATATATTCTTTTATGTAAATTTCGCTTGATGCCCTTTTGGTAACTTGAATCCCAATACAAATTCAAACAGGGGCGTAATCAAACGAATAGGTTCATGTTCAACTTTTTCTGATGAAATGTAAACCATCACTTTAAGTTAAACAATTTTAAATTGTGGAAAAAACAATATTTAGCACTATGAATATCGATTTAATCATCTATTCTTAATTCACGATACTATATATACACAAAAACAATAAAGATTTTTCATAATATTTGGATAATCGGCTGTGTATGATAAATAAAACTTGACTTAAATATAAACTAACTGCCATCACTTTGCTTCATATATCGTGGAAATTATTGTGAAAGCGATATGTGAGATTCTTCTCTCAGAATAATGAGATGGCAAGGAGAAGGTTGTGAAGGATTTCGATGAATACACTAACGTTATATTCCGAATGACTTCTCGTGCAAATAATTTTTTGAGCCATCACATCAGCCAGAAGTGTCAGATCACCGCTGTAGTCCAGATTTACACTCCATCAGTTTCAATCTGCTTTTCCGAAACTGACATCACCGTTGAAATGGAGAAGACTCAAAAACGTGCGTGAGATTAAGGATTTAGGATGATGCGATGAGTCAACTTGTGGAAAATCTTAGAGAGCAATTTGCAGCGTGTTAAAATGGAAACAAAACTAAGAGTAAGAATTCCTTCCAAAATAGTTTTACTTTGAATGAGGCACTATTAGTCTAAATATGTTTTTGTTTATTTGAAGCAAAATATTAGAAGAGACATTACTATTTTGTTAGAAACAAATAAATGATTGGTAAAATAATAAGTAACATCAGTTTTCCAATTGATATTGGATGTGTTTCAGATAACGAGAAGAAACAAGGCACCATAATTAATTTTTTCTGTAGAAGTATGCTTAGAATACCATGGATGGAACATGCGAGTAACAAGGAAGTTTAAAGAAAATGGAAATAGAAAAATAATGCTGATACTTATAAAGAGGATGTGATAGTTGACAGTACAAGGGCACATAATGAAGAAAATATTATTTGAGAATATCAAAGAACATATTGATGATAGGAAAGTAAAATATAAACAGCTAACAGCCCACGAAACTTGTGTAAATGGACAGCAGATTAGAAAGCGGGAAGAATAATGAAGTGACGAAATTTACTAAGAACTACAAATGATAGAATGTTATATTTAGCCATGATCATCGACGTATTGAATGGATTCGTCACCGAAAAAACAGGAAGAAAAAAGAAAAGAATCTTTCACTTTTCTATGACATCTTTCTTTCTCAATCTTTTTGTTCCTTCCTTCATTTTTTTAATTTTTTAAGTATCCTCTTATATTTTGCACATTACTCAACAATAGCGAAACTGAAATATTTCTTCCTTATGTAGAAAAGTGTAAAGTCAGTATTTGCGGATTCATGATTTTCAAAAAAAGTTGATATTGGGTAAGAATATTTACGAAAGTAAAATTTAAAAAAATGGTAAATAAATAAAATTTCCTAATAGCGATTCCAACATACATTGGCCTCAGACAGTTAAATGTTGTCCTACAAATCATTCTTCCTTTAATATTTATTAAAAAAACACCATTAGAAGTCTTCACGTAATGTATATTGGTATCGGTGAAATTTATATATTTTTTATTTTACTGTATTTTTTCCTTGATTCTTTCTAAAACATCGTATTTCTGAATAATCTTTTCCACTCTTTCTTCATTGTTTTAAATTCTCTCTTACTTTTCCCATTAACTTATTGTTACTTCTATATATTACAATTAATGCGAGTCTTTCCTTGCATGGGAAACTGAGAGGTAAGGTTTTTGGGTAGAAGATTTAATAAAAAATTATATATTGAGATTCAAACTAATTATTCAAAATAATTAAATTTCTTTTTTTTTAACAAGACTTAACAAGAGTAGCTGGGCTCATGTATCTTCCGGCCAAAACTTATTTTATATCTATCGAACAGCCTCCTTGGATATAATCCACTTTGTGGAAAGGAGTCTAGCATTGACATGCATGAACTTGGTTGTATACATCCCAGATAATCTTCCAATGGTCAGCGAACTGTCACACGATGATTTTGACTATTCTCTCATGTGCTTTTGTTTTCGTTAGTAATTTATATTAGCTACTTATTTTCATTATCACTTTCCTATTCTGAAAACTGCAATATATTAGACATAACAGTTGACAGTATAGAAAATGCACAAAACATCTTTGTTTCCGTTGACTTTATTGCTCACCATAACACCGTACCTGAAACATTAATAACGGTACCGAGGTTCTGATGGTGCCGGTATTCATTAGATGCTCTCATTGCCCAATTGCTTAATCAAATAGTAGAATTACCTACTCGTTTCCTTAGAAAAACCGAGCAACATAATATATTTCTTAACTGCTATCCTCACTCTTTCTGAGCTATGCAATAGTGTCCACGCTAACGCTGTGTGATAGGATTGATATTTAATTCTAATCAACTATTAAACAGGAATCCATCTTCCATAAGAACTTTTACGTAATCAGGATACTGTTTGGGAATCATTCCGTGATTCTCACTGTAAAGCCCCATGAACTGGTACATTCAACCTCCCAAATGAAGATATTATCCACTGAGCTTTCTTACTTTGTTGAAGCCGGCATGGACGCTTTCAACATTTCTAGGAAAAACAGGAGTAAAATCAATCCTCTTTATGGTGATTTTCTAAGCGTAGCTTAGATGTGGCACAAAGTCGAATGTATTGGAGACCTAGCGAAGATCGAACTCACTACTTAATTTTAATGATTTTAGGGAGATAGGTTCCTTACACCACCTCGTGACGCTCTTCAATCCTATCCATGATTCACGCCAGCATGCCCCGCCGCTATAGCACACAGGAATCTCTATTTTCGTCCATACCCATAGGACAGCTGTCCTCATAACAGGTGTCTCATCGTTCCTGGTTAACTGAATGTAAACGAAACCTCAAACTAGCAAATCCCTGTTTACAGAGACAATTCAGTACCGCATAGTGGTTAACATATTTGATTCTCGTGTGTAGGTTGTTAAAAATGTGCAAATCTCATTCGATTTCTTTCTAATGAATTTGAGGTGTCAACATACTCTGCAGATAAAGATGCATGCATTGCCTATAAATTATTCTCAAACAATACACTTTACTTGATTCATGCCTAACTTCTTATTTGGAAGTCATTTTCTGCTGAACGATATGAATCGAGAGCAAATTCTACTTTACTTTCTATCCGGATAGGTGATGTTAAATTCCAGGATATCTCTAACATATATACAAGATTACAATTTGTCCATGCTTAAAATGTTGCTGTCACATTTTGTGTCATGCTGATATATACGTTGAACTTCTAAATAAGATCATAAAAACAATTATTAATTTTATGTGTCCTGATCGGCTTGGCGACAGTCACATACGAACCACCGTAAGTTAGCCTCTCTTTGATATTTTTCATAAATTTCATTATTCGTTGTTCTGCACAGACTTCATGATTTAAACGCAATATTAGGCTGGCATCGAGATCTTAGCAATTTAGAATTTTGCTAAATACAAATAGCCGTAAACTGATATTTACTGTTTCTTTAAACGCATATCTCGCATTTTGAACTCCTTTTCGGCTCCATAATTTTTAGCCAATTTCAATCTGGTAAAAATTGAATTGCTATCTACTGTACTCCTGATTACTCTTTTCTATTCCAGGTCACTAATAATTTTACTATCTCTAATTTATCAACACCTTTTAATCACTTGCGTTTAGTGACTCTACTACCTTGATAGAGCTTTAAATAAATAATGTACAATCAAAACACGAATAATTCCAAACTTTCATCCCGGGACATGCAGGAAACATTTATATATTGGTTCCAGTAATATCACCGAAGTGTTGAGTCTGATCAATATTTAGATGGATATCTTCTTGAGAAATCTCGGGGCAGTAAACTTTGACATGCAGTCGGTGTAATGTAAAATGCCTCAGAATTTTAATCGGAGAGATGAATTCCATTTACTTACGCAAAACTAAATTTAATGACAGTTATGGGTCCATCTCTTTTCCCCTAGCTACGGGTTAGTTAGTAACACATTTATCATTAAATTTTATTATATCCTCTAATACGTTGTTACCATCAAAAATATATTGTGGCTTTAAATAACCTGCAATGAGTTGATAAGTCGTAAAAAATGAATCAATCAAAATTTTGAGAGGAAAATATAAATACGAAAATGTAAATATTAAAAACCACATATTAAGTAATTATTGACATTTTAAAATTATATCGCTTCCAAAATCTCATAAAATTATTACTGTCAACAGGCTAAATTCAGCTTCTCCAAAGGGGCGTTATCTTCCACGGTGTAATCACTATTTATGTAGCAAGTTACAACAATTAGAGCGAAGAATGCAATTTTTCGAAAATTTGGATTGAGGTGAAGACTGTAAAATTGCATATATTTTCATAAAACGACTTGACGAAAGTGAATATACATAAATCTCTGGTTCTCGTTTCTATAGGTGACGTGTCTTTTCATCAGCTGCGATATCAAAGATTTTCACAAGATCATATTTCACCACCGATATGGGAGAAATATCTGGCGGCTTTGAATCACTAATGATTAGCGTAGTTATGGGTCTAAGTTAAAGGTAATAAATGCTCTGGTGTTCGTTTACTTACATCATATTTTAGTTATTAGTTCAAAACAACGACAAATTTTTGGTTAGATATTTTCCCACGATTTCCATGATTTTCTCATTTATCCTATTTTTATATGTACACAAACGTATGACTCACATTTTCATTCACCTAACTTTAACTTTGACTCATATATTTACAATCGAAGTTAATCAACCGAAAACGAGATTTGAAGCATGAAACGCAAATGTGTTTTCATAACCGCTTCTATCTTCGCCTGTCATCATTATACGCGTGTTATTTCGACGCTTTCTTTATTTAGGCTAAAACTAATTAACCTTGGATTTAAATTCGTCCAAGCACGTATATTACAGAGCGATTCACAGAGACATTTTTTTCCCTGTCTGACCTCAATTATTACGTCTGGTTAACCTAAAGTCTGCAAGGACGGTATATGTGTATGGTTTATATTTATTAAACTTTTTTTGCGAGAACTTAGTGAAGATAACATAACAAAAACAGTCTATTATATTTATGCCAAAGCAAATTTCTAAGAAAACATTACAATTAAAATCGATATACGAGTAATTTTACGCTTTATATATAAACATGTAGTTTGCATTCATAAATAGTGCAGACTTTTGTCAAAAGAAACATTCAATGTTTATTTTATTAATAAAAATAATAAGTAATTTCTCATTAGCTCAGTGACTAATTCCATTTATTCAATAATTGTTTAAAATATATAACTTAAGTACATGCAGCTTGTTTTGCAATCAAAGATTTATCTGCTTGTCCCGTCGGTTAATAAGCAAGGAAATATAAATTGTATTTTTTTCTTTGCAATAATCCCGTTTGAAATTATATGTAAATAAATTTTATGTTACGTCCTGTAAAACAGATAATTCCTTAAATTATAATATCAGACAACTTTGAATCTGAAAAGAACTGAAAAATATTTTAGTTTTTAATTGTTTTACTGTTATTCATTGGTAAATAAAATTAGAATAGTTGTTTTATTTGGTTAAGATTTATAATTCATTTTATCTAATTTAAAACTTAAATGTATTTTTCATTTAGATAATTATTTTTGCGTTTAATTATGGTATTTTCATCAATATTAAATTAACTGTTTCTTTCCAGATTAAAAAAGTTATTATTTAACCCAAAGATGGGTGATATACGGATACGTAGATTTCTCAGGACTAATTACGCTTAAGTAGGTATGACGATCTCATTTAGGACACAAAGTCGACTCTGATTTTTCATTTTGAGAAGGAATCTTTTAAAACTGCACCTCGACACACAATTTAGTGTATGCTAAATATGTAATAAAAATATTGTTTTACTAATTAGTATTGTAAAATGTTGATTTAATTTGTTGATGATACACGTGAACACATGGCAGCTTCCGCAAACAAGATTTACAATGAGAATAGAAATAATTCCAAAGAATAAGTAACATAATGAATAGTCTGAGAAGAGAAAATATTAGGAATACAAAACGGGTCAATGCATTTAGAGAGATTCTTTGCCGTGCTTCTGTTATTTGCATAGTTCTTACGAAAGATTATGCGATACATACATGTGAGAATTCCTTTTTATCTATTTGCTTGATTTGCTTTATATATATATATATATATATATATATATATATATATATATATATATATCGCCCAAAACTCACAGGTAGAATCGCCGGTTGTCAATGTCAATTCGGTTGAAATCCAATTCTGGCTAGAAGCAATCGGATGTCTCTCCGTAATAATAAGCTGTGCAAAAGCGAAACAGATCTGTCTGTGGATGATTTTATATATATATATATATATATATATATATATATATATATATATATATATATATATATTTCTATGTAGTATGCAAATGATTATGAATATTAAAAAGTTGTGGAATGGCGCCAGGTTCTCCTTGAATTCAGAATGTTCTAGTCATATGACTAAAATATTCCGAATTCAAGGAGAACAGATTTTTCATTCCACACGTTTATAATTTACTTTATAAAGGAATACCACATAGACACAATATAATTATATTATTCACCTACACATATATCACTATTTACTAGCATTCATTAAATAAGCTTAAGTTTTAATCTTACTGGAAATAATCCGAGTTTTTTCTGGGGTTTTCTTTTGCATAAAAATAGGATCTTATCTAATTTTTATGATGTTGATGAAGAGAATAAATGATGTAATCTATAGTCTTACAAGTGTAACTTTTCCTAAGTTCCTGTATTAACCATTAACTTGCCGATAGTGGTTATTATCCCAGAACGAGGCGGGTGAAACGTAATGAACAATTTTGGAATCATAGGAAACTGGCTCACAAATCTCTTCTTTGTCATGCGACAATTGTCATTATCTTGAATCTAAGGCGTCCCCACAAGAGGTTTTGCTGAAATAGTACATCATTTTTCCACGTACACGTAAAGTAAATGACCTAATCATATTAGGTTTTACACATTTTTTTGAGTAGCAGGGTGGCTTAGATAGTATAAGTAAACGTTACAAAATTGTACATAAATTGGCATTTAGATATGTAATGATATTTGTATTTAACATGGTCCTGTAGTAAATAAATTGAAATGATATCTTCAATGTCAGTCTTAATCGTATTTTTTTATATTTCCGACAGAATTTTTCAAGGAAAATGCAATGAACCATCGTTGTTAAAGTTGATTACACAAGATATGAATTTAATTAATGATATCACAATACCGACTGAATAACCCCCATGAGAAAATATCTGATCACGAACACTAAATAGTGTCATTGAAACTTGAAATATTTTCCCTGAAAATATCAACACGGTATGATAGGGTTACTAAGAAAACAAAATAATGAATTATTTTATCAGTTATATTTAATACAGATACACAAAACCTTATCAGTGACGAATGCCAAAATCTTCTTCTGGCAATGATATCGTTGAACGCTGTAAAATTTTCACGTTTTAATGATGTACATTGATATAAATTTGCAAGAGATTTCATCAACTCCTAAGATCTTGAATAATTTGAAAATTTGCCTTTTCAGATAGAGACAAAAACTATTCCAATTTAATATTCTTATCAAATTGAATAACTATTCAACAACACTATCAACCTATACGTTTAATAATATCTTTATACACAGCTTCAAATAGCGACGTTTAAAGTTTATTTTGTCATAAAGACATTTTGCCGAGGCAATGGGCCAAATTTCCTTGGCTGTGTATCAAAGAACTAATCGAGTTCAAATCCTAACTTGAAATGACAGCGTTCATCCGTGAATTTGTCAGTAGGCGACCTAACAGGTATATTCAACAAACAATTTATCCCCTTCAGGAAATAAAACGGTAATAGGACTTTATTATCTGTTAGCTGACTGTGGTGAGTACATGAATTTGTAATTGAAACAAAACTAAAACAATCTTGTAAGCGTACTATTAAACCGGTTTTTAGTTTAGTTTATGTTTCCATAAGAATTTTGCCCAGTTTTTCTTGGGTCTTTGTGGCAACTGCTGTTGATAGAAAACATTTTTACACTAGGCGTAAGAAAAGTAGTGATTATAAGCAATATGTCTATGCGTTTGAAGTATTATTGAAATTAAGAGAAAAGAATATCAAATATATACGATTAGTAATATATGGAGCAGTAAGAACATATCAACTGTTTCATTTGGAATTTTGCCAAGACATACTTTAAGCAAATGTAAGGAAGTCTTAGAGCCAATAATGCTTATGAAATAAGTTATGTATTGTTACAAAAATGGAAAAAATTTAGTCAAGTAAACGGCTATTACAAGAAGAGAGGAAGTGAAATATAATTCAGCCTTTAGATGCTCTTTTTTTACACAAAATAGAAAGAATCGATAAAATCTACATTAATAAAAAAACAGATTATTTCAATAATCAATGAATATCATAATAAATACAATTTACTAATTTCGAAATGATAAAATCATCGGAACTAATTATGTATACATATGGCAATCCTGATATAATTATTTAATGAGAAATTATGTAAATTTAACATATTGTTACAAATAAAATATAATAATAAGATTTTTAAAAATCTGATGAGAGTAGATAATATATAATCGGACATGGATGTAAACAGTTCCAGAAAAGATTCTTTTATTGTAATGTGAGGTAATAATATTATATAACTTCAATTGTGTATAGATTTCCATGCTGATTATTCTGTATAAAACTGTCCTCCAAATTATTTTGTTTTAAAATTATGTATCATTATTTGCCTCCTATTATTGTTGATTTCTGAATAAACTTATTAACATTTTTATTGTAGGGTTTGCTGAATAAAATTAAAGAATATTCTGTTGTGACAGAACATTAGATTTATTTGAATAGATTTAAAAATACAGTTTATACAGTTTATAGGAAATATATTCTGTTATTGGAATATATATATATATATATATATATATATATATATATATATATATATATATATATAGTATTAATAGAGGTAATGGTTAGACCAGAAGACATTTATTAATAAAACTTACCCAGTGCACAATCGAAAGAAGTCAAAATGCTGAGCCAACAATAAATGTAATATCCGAAATATTTACCACTCATTTGCTACACAGGTTTCAACTAAACTTTCGTTTTAACTGCTACTAGTACACACACGCACACACACACACACACACACACACACACACACACACACACACACATATATATATATATATATATATAGAGAGAGAGAGAGAGAGAGAGAGAGAGTAAAACAGTACTCGATATATAATACAGAGCTGTAAATATTTATTATAAACTATATTGTAGAACATGTTCACTTTTATATATATATATGCACTAAAAGACTTATTCCCGTATCAATAACTCCCGCCAACATCCCACACAAAGCTCCTAAATATAAGAAAAGACGTCTTCCATTCCTTTCCACACCACCTAATGTCACATTGGAAGCCTTATGTCGAAACAAAATGTACAATTTCTGGTGGATATATTTTAAAAAATTGTACAGGTTCTAAAATATAATTTATAATAAATCGGTGTAATGAAAGCTTCAAAACTAATCCATGGTCCTGGAGTTCAGACTCAGCCTGAAGAATATTTGTGTGAAGTTTGGTGAGAATCGGATAAACATTGTGGATTTGTATAAAGGACATACAGGCAGATAAACAGGCACACATACAAACAACTTGCCTTATATATATATATATATATATATATATATATATATATATATATATATATATATATATATATTATCGATTTTCTACACTATTGTAAGAAATGCAATCTTGAAACTTCTGAATATCGTTTATTATGTCTTTGTCTATGAGTGTATCAAATTTGATTAAAATCGGACCACTCCTTCTATAACCCGAGTTTTTCGATTATCAATTTTCGATATTTATCGCTGGTACCTCGACACAAAACCTAGGACATTTGCAGACTATTCTAGTACAACTGTGTAAATTTTCAAGAAAATTGGTTCAGCCGTTTCGGAGTCTGTAGGTAACGGACACACACACACACACACAGAGACAAAGTTCCATTTATAAATAAGTTCAGATATACGCACCACAGGCTACAAGGATTCTTAAAAGAGGGATGATAATAGAATTAGGGGAGATAGTAGATGGCAAATGCTGTTGTATTTAAATATTTCAAAATTTTCGCTATCGTGGTATTAATAAAATGTAGACTTTCCGCAGGTGTGAAGCGCAGTGAATGAAACTATTAGAGTAAAAGAGTTTGTTATATTTAACTATTTCATCTCTAAATGGATGAAAGCCTGATATCCATCTAGTAGCATTTGTAAATTCATGTAATTGGAGAGACACGGAAAACAGTTACCATGGCAATATTTGTAGAAACTAAAAAGAGAAGCCACATCACGTCCATGAGAGAGTGGCTGAATTCGAGATGATAAGTCAGGATCGATTTCATCGCAAATAATTCTTTGGATATTTTCAAGGTCTTAGGAAATATCTATCGAGAGCTCCCAACCAGATATGACCATGCAATCAATGCACGGACAAATGATATATTTATAAACGGGCAAGATGAATTCTTCTGATAAAACAAAAGTCAGGCCTGACAAAGTGACCATAATTTATTAGCATTAGATTCATCTATAGTTTCGATGTAGAAGTTCTACTTCAAGTCAATTGAGAATGTGATGCCAAGTGGCTGAGTGTGTCAATTTCCAGGAGACTATTAGCATCCATTCAGATGGCTGGTAGTAAAGTTTCTTTATGCTGGTTAAAGAAAAGCGGTTTCCTTTGGCAGGCATTAAAATTTATTTATTTCCTAACCATGCCTATCACACATTAGAGTTTCTTTCCAAGAGCAACAGCATATTTATTTTGTCAGTTTGACAATTTTGATTTTAAAACAGGAGGAAATAGTTCTATCATCTAAATAGATAACTAGTTGGGAACTGATTACATCAGCATGAGCATTGGTGAAGATCTGAAAATCGTAGGCCCTAGGATATAATTCCCAACCTGCTTTTAGGGCACATTGCCTTTTAAAGAAGATTAGAAAAATCCTAACACAGGCCTGAGACCGCAATACAAGAGACACATGAATGACCAGATACTACAGAAAATGTACACGGATAGATAGAAAACAAAATACGAATGACAAATTGGAAAAAGAAACTCAGAATGAAACTCACTAAGAATAGCTCTAGTGACATTAGCGAAGGACTTAATCCCAAAGGAAATATCACGTTGGAAGAAAACGAGTGATTCGCAGAAGAAATTCTAGACACGATGCAAAAGAGATAGAAAATGAAATCAAGATATTGAATGTAATATAAGAAACTACACAAAGAAATAAGAAGCAAGTGCAGATAAGCTGAAGAAAGATGACTAAACGACAAATGAGGGAGTGGGCACTAAAAATAATGGTGATATTCATAAAGAAATAAAGGGACTGACAGAACAAATGTTTTCTCAGCAACAGGATGTATAAAACCAAAGGACGGTACACTCATACTAGAGAAAGAAAAAAATATCCACCGTCATGGAACGAATATATTGGTAATCTCTTCTAAAAGAGAGAATAATTAAAAATATACAGAAATTCGGACAGACCATAAATATTAAAATCCTAAGTGGAATCGGCAATAGACAAAATGTAGAAAAACAAAGTAGCAGGACCGACGGGATAGTAATGGAGATGCTGACGTGCTTAGACATCTTTGAAACACAGAAATAATAAAGGAAATCTACAACATGGCAAATATACCGGAAGACTTAAGCAAAGACGTTCTCATGGCACTGTATAAAAAGCAAAGTGCAAAGGAATGTAACTTCCACCGAAAAATCACCTTAAATAGACAGGTAACAAATATCACCATCTGCATTTTGATGAACTAAAATAGAAAGGGGCGTAACGAAGGACGTGTTTTCTCACCGGATCTGTTCAACTCATACAGCAAAACAATTCTGAAAGGTATAGGTCATTTGCGGTCGCACTCTCAACAATGTAAAATATGCAGATAATTTGGTGCTGAAAACAGACTCTGAAAAGAAAATACAAGATTTTTACAGAAAGTTGCACCTGAAAACGGACTGAGTATAAAATATAAGAAAACTAAACGTATGTTGATCAGCACAAACAATGCACGAAAATGCTAACTACAGGACGGAGAACCTAAAATAAAACAAATAATGAAGTCTAAATACCTGAGAAGCTTTCTGACAGAGAATGGAAAGTGTGACTTTCAGATACGTAGACACGTTGGCATGGCCAAGGACACATTTCAAAAGTTAACCAGAGTACTAAGAGAAAAGAGAAATTTCATTGGAAACAAAGAATAGAGTACTGCCTTGCTGTGTGATATCTGTCTTTCTGTATGGAAACGAATGTTGGATGATCTCATCAAGGAGGGAGAGCCAAGACAATTTAATACTCAGAGAATGGATAAAAAGAAAGACACAATAGATCAACTCGAAACATACTTGATAGACCTTAGTAAATGTTGGGCGGAGCGGGGTTTTGGGAGAGATACCAAGAGGAAAATATTGAGAGCAACAAGAGACAGAGCTAATTGGAAGTTCATGATCGCATTTACCCTGAAGAGACAAGGTACACGAATAAGAATTCTCTGTTTAATTCCCCCCACATATATATAAAAAATCTGTGGGTTTGTTTATATACGTATATGATTAAATTTATTTTCAAATAGAGTGAATCCAATCTAAAGAAAACAAAGGAATATATACACAATATTTTTAATCAACTGTTCTCTCAGGGTTTTTGTCAAAGCATGTGTACAATTAACAGTCTTTGAATTATGACACTTTCTCTTTTCTACATGTGTTGACCGAACTTTTAACCACCGGATAAATATTTTTGAGCGTTCATAAAGTTAAAATCCTCGATAAACAAAACGCGTATTTGCACATTTATAGAATCACGTACAACAAAATAAATCCTACATTTCACTTCACAAAGTTTTTCTGAGAACGAAACGCTTTAGCTATATACTAGCAGTATAGCCCGGCGTTGCTCGGGTTTAATGAAAGCTTTAAAACTAATCCATGGTCCTGGAGCTCAGACTCTTTGGATGTTCGCACGAAAGAATAAAAAGCAATAGTTGTTTTCTAGTTGAAGCGAAATCTTAGACTGAAAGAACAATGAATGGATGTAAGTCAAACTTTGATTTCCTGGTATTGTTATAAAATAAGTGTTTTTCGTCGTAAACTGAATTTTGAATGCTAAATAGGTCCTATGAGTAAATGGTATCATGGCTGAGACTAAGAACTATAATTATACCTACTTAGAGCCAACCCAGAGCAAAAAAAAAATACAGGGCTGAAAATTATACAGACATAAAGGCGGATAAACACACACACACACACACACACACACACACACACACACACACACACACACACACACAAACATCTTGCTTTTTATATGTATATATATTATCGATTTTCTGCACTATTGTAAGAACTAAAACTTTGAAACTTCTGAATATCGTTTCTGATGCCTTTCTCTATGAGTGTATAAAATTTGATTAAAATCGGACCACTCCTTTTATAACCCGATTTGTTCGATTATGTATTTTCGATATTTAACGGGGGTACCTCAACAAAACACAAAACCTAGCTAAGAACACTCGTAGACGCTTAGAGTACAACTGTGTAAATTTTCAAGAAAATCGCTTCAGCCGTATCGGAGTCTATTGATAACGGACACACACACAGACACACACCAACACACAGACAAATTCCTTCTATAAATAAGTTTAGATAATATTCCTTGTTGATCACTATGATGACTAAACCAGTTGTATTTTGGATGCAATTTTGATGAACATCATCATGGCTGGTGTAGTATGCAATGAAAACAACTCGTCCATAGTTTTCTTATCACGTTTTCACTGCTTTGAACTGGAATGATGACACGGAATTGATTGCTATGTGTGCTTCTAAGAAACCTGGTACCTTTTGTCGTTCCAAACAATTGTTCTACTTATCTTCAGTTAGTTAGCTATTGCTGTTATTTCAGGTGATCCTGCTACTTGTCTGTAAATTTTCGGCAGCATTTTATGAAGACTCTTGTGTCTTGACCTGTTATCGATGATTAAGTGACTCTTTTACTACCATGAGATGGCATCCTTTTGTATTTTATCTCCCATTTTTTCATGAGCAACTTTTTTATCCACTTGAAACAAGGCCTAGTAATTAAAAAACTCTGTTAGATAAACTGACTTGGCCGACGTCAGAAAATACAGCATTATTTTTCAATAGTTTGTTCTACTTCTCTAATTATCATCTTGATGTTAGTCTGAAAACTAATATAAAAGAACCGTAGTTCTTGTTACCCAAGTACATTTGATCTTCTCTGTGATCCCCCCAGGTCTGAAATGAGTAAACAAATTTAATTTAATTGTAATTGGTGTAATGGAAATATTTATAAACACGCTTTGTCATAATTATTTAAAAATTGATCGTTGTGTTTACGTTTTTTTCTTAATAAAAGTTCCCAATGCAAGATGGGCAACCAGAGATTGTAAATGGTTTTAAATATTAGTCAACATCAAATACATTTTAAAAAATTGCTAGTATACGCGTAATAAATTGTGTTAAGTTTTTTTCTCTGCGTTTAATGCAGAGGGTCTTTCCTTATTACTTTGATCGTGTAGTGTTGGTTTTCTTAACAGTTATATTCCGATATTGTGAAGGTGGTTTTTAAATGTTGTGTGATATAAGTTGTGTCTGACAAATACTGTGTAAGTAGTCTCAATAATGTTATTGTTGTAAAGCCAATATGTTTACTTCCTTTTTTTTTTCAGAGCAACAATCACCCAATGTACATTTAAACTGTCATACAATGTTGAGGTTCAGTAAAACACTGGTTGACGGAGAAAACTTATTGCGTATCATTAATCCTTTTGATAAACTTAAGAAAATATATAATTGGCTTTAATGTTGCTGAATCGATTGGGGAATATAGTAGTGTATATGATACTTTTCGAAGCTTTTCGAATAGTTTCGTGTTAAAATTTTGATTTTGTTCACGAGTTTCTTCAATACAGTCTATTTTCTAAATATGTGTTGTGTAATGCTTCGCTTGATGATTTTTGTTAATTAGTAAACTGGAATGTGGATGAGGAATATGTTATTGTAAAAACAAATAGACATAATATATCTATATTATTTAAATAAATATACTTGAATGAAAGAAAGCTGATTATATATATATATATATATATATATATATATATATATATATATATATATATACGTATGCATGTATGTATGTATCTATGTATAATTTTTATATTGAAGTCAACAACCAGATATGACAACATGGTTTATGTTAAATGCAAACGACAAACCCAGTTTGACATGAAACAGACTATTGCCTCTGATTGTTAATTCCTGTGTCTACATTCTAGACTTTCTAAATGACACTAGCCGCATATGTAAGCTAACAGCGCCTCTTATTCTCATGTCGTCACCAGTCTAGATTGCTTAATCATCCACAAACCAAAGTTCTGACCATTTTACACGTCGATATTAGTATATTTTCATCAGTCATATTTTCTGTTTTCTTGAATTTCATAATTATAATGTTTTTAATGTATACTTTTCTTTTTTCTTCTTTATTTTCATTAAACATACAGCATAACTTGTGATGAATTTCTGATGATCTAATGAACGTAAGCAGACAATTCAATTTATCCTCTACCGGTATTTATTGGAAAGAATTATCTCACTAAAAAACGCAAGTGACATTAATATCTCATTTTCAGTCTTTTTTGGCTCTTCTTCGAACAACTATGAGCAAGCCAATTATTTCGATCTCCAAAAAATAATAAATATAGTATCAAAAACAAACCAAATATAAAACAAAAAATATAAATATTTTGTTAGTGCATGCTAATGGATGCCTACAAGCGTTGTTTTTTTGTTTTTTTTACTACAATCAAAGCTCGGACATTGCGTTTGATATCAGTGAACATATTATGACGATGATCTGAAATATTCTCTTGTTTTGAAAACATCGCAACATAATTTGAAAAAAATAAACAGAACATATATTTATAATAGTTACTGAAATCACTGAATCTTAATATATAATACGCTAAGTAAATTTGTATTTTTGTATGTATGTATCAAAAATGTCCATAATTTTTTTTAGAGAAAATCTATATTAATTACAAACACGTTCTTACGTGTTATTCCATGAGTGTAACAGACTGTTTGAACATGTTTATGAAGCCAGAATTTAATCGCCCGTCAAATTCGTGTTTTGATCAAGATGCCAGCAGTTTTAGCCGTGAAGATAATTGATTTCAGAAGGAGTTAACGATCACCGATAAAACGTTATGCTTATAAAAATAAATTATCTGTTCCTTCACTTATGCGTAGAGACATAATGCAAAATAAAGACCGCTTCTCTATATTTATACGTACGAATTTTCTTGGTTCAAATATGTAGACACTTACGCTAAAAATTAGTTCTCAGCAAAAATGCTGTCATTTTTCCACTGACATATATTCATTTCTTTTTAGTATATTATGGAATAAATATCTCAAAGAGATTTAAACTGTTGAAAGGTTTTTTGTTCTGTTTTGTGTGGTCCAGTTATACCCATCATTGAAACATTTTTCAATGGAAATGATTAACCAATATCATATACGACAATTCTGAAAATGTAAGGGAAGATTATAAATATGATTCGATTTTTAGTTTATTTAAAACAAGAAATTATTTTAGAGGGTAAAAATATTTTAGAAATAACAAAGATTTTAGTCATGTCAGTCAGTGAAGTGTCATACGTGATACATGCTTGGGTGATCATGTCTTGAAAGAGACATGACTGACTAGGCAGAAGATTATCCCGCAGTAGGTTACTGTTGCGGTAGACTGGTTGCCATTCAAGTCTATAGAATATAATCTGTCCTGCTATTTAACCCATAACTGGAAGTAAGAGACGGATTAATACCTTTGCCAAGGAAATGCAATGGATTTAACTGAAATTCGAACTCGGCTCCCCGATTTCTCGTTCTGAGCCGTTGACCACTGCAACACAACGCACATACTTTTATTCATGTAATTCTTACTAATTAACAGGAGAGAGGTAAGAGAAGATATGTATTGATGTATTCCCTAAGAGTACCTGCGCATAAGTGAATACTATGAACACAAACGGGAACTCAACGCTCCGATTAGATGTTTGGAGCCATTAACTACTACCTCACCGGCTTGTCCAAACTTATAGAACCAAACGGTCAACCAAATATATACAGACCGGGCCTAATAGTGCATAACTTCAGGTGTTTCAACGTAATATATACGCCAGTCTAAATCCATATATTGCCGCCGCTGTTTAAGGCGTAGATAATTGATTATATGCATTTTCTTAAAAACTCTAATATATTACAAAAAAAAAACAAAAAAAAAACAAACTGAGATATCATTTAAATTACATAAAAATATATCCATTATTCATGTACCAGGCATCTAATCGCTAAACAAATATAAGTAAATCACCGTTTAATTTAGTAACAAAAATATTTAAATCACTGAAGTATTCTGCTAAGATACTGTTAAGTACATATTCGATATTTCCACACCGTTGTTATAAAGAAAATACTCGTATAATAACGACGACTTTCAAAACAGAAATTTGAACATCATTTGTGGATAAATATTCAGATAATTGCACGCGATTAAGATAATATATGAGTGAGAAAATAAAAAATAACCAGAAACACATTAAACAGCATTAGTACAGAATTTTTTCCGCAAATCATTTTGAAGCTGGCTGAGGTCTCTACACTTTCGTGCATGACGAATAAAGTGAACAAAACATGTTGTAGTGAACAAAACATAGTGGCCGCTACACGTTCGTGCATGAAGAATACAATCAGATGAAGCTGTATTGAACAAAACATATTCTAGATTTAAAAATTCGAATGCTAATCACTGATTAATTGTTTTTGTCAGAAATAAACGAATTTACTCGAATCATAACTTTGCTAAACGCACACAAAACTAGCAAAATTTCACACCACGATGTGAAATGTTTTTCGTCCAATGGAAATGTCAGAATCACATCCCGGAGTGAAATCCCAAACAAAAAAGAAGACGAGCAATTTCGACCGTCGTCAGAGAGTTAAGTTGAGTCAAACGATCTTTATTATTATCGTCTCTAAATTTTTCTCTCACCTCTTACCAACCACCTTTTTTCTTTTCATCATAAGCCCCGTGCGAATACTTCAAAGACATTCCTACCAACCAAAGCTCATACATACATACATACATACATACATACATACATACAAACGTTTCTGCCTACGTACATATAAATTGTTTCCAATAAGTTACTACTACGAACTCTTGACACCCATAACTCTTTACTTGTTTCTCAATGAACATTAACTTCTAACAATCCATATTGTTCTTCTCTTTTAACAAATTTCTATTTTAAAATGCCTAAGGTATATATTCATTCTTCCACAAGTCTACACATTCTAATCTCCATCCTTCTGATGATAGTGAATAATTCTAAGTTGTAAAAAGTTCGGTTATATTTCACACAAGGCCAATTGAAAAAATATTAATCATCTACGTATAGCTTCAAAGTTAGAAGATATTCAACTGAAAGCATTTATATGCGCTAGTTGTTCCCCATCTCAATAGGCTAGAACAATAATCACATTATGCTTTTGCGAGTCAACGGATTTTCCATATATAATATATCCACCATTAGATGCTAGTAGTTTTGCTCTACTTGACATAACAGAATTTTCTCAGTAAAAGAAAACAATGAAAAATTGTTTTTACAATAAAATTTCAGACGCTTAATCCTGATATTTATCTGGATTTAAACGAAAGTGAGAGATTCGTTTAGACACAGTTCGTATCTACTTACACGAAATATATTTTTCATCGGAAAAAATGTTATTTAATATGACTGAATATTCCCTTGTCCTACTTTTCACGACCTTCTCAAATATTCAAAGTTCATGCAAACATTAAAAGTATTCATACGTAAGATAAAATGTTTTACTAATAAGAACATTTTCTAAATTTTAAACTTATATATTAGGTACCAACAAATTTGAGCATCATTCTATCAACGAATGCAGCACATAAAGAAAGTATGTTTAACACCGCATAGTATTCGGTTTACATTTATATTTCTGCGATGAAGAATTGTAATTATATACACTATTTAAATTGTTTGAACTGTTGTCCTCGTCGTTGTTGGCATATTTACAATATTTCGGCCGTTGTACGCTGCGGCCTTTCTTTAGGTTCTGTCTATATATCTGAGGTGATATATTGAAATCATTTACACTACTTTGTTAGAACTCTTGTCCTCGTCGATGCTGCCATATTCACAAAATTTCGGCCGCTTGTACGCTGCAGTATTCTTTAGGATCTGTCTATATATCTGAAAGGATGTATTGTAATCATTTACACTAGTTGCATTGTTCGGACATTCGTCCTCATCTGTGTTGCAATATTGAAAAAAAAACTGTTTTGGTCAAGTCATTTGATCCAATATTAGGTCATGTGCCCTCAGGTTTAAAATTCACTGCACAGCTACAGCAGAGGTGTTCAGAAAATAAATTAAAGTATTGAACTAAAGAACGATAACTGACAGTGATGCATCTGGAAGAGGCATGAATCAATTAACTAGAACAATCTACCGCGGTGAATGAAATAAAGGGTTCAGTTCAAAATTTCAATCACTGATGAACGTCGGAACGTACAACGCTCGAAATGTTATGAATATCACTAGAAAAGTGTGTACAATAGCCCGAAAAATATAAAAAAGGGATTTTATAAAAGAAGAGGATAATTTTGTGTTATCTGTTTAGAGAGATACGTTTCCTAGTAATTTTCGTATGCCGATTTCAAAAAATTAACACAATCTTACTCTATAACGTAAAATTTTTTCTACATTTTAAATATTTTTTTTTAATTTCTAGTATTGTCACCGTTTTTAAGGGTGAATTGTGGATTCCCTAGATAGAGATCTATGTATGAAAATTGACATAACTTTGAAAATATTGTTTTCAATGTCATTTAAAGAACATGTCTCAATAAAAACAGGAACACTTATCATTTGTTGAATAGTCACCTGGAATACTTGTCTAAAAATATAAATGCAAAGAGTGAGGAGTATGAAGAAAAATTCCACCAAAGCATTAAGACGATGGAACGTATGTATCAATGCAGATGGAAAAACGGCATAATAACTGATTAGTGATGAGGCCTTCAAAGAGACTCACTCGATGCCAGTCATTCCCGCAAAAACACCAAAGACAGTCTTCACGAGTTTGGTAGCTAGCACTCCTTTTTGACAGCAATATATATCCTATGTTTTGCAATATATCATTTGAAAAATAAAAAATACAGTATTTGATTTGTTTTATCTTTTCATTGCATTTCATGGCAAAGTTAAGATTTATTGGTAAACAATGAATTCCTGTTTAACAATCGAGACAATAGAAAATATCTTGTGTTATTTATGTATAACACCGTCTCGCCCGGCAGGCGGGCCTACCCCGGTCCGGAAACCAATTATAATGATGGCAGGAATTGAGTAGGGTTCCATGCTCTCAAATACGGCACGAGTTATAACGACGCTCTCGCGTGGCATGTCGTGATGATCTCGTCACAGTAGCTGGTGTTCGAGTCGTTTCTTATAAAGGTGAACTTTCCTGCCCAGGCTGTGAATTTTGATCTCAGGAAAGACACGCTGAAAACCCGGTAGCCGTTTCTCTACCACCTCAAACCAGACCGGACACACGCGTATATTTGTGTAGATAAAATAAAAAGAATAAATAAGTAATTTCGAAGACGCCTGTGTAATTGCGGAAAAGTCTTTATATATATATATATAAAATAATTAGCAACAGAAGCAGAATATGAAGTGGTCGAATCCAATTTTCTCGTTTAGAATAATCAAGTGTTTAAATATTCTAAATTTAAAAAAAAGTCTTTTCAGGGCTCAGTACCGAAGCTTTATGTAAATAGTCTAATTGGGGAGATCGGTAGCGATGGCGGCAGTAAATTCGTCTCGATAGCTCCTACTGGTAGTTTAATTCTGTCTCGATTCATTCTGTTTCTATACATCTTCAGTCAGAACGCTATCGGATGCTTATAATTCTACTTTAACTCTTTTAATTCGGTCGGCGGCAGACTTTTCCACGTTTCTTTATATCTTCAACCAGAAGCTCTATAGGAGGTAACCATCACTCTCTCTATGGCTGGCACCCAAACGGCATGGATCCCAGTTGGGAAGACCCCTCCTTCAGTCGTTACATTTCTGGCCCGATAACTGTCTGGACGTCGACTGCTTGAAGTCAACTCGGGTCTCGATTTTTATGCCTGTCCCAAATTCTTGGGAGGTGTGGAATGGACCCGGGGTATCTATGCAAATCAAATCTTTTACTAATGAGATTACTTGCACCTCCACATTTCGGGTTGGGGCTTTGGTTCACCCAATGAGGTTACAATATCTCATCTGACGTAATTTCTTTTTACCTTCCTCCTCATGAGTACACCATATTAGGTTTTAAATGTTTCATATATTTTTCCCAGCAAATTCGGGAACAAAGGATCTGACTTTATCCTAACCCCATCAAAAGTTTTGACAGTCTTGTTTTGACTACCTCTATTTTTCACTTCCGCCGGCCGAAAAACCAAAACGAGATTGTGTTAAATGGCAGAAGAGGGTTAGAAAGATCGACTTTGAACAAACAATGCAAAAATATGTTTTCCTTTCTATTCTCTTCAATTTTCAGCTAGTTTTTTTTCTGATTTTACAAATCAGATTTTACAAGATTTTGTAACAAAACTTCTGTTAAACTCGACTCATATTATGATTGATAATAAACTCCAAAATCAACAATACCACTAATAATAATTTATTTCACTCCACCGTATTAAATTTAGAATTACATTTCTCTCTTTTCATGAAATTTTACAAGGCAATCTAAAACAAGGCAATTACGTGTTGCATAAGTATCTTAAGCAGGAGAATTACGGGTGTACATTTGAACTCAGAAACATATTTACTAGGAATTAGTTTTAAAATAGTTTTAAAACACAGAACAGATAAATGGTAGAAACAATTGTAAAATGCAGAACAAGAAAAACTATTCTAAACATTATTCCCAATGTTATATGTAAAAATGTATTATCGATGTCTCATGAAAAATAGAAAGCAAAAAAAATACATATTCTTTCTAGGCTTCTTGTACGTTCAAGACATATCGATCCTAGATTTTTCCACAACCTTCTGTTCATTGTAGATCATAGTAATTTTTGGTGTATGTTTAGGTCTTGAAGGCTATCACAATGCGTTTAGTAAAATAAATGAAGGTAAAGAAGATGTTGTGTATTATCTATTTATTATACATTAATATTTCGAGATCAAAATCTCAGCTTCAGAATGGTAGGAGAGCTTGTTTTTCCGAGTTCCTCGATGAACCGTACCTTTTAAAGACTGGTCATCTTTAGCTGCTTCTGCTGTCTTTAATTGTAGTGAGTGTGTCTGTGTGTGTGTCTGTAACTGTGAATGTATGTGTGTGTGTTTAGGTTATATATATACATATGCGATTGATAGTTTTTCTTATCTATTTGCTCTAGAAATTTCAATCGTTTTCTTTGTGTCTCTTTTTCTATAAAACTCGTTGTTAATATATTTCTATTAATGGTATTTTGAGTGTTCTTTTGTAAAATCACATTTCTCTTCCTTCAGTTGCTTGTTTCAGTGTGAGAAGTATGATAATAAATTCTCATAATTTTATTTTGTTTTAATAAAATTTTCTTATTAATAAATGCTTTTCTTAGCTCTTGGAAGACATTTTGTTTTCTTAATATATCATCGTATTTAGGCGTCTCTTTCTTTCTTGTGTTAAAATACTACCCATGTACTAAAGTGTTTAATTATAAAACCACCAATTTAGAATTTGAATGATGCATAGTTCCTAATGCAGACACATATATATTCTGTTTTCTGGCAAGAGTTAATGTGGTTACCATATAAACATTATTCCCTAACCTACACCCATCAATGTACTGATTTTGATTAACTTTGTTGATCCGGTTAAAACAATTTTTTCAACGTGTTATCGCTGTAATTCAAAATACTTTAGAAGATAATTAAAAAAATAATACGGTTGTAAACATTCTAGTCTGAAAATTATGGAAAAAAATTTATTATGTGTGCCTCCATTTGATAAAGAAAGCGAAAGTGAAAAATGCCAAGAACATTATCGGAGTGGCTTTCCGTTTGGAACAAATCTGCTCATTGTACTTCATGTTTCTTTAAGTTGGTTTCTATACTATCCAAATGAGCGTTGTGGCACAGTGAATATCGACTCGTAAAGACAAAGTTCGAATTCAAGTTGAATTCCTTACCTTCACCTACGCACACATACTCTTGGAAAAAGATTTAATCCGTATCTTCCCTCCAGTTATGGGTTAAGTAATATGGGACATTGGGTTCTATAGCATTGGTAGTCACCCAATCTACCGCAGAAAGTAATGGCAGCTTACTGAGGGATAGTCAATCAAGTCTCTTTCTAGATATGAGCGCCCAAGTGTGTATCACCTACGGTAATTAACTGACTGATTATCCAAATATTACGGTCGTTTCCTCTCTCAAATAATCTCTAGACCAAATTTATTTTAACTTAGCTCACTGCTGTACGCTATGTATTCATTTACTCGAACCACTAATTAGCAACTTGGTCCCATCCATATAAAATGTAACCGCATCTTCTCCACTAACAGCTTCTTTTCTCGCACTTCCTGCCTGTGTTTATTTCCCTTCCGTTTACTTGCTTACCCAAGAATTTAAATGTAAAGTCAATTGTCATCTTCGATCACACTAACTTGCATTCCTCTCTCTCATACTCCTTTCTCCATCCAACCCACTCTCATCAGTGTTCTCATCCTTTAATTACCCCCTTCCTGACACTCCCTATAACCTTTCACTCTTTGTCATAAATTTCCTCCTATGTAACCCCATGCACAACAGTGGCAGTAAAAATCATTTTTTGAGACGATATGATTATAAAAAAATTACTATTGATAAAATATTTTTATATGCATATATTTATTATAATTAGCTATTCAGATTTTTCAGATATATTTTTTTTACGTTGTGTGATTCCAGGCGTGGTATAAAATATTAAGAATTTATTAATAAAGTGAAGAAGGAAAAAGATTATGTGGTTTGTAAATATTTGACTCAGTTCCTTTCACCAATGTTTTTCTGTTTGGTGATGGATTATGCTAATCTTAAGTATTTCTCTGGATAGAGGCAAAATAAAAGTGGTTATCTTCCCTATGGTGACGAAGTAAAAATTGGAAATTTGGAATATGAACACGTATATGATTCCCTTCATCCGACATATTCATGGACCTGTATAAACCCAATGAATGTTAAATGACATATATCTCTGACAAAACACACACACACACACACACACACACACACACACACACACACACACACACACACACACACTCTCGCTCTATTTCTCCCACACACACACTCACTCACACACACACACACACACACACACAGAGAGAGAGACGTATATATATATATATATATATATATATATATAACTGTATGTGTATAATGATAAATAGAGAGATACTGTATATATGTATATTTTGACAATTATATATATATGTATAATAGAGAGATACTGTATATATATATATTTTAACAATTATATATATATATATATATATATATATATATATATATATATATATGCACGGGCGGATGGTAAATTTATAAATGTGCAAGATAGATGGAATTTCAGGACGTATGCGAACATGGTTTTCGCATCTTCCTATCCCTGGTGGCTCTTAGCATGCTTTCTCCAGTTACACGACCGACCACACGTTTTGTCATCCACCTGCTCAAGCTCTTGAAATATGTCATTCTTCTGCTTTCTTCTGACTCTTTTTCCCCTGTATGAGACCGCCTTTCTAATTGCATGTCCCAGGAACTTTAGCTGTCTTTTCCTGATGCTCAGTATTAATTTCATTTCCGTTTCCATCCTTTCCAAATTGCTCACATGCTCGATCCATGATATCCACAGCATCCTTCTGTAGAACCAAATCTTTGATGGCATTGTCTAGCACTCACTGTAATATTGAAGAACGGATATCTCATAGCAATCCAGTACTCTTCTCTTTGATTTTTTTCTGTCTCTTAATACTCCACTCAGCTTCTGGTATGCGTCCGTTGGGATGCTAATTTGCCTTTGATACTTTGTGTGGCACATTCCGTCTTATGTTAGAACAATTCCCGGATATTTAAATTTTTGTAACTGCTTGATTTTAGTATACCTCACCTGTATTTAGCATTTTGAACTGGTCTTTCGGCTGATGGCCATGCATTCGGTTTTCTTGCAGTTTATTTGTAGTCTTTTTTGTCGCACTCTTCAGCTAGCTTCTGTAATAGATCTTGTACTTTCCTTTCCGTGTCTGCTATCAACACTGTATCATCTGCGGACCTTATGTTGTTTAAATTGATGAAGTATCCTGTAATAACATCTGCGGTCCTCAAAACGTCTTGCTGTACAAGTTGAATACATTCTTGTTTTACGCCTCTTTCAAGCTTTGTATATCTGCTGAATTCGTTACCTGTCCGTATGTAGGTGTTTTGCGGCCAGTAGAGATTCATGATTACCCTTTTATGTCTTTCCCAAAGATGTCGAGGCTGCTGTGCATCTTCATTGATTCCTTGTGGCATATTTTGTAGAATATAATCGATAAAATATTACGTACTAGTTCTTCTTCATATGTATTGTGTTTCGAAGAGCAACCTAATCATAATATGACGTTCCTTTTTCCACTGTTTTGGATGAACCCGCGATGTTCTTGTTTGTCTCTGGGCCTGATTCTGCTACTCGCTCTGGAGACATATTATAAGGATATAGCTAGATAGATAGACAGAGGGACAAGGAGCTTAATCGTGATAATGTTTAGTGCCAATGTTCTTGCTTTTCAATGTTTTTTTTAATCATATCACTCCGAGCAAGGCGGTAATGCCACTGAGGTGCAGGGAGCTACATAAAAGTAAAAAGATTAAGTAGGAGAGAATGAAGGGGAAGACGAACCAGTTAAAAAGGAGCAAGAGAAGGGTGGGAATGCAGGTGTGATGACAGTTGCAAAGGTGGAGAGAAAAGAAAGGGCGGTGAAGAAACTAGAGTCAAGAAGTTTCGAAATGAGTATTGACATTGCATTTAAATTCCTGGAGGTTGTAGCCGTCAGGAAAGCAAGAATATGGAAGCGAGTTCCATAGAATAGAAGTGCGAGAAAAGAAGCTGCAGGAGTTGAATCGTCGTCTGCATTTGGTTAATCTGTGTGTTTTGGCCAGCATAGTTTTTGATCGTAAAGTGTTCGGTATCAAGGTGTACATAGAGCGTCGATAAGTACGAAAATATAGTCTCTAACAGAGCAGATCCATACCGACAACAAAAGTTTCATAAGGATACTGTTGTGATGTTCGCACACCGTCTGGGCCGTTTGAAGAACAGCCTTCACGAGTGAGAACATCATAAAGGTGACTTCCTGAAACTTCGAAATCGGCATGAATCTGCTCTGTTAAAAAGACAAATGATTCGTATAATTAATTTTACGCATGTGTGTTTTTTGTTATCTATTTTCTCAACTGCAATTTATACTAGGGTTATTTAGGTACTGTCAACTAGAAACAACGTCTTAAAAAAAAAATTAAAGAAATACCATGAAGACCCAATTCACTCCGTCAGAAATTTAGAAAAGGCACACTGTACTTATTGACATTCACGATAGTACTTTCAGTATGAACATATCAGAATGTTCGGATGTCAATTTGAGAACAGTGCAGAAATATTTGGATGATGTATCCCGTCATTATCATGGTGTTTGGAAAGAGCACAACTGATAGCGAACTTATGTCTCTATTCTTTAACATACAGATTTTCAAACTCAGGACAAAGGCCACATGAATTGCTTTGAGGTAGTTGTCGTGGACCCGGTTAAATGTCCAGCAGTGAATAACACAAAACAACCAAATAGGAAATAACGAATATATTTTAAATACGGAAAATATACAAAACTTGGAACTTGGTTGGTAGCAACGATAATACTAATTAGTGTGGGATATTATGTTTTGACCCTTGGCCTTAGAACTGGGACTCGTAATGGTCGTTAAGGTAGCAGTGTTCATTGACTGACCTTTGGCTGATTTCGGGCCGCTCTGAGGGCTCTCTCTTCGGGCTACTGTCTCTCACATTTTGTGAGGGGATGTTTAAGTAATGGTTGGAAGGGTTCATTAAGTCTGTTGGTGACGCCACCATGACAGTAGTAATAATGTTCTGGGCAAAGAGGTTGACTGATGGTAAAACATCAGTCCGGCAACAGTATTTTGCAATATGCCATAAAACCAGTGAACCCAGTGATGGCTGTCAGGCATTTTTGCACTCACATAACTCCTTCTTACTTCTCCCTAACCCCACTTCTTGATCATCATGTGTGATACGCAATTGAGAGAGGAACAGCGGGTGAGAGAAAGGGACGAAGACCCAAAAATTTCTTGTAACACCAAAGATGAACCGATGCTGAAATGTTTAAGGATTATTACATCTAATTTTGATTTAACAAGGAAAACAAGTATATTTGAAACATATCTCTTACTCTGAAATATGCCTATAAAGTCTTACCATCATCAAGACCAACATTTGGCGGAAACAGTACTTTCATATATTTCTTCAGTCATACATTTCTATTCACAGAAATCCAAACAGAATATTTTGGCAAAGAAAAAAAATAATGTTTTTCGAAAGTTTTCTTTAGTTTCAAATTCTTTCTCGAAAATTTTCCATTATTTGTCCATTTTCATTTTTAATATCGATTGACGTAGAATAGGTCAACCTGTCAGGTCCGCCATTTATAAGTCTGAAGTTACGTTCGGATCGAAACAGGATGGGTTCTGCTATTCCGAACTGCTGTTTGTATTATTAATGATAGCGCTGTCACTTGTAATATAGCAGCTGTTAATGATATTCGCGTTCTTCGAAGCAGACGACCGTAATTTCACTGCTGCAGCCGACACTTTCCCCGTTCGAGAAAAATGATAGTGAGGGCAGTAACGGCAAAGTTGCGTATGCAATCACAGGCAACATCTTGCAATAATGTCTTGTCGCAGACTTGATCGTCTTACGCTTGATCGCATATTCGTATATAACCAAGCTTTTGTCCTGAAATGTGCAAGGGGAATGGCATTGGGTCAGTTAGTCGATAACGTCTACAAATGCAGAGAAAATGTATATGGAAGCAGATATCAACAAAGAAAAGAGAAAAGAAAGCTCAATCGTATTATATCTCTCTAACCACACCCGTAGTTTCATATGAAAAGATTCGCGAACTTAGCCGATATTGGTCAAGCAATTTAGTGTCTGAATGCTGAAAAATGTCTACGGTTCGATTGCAGTGAATCAAAAACTGAGAAATGTCATATCATGAATATTAATGTTGACTGACTGTACATCGAGGAATGGGTGAGAGCCGAGTTTAAATATATTGCAATCATCTACGTGATAAGAAACTTGACATTGGTGTGAATCAATCTCTTTTATTAACTATGACTAAATAGTGGAACAAGCAGGACCCTATATCCTTGTTTAGTAACCAATTTTGGAGAAAGAAACCCCTAAATTGAAACCAGTTGCTGACATTCAGTCTGACCTATTAAACTTCTATTAAAACAGACTGGGTTACCAAAATATCCAAATGAACCAGGAAATCATTACCTTATTATACCTTGAATGTTACTACAAAACACAATTGTGAAATGGAGGAGATTAGGGACAACAACATTGAAAAATGCAACAAATGAATATATAATGATAATAATGATGATCATCATCTACTTTATCTTCATGAGAGCGCATATCTTGAATGTGTTTTAGATAGGAATCGTTCGTCGCTAGTCGATTTTTCTTGGTGTACTCTTTTGTAGGATCGTAAAAAATACTATAATTTATGTCGTAGGGAAAAGGCAGAAGAAGCACCCATGTGAAAGAGAAGTAACTATAATTCTATACAAATTCATCTTGATACGTACACATCATAAAAAATAAGCGTGTATAACTTTTCCTGTTACTGGAAACATATGGGTATGTATAAAGTAAAGTACATTTATACTTCAAATGACACGGAATGAAACACATAGTATGTTCATAAAAGAAGAAGTACATTGTTGTGCAGAATTAATTAGAATACTTATTCAAAAGTAAAAATGCTATAAATTTGTTCTAAAAACGTTTCACCTTGTACAAACCTCAAATGTCACACGAGATAGAGATTTAGAGTAACAAGCACAGTTTAAGCGATATGTGAAGATAACGGTTTAGCCTAAACTTGATTAAATTAAGCTTATACTTATCGGGTAATAAGCCTCTTCGTAGCCTGTCTCATCAAACAGCTGTTGGTGGGAAGATGATACACGTATCAGACTTACGTATGAAACATAAACAAAATTATAAATTGTGCATGTAATGATGGATCTTATACTGTGAACGTTTATACAGTTGTGACGAAGGGATGTAGGTTCCATGTAATTTCCATGAAAAAAGCAATAGCATTGTGGTTGGGAATGCAAAATATTTCATTAAATATATGGATGCGGGGACACTTTTCGGTTCTATGGATATAAGAAAGTGACAACTGGACACATCCTGCCCATATATGGTAGCAGTTTTTAATATTCGGTGTGATCTGGCTTTTACAAAGTTTTCCCATGGCATGAGATGTAACGTACTTACAGGAGCGGTACGGGGAACCGATTGTTTTAAGAGCATTTTTAAATTAATGATCTATCAAATGCATGCATTTTCTTTGGCGTCTGTTTTTAAGTTAGTTCCGAATAGACACTCAAGGAACGAGGCTATACTGAAGCAACATTCCCAAATATTGATGGGAAAACAAAATTAAGAGTTACTTGAGTGAGGGTAGTAGTTTAGAGAATAGATAGAGAATTACCAGTTAGACTTTCCCGAACGGAGCTGTGAGAAATGTTTCAAACGAATGATCAGGCTTGAAACAGCTAGAGTTTTCTCTTTTCACCGATATACCATTCTATTATCAGCATTGATATAGACAAAAGATCGTAGGTAGATCATTGATATCAAGTAGAAAATGAATAAAATATAGACACTCACCTTGGGGGATGTTGATGATTGGCCATTAAAATTTTCCTTCGGGAACCTACCCATTACGAAGGACCTGATAATTGAGAATATATTTCTATAAATTCTTGAGAGCGTTTTCAATAATCCTCTGTGCAACAAAACTTAGAAATATCTAAAGCAAACGTTTTTGTAGTTTATTTACTATTACCTCATTGATTCTGTGATTACATGAGTGTAAGTTATGAGCATTTGTCTGAGCTGTATGAAACCCGTACTACTGGTCGCTGACTCTGTTATATTTATAAAGGGCACCTAAACCTACCTGAGGATTATAGTTTAAAAGGGTTGCTAATATCAATGAGGATACTGAAAAGATGTAAACGAGGGCTAACACGCATTCTTGAAATCAAGAGATAGAAATGACAACTTTCACACACTTGGGAAGGATTTCAGTACCAGAGGCAAAAACACCTTTAAAATATCTGTAGAAGTAGATGAATGTGCTTGAAACAATAAAAATTAAAGAAAATTTTATAATTCTTATCTTCTACAAAAACAACTTTATTACCATGCTGGAAAAAGTAAATATAAAATGATTTAAATCTTCCTTGTCGACCGTATTTATGGATAGATAGAGAGCCCTGTTTAATACCGTGCCGGTTAGAGATTTGACTAGCCGCAGATTTGGCTTGGGGAGATCCTGTTCTGTCTGAAGCCCTATTCAACAAATTCGGGAGTATTGTTTTTTAGAGTGTGTTTTTATAGCTGCAGTACATTCGTAATCAACCAAAACTTTTCTAATCAGATAGACGCTCTGAAATTAAGGTACTGAGGATTCCGCTATGAATGTCAATAAGTACAGCATGTCGTTTCCAAATTTCTGGTGGATCGAATTGTGTCATGGAGCTCATTTTCTCACAGGGGGTTCCCAACTGACCCTAATATATTGAGCAGTCAAGGAAATCAAGAACAAAGTCTAGCGCAAAATGAAAAATATAAACTGGCAAAAATTCATCCATCCTACCCTGTACATACCCAGGTATGTTTGGCTTCAAAGACAATCGAGAAAAAAACTTTTTTGGTATTTTACAGTTTTGGAATATATTGTATATTAGAAATATGCTAGTGAGTAAACGATCCTAATTTAATGTCTGCTCTGTTCTTTTAAGCGTTTACATTTTCTCGTAAAATGAGTCAGTCGTGAAGTAAGCAAGACATTCTCTTTTTTTTTGTTTTTAAAGAAGATGACAGTATAAAAATGTGCACAGCAACATTATATATTTCGATGAAATGTTAGTAAGACTGCACACATGGAATCAACAATATATATATATATTTATATATATATATATGTGTGTGTGTGTGTGTGTGTGTGTGTGTGCATTTACTGTATTGAATAATATCAATATATCCATGAGCTATCTAGGAAAGTAATATTTATTCTCCTAAAATTATTTCCGCCGTTATGAGAATTAATATATTCGTGATATAATAAGAGCGTAGGTCACGGACGTAATGAAATGGCTTAAAGAAAATGAAGAACAAACATGTTTGTGTTCAGGGTGATATACTACGCAGACGTGCACAAAACTATGTATGCACATATACACATGACCTAGACGGAGAATAATATATCACATCTAAGCAGCAAAGCCTAGTGTGAGGAGAAATAAAAAGAATGGTTTTATATATACTTTAGAAATACGCCTTTGTTTGAAGAAACCACGTGTAGCACTCCATATATTTGCGTCACAGATTCATCTATGCCCCAGTCAAGGACATATTCTTTGAAAGGTAAACATGACGTCTTGGGTTTTTCTAATTTGAAGACTGCGATCTGGAGTATCTTCGAAAGAGATATTCCCAAAGGGAGACGAAACCACGGATATATAATCTGCATTGCAGGAAAATTTAGGCTTTGGATTAACCTACTTATCGTTGGGTCGGGCTAAAATAATAAAACATTTGATTGGGTGCTGTAAAATAAAAGAAAAAAAGATATTTGACTGCCACTTTTTTAACTGCACAAAGTGATGATATTTATAAAGATAGAGATTAGCAAATAAAGTTAGTGATCTATCGTATGTAAGAGTTTCACTCGAAGTATGGTTTGAGATATATCCCAAGGGGGGATACAAACATGCATTTGCAAAAAGGCCACATGTTCATCACTATAGGTTAAAAGTTAGGGTCTGACCGGTGACGATGGAACGTCATTCTTTTAATTTCATCTCAATGAACGTGACCAGCATCAGATGCACCCGCCAGTTGAGCGTACAGAATTAAGTCATGAAAAATATAAAACAATTCAAATATCTGGAAACCTAAAAAATATAAAATAATTTAGGGAATTTTATGTATTCTACTATACTGAAGGAAGACGTCAAATAATTATTACAATCATTTGTATAAATTATTTACAGACCAAAGACTAGGAAGGATAGTAGGAAGACAACGAATGCATAGTCTGATTAAAATTATGACGTTTGGAGAAATATATTTGCTCATGACTTGAGAGTGAATGCCAGAAAATTATAGTTTATAATGTTCTAACACATTTTCTGTTCGTGTTTCTAATAACGTGTTTTTCGTTACACGAACTGACGTTTCAATGTGTTCGCAAAGATAGTGCTTGTTTTAAAATTTTCGGTTTATAAGTAAGAAATATGCCGTCAACTATCTTGGAGGTAAATGCTTTCTAGGAAATAATTTCCATTTCACTCGATTTATTTTGTGGATGCTTGTTTAAAAGGCTTCTTAAACGCTGTTATGAATATTGTTTCTTACCGCATATTTTATCCTACGTTCAGTTCAAATATGCGGATGATGAACAATATTGAAAACCCTTACATCTCCCAGGAGCATACGATGGTCGCTCAAAATACTAATGCCCGATTTATAATTTAAACAGAAATAAGAGTAAAATATCAAAGTAATAAAAACAATAAAAGCATATCAACATAAACTGAAATTCATTTGGGTAGATAATATAAGCTAACCGAGTTTCTTTCTATTCAATCACCTAATTGAACCTTTTAATGATGGCTTATATACACTTGTACTTGATGTTTCTTAACTATTTGCTTAGCAATTTACAGGCCTTCTTTTAAACCGATATGAAAAAGAATAGCTATTTTATGCAAAACTTTTTCATTAGGCATAACCTGTGGTATGTATGATAGAAAGTTCATGATTTTAAGCAGTTAATTATAATAGAGACATTCACATCATTTATATCCACAAAACAAACTGCATACATCTACCTTCGAAATCAACAAATGTTTATTTGAGTTTTGTGAACGCTCACGCACAATTCATAAACGTAAGAAGAAGATCGCCTGCATCATAGGATATTGCAGTAACAAATATGTGGCGATATATTCTTATTAAAAAAGAATAGGGTCACTCAATTTACGTCAACTGTATTATTTTATCGTAAAAATAATAAAAATTGTAATTAATGTTATAAAGAGAACGTCACAAAATTATGCAAATAATATAAGAAAGTTAAAGCAAATATGAAGAATAATTAAAAGTGTTTAACTCCAAAACTTCAATAGTCGCCTCAAAAATGACAACCTGAACATAAACAAAAATGCTAATTTCTCTACATCTGATGATATCCTTATACCCGTTGAGACACGGCTGTAGCAAAAGAACTGTCATATTTATTAACGATAATAACATGAATATTATATTGGGAACTGATATACATTGAAAAAGGCGAAATTTTTCCGATGATTTCAACAAATTCTTTCTATGAATTTTAAAAGTAATTTTTTTTTTATTAATAACGTTAAATTGAAGAACATTTTTATTTTGAAATTTAACTATGTATTATTAAAAATGTAGACAAATCAATACAAACAGGCTAACAAATATATTGAATCTTGTAAATTAAAAGGTGTTGCAGCATATTTTAAGAATATATATATTGAGCGACGAAGTAATGAAATTGTAACAGTTTTAAATGTCTTTCCGTTAAAATATCCACCATATAATATAAGTCAAATTTACTTCTACAGAAGAAAATTTAATTGTTAGATAATAGACTACTGCGTCAGATAATATGGATTTGAATAAATTTGTTGGAAAGTTCCGATTAAATTTTGGTAAAGTTATATCATTTAACGACAGAAAGTATTTTTTAAATTTTGTTTACAATTTAAGAAAATTATTTGGATTCAATCAACTTTGAATTGTCGTTCAGAATTTAAATACAAGCCAATTTTCAAAGACATAATTTTCTCTCCAAATTACTTGAAAAATTGTATATTTTGGAAGTTATTACAATATGCATCTGAATTTTGATATGCGGGAAACGAGTGATATTTTGGTTAAAATATTTTAAGTAATAAATAAATAAATATATAAAAATGATATCTTCCCGAATTTAACATATAATTTATTTTATTAATTTCTGTCATTACATAATAAAATTATTGGTCATATAAATATATAAAAAATAATGTTCAAACAATTCATTTCAAACATATAAGCATAGAAGTGTCAAATAAAGTAAAAATCACAAACACACACAGACCAGACATACACAGCTTTCTCTCACTCTCTTTCTCTCTTTCTCTCTTTCTCTCTCTCTCCCGCTTTCTCATTTTATATATGAGGATAAAGACAAAAGAAAAACTTATCTTAGCCAACGCGTTTTGTCCTCTGTGTGGCATTATCTTAGCAACTGCAAAGATTTTATTTTGTAACGTGAATTTAAATTGAAGACCCAATATGCTATCCGTTTTAATTACGTTTATAGGCATTTTCTCGTGTCAATTCCCAACTTCCGTAGTTTGTCTAGCATTTCGGGACAACTGATGAATATTTGTAACGGTTATTAAATTTTAAAAAATATGATAAACCATAAAATTTAGGCTTGTTAGAAATAAATAATCCTTGCAGTTGTTTGTTAAATCCATGCGGAGCTGAAATGCGTCGGCTAAGTTTTTCTTTCAAATTTTATTCATATATATATGGCAGAGAATACGGTATATGAATTTCTATATATCAGTACAGTGTTTAGCACTTAATTTAATGTTACCTCGTTGTTATTCATTTGACTAATATATATATATATATATATATATATATATATATATGGAAACTAACACGTTGGACCCTAACAGGTACTACCACCCTGCTCAGAGTGAGCGTGGTAACTGCAGCCGTTAAATGGTAGATTTACTCTCTTCAAAACCTTCAATCTCATGATCAGTGTGCTTCCTGTTAAATGTAGACTTAATACTCAAGACATAAATATATTTTTAACAACTACAGTTGTTTCCGGTGACTAAATGAAGATAATGATTAGAAATATTCCATGTCATACAACAGAAGATATCTTGGAATTAGGCTATATATGTCCACAGTAAACTGTAAGGGTTTTAAGAACACTAGTACTAAGAAAACTGAATGCATGTTCATCAGCAAAACGAGCAAATCAAAATGCCAAATAAAGGGGGGATACTATAATCAAGCAAGTACAAAAATTTAAATACCTAGTAACTGTTCTAACAGAAGATGGAAAGTGCGACACCGAGATCCGATGACAAATTGGCATGACAAATGATTCGTTCCAGAAGCTGAGTAAAGTGCTAAAACACAGGAAAATTTCACTAGAAACAAAACAGAGAGTGCTAGATTGCTATGTGATGTCAGTTCTTCAATACGACAGTGAATGCTGAACCCTCAAAGATGAGGAAAAACTTGAAGCAAGAAAAATGAGGTTCTACAGATGGATGCTGTGGATATCACAGACCAAGCATGTGAGCAATGATGAGGTTTTGGAATGAATGGCAACGAAAAGAAAATTAATAGTGAGCACCAGGAAGTGAGAATTGAAGTTCCTGGGACATGCAATATGAAAGAAGGGTTGCGAAAACCTGATATTGACAGGCCAGATTGAAGGAAAAAGAGGCAGAGGAAGGCAGCGGGTAACATATTTGAAGTGCCTGATCAGGTAGATGACGGAATGGGGGTTGCGTGGTGTAACAGGAGAAAACATACTAAGAGCCACCAGGGATAAGGAGACGTGGAAAGCTATGTTATCCTACGTCTTGAAAGAACAGGGCACATAGAAAAAGAAGTACTGATTAACAGGACGATGATTATGTGCGTCAGATTTTAACGGTAATCATATAATTAACCTCATTACCGTCGGTTATTCTTTTTCAAATTCACCAAAAGTAATTATTTTATGAAGAGCACAAGCAATTAAAAATTATTTTTTTTACAATAATGTGGAGCAAAAAAGTCCTGGATTAAAAAATAAAATCAACATTTACCACAAAATAATCCACTACAAAGGCCATTCTTACCGAAAAATGTTGCATTGAAAGATCATTGATTTTTATAAGCTCCTTTCGCAAAATCAAATGTTAAATTCAGACAAGTACTCTTCCCAGTTACACAGAGTAAAAGAAGTAATCGATTAAAAGCCTCCTGAATTGGCCAATCGTAAGGGCGTTGTATTCCCTTGGGACAACTCCAGACGCTTTTCACTTTGCAAGCGAAGCAGAAATTGCTAAAGCGTGATTGGCATGCTTTACATCCGCCGCACGCTCTTGAAAATTCCCCTAAAGAATACCAACATTATTCTCATAAAATGAATCACTTCAGTTCTCGGGAAGCTTTTTAATCCACTTAGACCAGTTCATCACCTTGAGAAATGCCAAGTTCCGGCATCAAAATCTGCTTCCAAAATAGCGTAAGATAGTGGGACGAAATAACGCGTAAGTTCTTGAATAAATGGAAAGTATCAAATATTGTCTTTAAAAATCACTTAAGAAGACTTATGAACATCTTTCTAACAATTCAAATGATGTCTTTCTTTCCTCTATTGTTTCTTTTTTATCAAATACAATGTCAATGAGTTGATAACTGATTGTTTTTCTATTTCTCCACATATCTGCCCAGAATTTGTTTACATTAGGCATAAATACTCAGCCGGAATTTACATGACACCATATTTGGAGTAAACTTTTTTTTTAATATTACTAAAATTAATCTTACTGAGTAAATTCTGGAGAAGAAGTGAAGAGGGGGGCAAACACTCTGCACTGAAATTCTATAGTGTCATAGCGATGTCAGGAGATCGAATGATAGAGCAAGTTCCCGCTGAACAGCTGTTATCAGAAATTAGTGGAAAGCCAACCCGTTTGGTCAAACATGGATTTCTAGTCAACAAAAGTAACCGCTAAATAAATGCTGCTACTACTACTGGGAAAATGTGATCTTAAATAGTGTATAAAAAACTGTTGTGGCGGACCTACCAATTAACATAATAGTGGACAAACTCAACCTGCATAAACAAAATGTGACTAGTAGTCATCGGGGAGCACCAGTCTGGTATGAGTCAGGCACCCGTAGATTAACTTACCGCACAGAGACATTTGGTATTCAACACCGCTTGCTCGTCAGCTAAACGAACAAGCTGTCACATTGCATTTTACCCGTTATTTTGTTAATAAAATTGTTTACACTAATCCCGTGTTCCTGTTTTTATTTGCGACCCCTTAAACAGGGTTGCAACAAAGATTAGACAAAAGATTGACCGTGTTTGGATTTTTGCATCTACCCGATTTCTAACCTCGTCAGACTCTCTGTCTTACTGCGAAGAGCAACACAGAAAAAACTCAGCCGAAGGGCAGATCTCGTCTGGGAAAAATTAGACTAGGTACCAGACCATACCATATGCACGGCTTATGAGAAAATTTTGCCCTGTTTTAGGGCTCGCGTCCCCATTATAAAAGGATTTGTGCCATATCACGATTCTGTAGTGGGGGCGTATAAATATCGTTGTCTGTTGTGCATCATTCCGTTGTTGTTCTTCATCAAAGAGTTTGACTCTGAGTGAATTACTCAAGAGACTTATTCCGAGAGAATTTTTGTGTATTTTTAGAAAGATTTGTTTATGAAAATGATTTGACGGGAATATACCAAAATATGAATTAACAAAACTTCACTTCACAATTAAGTTAGGAAAAACGTAATGATATAAAACAGACATTATTAATTTATTATTTGTATTATTTGAAATTCATTATCTCTCTCTCTCTCTCTCTCTCTATATATATATATATATATATATATATATATATAAAGAAAAACTCAACACCTCATTTAAATTGGTTATAAATTTTAATTCATTTCAATATTAGTAGTATTAATAATCAGAAGAAGAAAAAGAAGTAAGAGGAAGAATAATCATAGCGACAACATATAAATATAGTAACTTTAATCACAACTTATTATTTCATAATTCAATAATAATAAGAAGAAGAAGAAGAAGAAGAAGGAGAAGAAGAAGAAGACAAAGAAGAAGAAGAAGAAGAAGAAGAAGAAGAAGAAGAATGTTACGGAAAACATAAATATAATATTGATAATAACTTTAAATAATATCCCTGCTATTATGCGAGAAGTATATGTCTTTTACATTGTTTCTGACCGACCTTGAGAAAATGAAAATGCTTGTGCAATGATCTATGTGTGACGTAACTAAAATGCTTCACAGAACCTTTACCTCACAGACTACACGCTGTCATAAATTCTGAAAGCGTACACCCAATCCCCTCAAAAGGGCCGTCCCATGGTTGAACGCCGTAAATCAACGGTTTGAATGTCTGTTGGGGAGGTTTGCATGAATTATTCAGTGCTTTGAAAGGAAGCTGCTGGCAATTCGCTGCATTGGCAGGGTTTGAATGGTGTGCTCCACAAGTTATGGCTGAATACTTTCTTTACAAGTACACGTTTGTCTTTTCGTCTTTGTAGGGGTAGAGAGAGAGAGAGAGAGAGAGAGAGAGAGAGAGAGAGAGAGAGAGAGATAGATAGATATAGAGAGAGATATAAAAATATAGAGAGATATAGATATAGATATAGTGAAACATATAGATAGATAGATAGATATATAGATAGATAGATAGATAGAAGTGTAAGTTAGAGTAGAAAATATAGGGTGACGGTGGAGAGAAATTGCCAAGAGACGACAAAAATGGATAGAAAAAGATAAAGAAGCAGTGACAAAACAACATTAATATTTCTTGTGAGTGTCTCTTATATCTTTCTCTTTTACTTACTTTCTCTTCCAAAGTACACTTTATAAGAAAACAACGATCACATTACTTTCTTTTCTGTCGTCTTCACTGAAATATCTATTTCTTTCTCTAAATGAGGAAATATCGAAGCCTTTTTTATAGCAAACTCATCATTATCATGTCGTAATTGGAAATAACGCTATGCCTTGGAGAAAACTTACAAAAAACACTTCGAATAAAACCCACGTGCTGTTCTTCCAGAAAAATTGCCAGTATTTATTACGTTCGCTAAATACAGTTAATGTGAACCACTCACTGAATTCCTAACACGTATTGACTGATATTGATATGTTAGGAATCGAATTCTAGTTTCACTGAGGTAATTGATATGTTGCTTTATTTTCTGGCTATGAAAAATATATGAATAGAACAAAAGGAAAACGGAGTTAATTACTTTCTTATGAGGGTCAGTTCGTATCCTTCCCCCTTCATTCCTCTATTTTCGACCGCAGTTCTTACCCACACTCACAAGCAAAAGACATTAGAGAGAGTAGCGGATACAGTGTGTGGATGTGTGTGCGCAAATATATGTGTGAATAACATATCACTATCTCTGTCGATAGTCCGTGTTCATTTACTTTCTCTTCATATATCATTCACATTGTGTGCGTTATATTTAGTGGAGACACGTGTTCGAATAAATAAATATGTTCCTATTAGTGTAGAAAATTTTCGTCTAAGACCTTGGTCTTTGTAAGTGTTGTGGATTCCGGGTGAGGAACCACAGAAAATAATGAACAACTAAGCAGTTATTTGAGATAGAAAAATAGGTTATATTAAACTTAAAGATACAAATGGAACGCAGGTTAGTAATCCAGGAATATGAATAGTAAGGAATATATATATATATATATATATATATATATATATATATATATATATACTGCTGTCATAATGAGACACGTCAGAACTGTAGAGATCCTTTCAGAGTCTGTAAGTTACCGAGAGAATACCGCGTCATTAGTCATAGTAACTCTGAGTTCCACTCAACCATAATAGCATTACACGTACATACTAATCCCAGCAGGACTTCACTTCAAATACTTGTATATATATATATATATATATATATATATATATATATATATATATATACATACACAGGACTTCACTTCAAATACTTGTGTGTGTGTATATATATATATATATATATATATATATATATATATATACAAGTATTTGAAGTGAAGTCCTGCTGGGTTTAGTATGTACGTGTAATACTATTATGGTTGAGTGGAACTCAGAGTTACTATGACTAATGACGCGGTATTCTCTCGGTAACTTACGGATTCTGAAAAGATCTCTACAGTTCTGACGTGTCTCATTATGACAGCAGTATATATATATATATATATATATATATATATATATATATATAATCAAGTCGAATCCATTATCATTGAAAAAGTGGAGATCCCAGAACAGTAAGTTTCTTGAGGTAATCATCAGTTGTACATAAGCTAGCATCCTTGAGTCGAATGTTTTGGCTTATAATCGGTCTTTCATTTTTGTGTAGGACATTGGATTAGAGGAAACATGGCAAATTATTTTTTACCTTACTTCATATAAGCTTTAACTTCTGAAGAAAAAGTAGTTTTCTCATCATATGATTTATCTCCTCTATATCCGCGACAATTTCTATTTGTATTTTTTTTATCTGAACTGAGTAACCATATCTTTCTGTACCAAACAAAAGTATCTCTTATGTCATCAAACATTTTGCACTGCAGTATCCTCTATTACATATTATCTTCACTTCCCTAGGTTTGTTATCTATCTCAAAACGAAAATGTACATATTCTATATCTCTTGATATCGAACAGAAATTTATAGTTTGCTTTGTTCGATATGGTAAACTGAAAAATCTATAGTAAATTAATTGCTTAATTTCATGCATATTCTACCATATATAAACTATGTTTAGTTGCATGATGCTACCTTAAGATCAGGACAATAATTTTCTGTAAAATTCTACACAGCATAAATAATAATAATTTAGTTTCTTTAATAATTGTTTTATATAAAATGTATAATAAACATAAACGCGTTTCTTGTGTCGTCCAAAATCAGTGGAAGAGTTAAGCACGTCTTCATATACAACATAATTAATTGCAATATTCCGATTTCGAAAGACGCCAATATGTTGTTAGCTTATGCAATTCTAGGTACCAATTATTATATAGTTCTTGATAAATTGGACATTATTCGAAAATAAACGTAAAATATGTGAATAATCAAAATGTATACAAACATTTGAAACTGTTGATACATTATATTCGACAAAAGGTAAATGAAATATGAAACAATCTTAACTTCACATTGAATTATATATATATATGTGTGTGTGTGTGTGTGTGTGTGTGTGTGCGTGTGCGTGTGTGTGTGTTTAAATATATATCTTCATTTTGTGTGATGTATATACAAAAGATATCACGAAATATATCATTTTTAAATTTATATTTTATATTTGATAAATAATATTTGTCTTCCATTATTTTACACCATTCTTAGGCAAATGAATTCGCAATTCTTCGTATTTTAAATTTATCAAATGATAAATATCGAACGAAGCCAACTGTTTGCGAATACAAGTTTTCATTTAAATAGTGTCACATATCAGAATCGAAAATTCAAAATTATATTCATTTATTTTAGTTATGAAACAAATTAACATTTCAATAATTATATATATATATATATATATATATATATATATATATATATATATATATAACCAATATGGGTGGAATAATATTCCCCATCCAAAGAAACACTATTTTTAAAAAAGTGCTCAATACAAAGTAGAGCTAATAATAATAATAATATTTATTAATAAATTATAACATTGAAATGTTACAATATCACTACAAAAGTATCTATTTTGTTTCGACACTTTATGTGTCTTATCACCTGATAAGACACATAAAGTGTCGAAACAAAATAGCTACTTTTGTAGTGATATTGTAACATTTCAATGTTATAATTTATTAATAAATATTATTATTATTATATATATATATATATATATATATATATATATATATATATATATATATATATATAACGTAGAATACTTGTATATAAGTCTGATAAATTCCAATAAAGACGAACTGAAAAGAACTCAATGTTAAATGTATTTGTTTAATTTAACAGAGTAATATCATTTAGAAAAAATAGAGATAGTCTACAATTTCATGGGTAATATGTATTTCGCAGCAAAACCTGCTCGTCCGACCCAAAAGATAGAGCAGTTAATAATATTCAAAATAATATCGAAAAATAGTCAAACACAGATGCTCACTTGCCCGTGTATATAATTTAAACATTCCAAAAAGAGAAAGAAAAAAGAAAAATATAAATAAGTGCAAAATAGGAAAAAGAGAAAGACAAAGAAAAGAAAAGGAGAAAAAACAAACAGTATAAAGAGAAAAGCTAACGTCTTAGATCGACACAGCGTCTATTGCATTTCAACTTTTTTCTTAGAAAAACATGACATGGAAAGTTAACATTAAAATTTAGTTTTAAATATAATAGCGTATATTCACGGTACAAAATAAAGTAAATTGTAAATCATACATTTTAATACAAATTAAAATGTAACCACTAGTTGTATTATATTATAAATATAGTTAAAATAATTGAAACTAATAAAAGAGATTATAAATAAAATATAGAAAATTAAAAGAGAAAGAAAAGAAATAACTAAAAAGAAAAAAAAGACAAGAAAAGAAAAGAAATAGAACGACCAGTATAGATAGAAAATCAGTAGAAAAAACATGGCACGTAAATTTAACATTAAAATTTAGTTTTAAATATAAGGGTATATATTTATGGTAAAAATAAAAAATAAATTGAAAATCATACTTTTAATATAAATCAAAAGATAACCACTAGTAGAATTATGTTATAAATATGCTTAAAACTATATATATATATATATATATATATATATACTCTCTGTAGAGTTGGGCGTTGTTCAGAGTGGTTTTGGTGTTCATGTTGCAATGCTAAGGTCAAATGCTTATTCAAAATACTTCATTATGACGTTGTCTTGACGTTAAAAAATGCAAATTAAGTATTGGTTTTTGTTGTATGTTTAAAATTGGGATTTATGCTTGGTAAATTTTGACCCATGAACGGGAATGAAGTATGTATAATTGGAAGAAAGTTCTCGGCGGAATAAAATGCGATGAACTTTTGACGTTGAAGTCGATGCATTTTCACTGAAACATCGGTGGGGGATTCACCTTGTAGAAAACTTGAAAGTGTTATGGCGTTTATAAGGTAGAAGTTATAAAAAGACCCGACGTTTGATGGAATAAAACTAAACGTTTTAGAGAAGTAAACGTTTGGGAAACGCAATATTTTCTATCAAGTTTTGGGGTACCTGGTGAGACAACTGAATGTTTTGTTTGCATATTAGTGCATCAGATCTGGATATGCCACTGACTCGATTTTAGTTAATTTTGAGTTTAGCGTCTTGGAAAAATGCAGAAAAGGGCGCAAAAGACCTACTGAAATTATGTTGAAGTTGATTTTTTGACAAGCTCTCTATAATGATTTGAAAAACTTCTTGCGTACATCAAAGGTTAGGACCTTGATCAACACGGTACCCGATTTTGGTAGAATTCACATAATAACTCTAGGATGAGAAGAGATAATAAATTCTATGCATTTCGGTAAATCTCTTCCGTGCCCTTTTTATCGATTCAAAAAATATGCGTATATCAAACGTTCATGTCATGATCGCAAGTGAACCAGTTTTGATTAAAATCGGACTAAGGGTTTTGGACGAGGCACACGAGCACAAACACAAACACAGACAGACAAACATATCTATCTATCTATCTATCTATCTATCTATCTATATATATATATATATATATATATCCTTTCCCAATTATTCCTATTACACTTTTGTTTTGTTAAACTCATTACACTTTCTGTTGTAGTTATTCTCATTATATTTTTCTTTTCTTTTTATTCTTATTATACTTTCTTTTTGGTTAATTTATAATCACTTTTTTCTTTTCCAGTTGTTCGTATTGCTCTTCCTATCTTATGTATTTCTATTATACTGTTTTTACTATTTATGCTCATTAAACCTCTCTATTTATTTTTTACTCCTGCTAACAACCGTAACGGAGTACATGCTACAGGCCCTTGATGAGTCTGACAATGCTCGTGCGGTTGCTCTGGACATCTCCAAGGCTTTCGACAGGGTTTGGCACTCTGGCCTCCTATGCAAACCACGCGGTTATGGTATTACCGGTCGCCTGCTTGACCTAATCCAATCTTTCTTAAATAACCGCCAAATGAAGGTCGTTCTGAATGTGCGTGCCTCTTCGTCCTACAGCCCGAATGCTGGTGTCCCACAGGGCTCTATCCTGGGCCCGACGCTCTTCCTTATTTTCATCAACGACCTCCCAGATGAGATCAAGTCCCAAGTAGGCATCTACGCAGATGACACTACAATATACACCCGCATCAGTAAGAAACCTGTCGTGGCGGACAGACATAATCTCGCTGTTGACCTTGAACGGGATCTACAATCTATGGTGAACTGGGGCAAAAAGTGGATTGTCAACTTCAATTCATCTAAGACCAAGCTGTTGTCTGTCAACCATTACAGGCAACCTCTCCTGCCTCCAATAAGCATGGACCAAGCGATTCTCCCGGACAGTAATACACTACGCCTCCTCGGATTACCCTGTTCTCAGACCTCAAATGGAACCACTATATTGAATCCATAGCAAAATATACTGGTAAGAAGGTTGGGTCACTATGGCGTTCCAGGATGTTTTTCCACCTGAATCCATCCTGCATATATACAAGTCAACCATCCGCCCGTGCATGGAGTACTGCTGCCATTTATGGTCAGGCGCCCCTGCCGTTCTCCTCAGTGTTCTTGACAGGCTCCAAAGGAGAATCTGTAATGTGACAGGTGCTGATCTGTCGGCTCAACTGCAGCCATTCCCCATCGTCGAAATGTGGCCTCCCTTTGTCTGTTCTATAAATACTTTCATGGCTTCTGCTCGGACGAACTTAAGTGACTGGTGCCTCCTCAACAGGTGTTTACTCGTGCAACCAGACTGGCAACTGGGTCCCACCCATTCACAGTCAGGTTAGCCAAATGCAGACGACAAATCTAATCCTGCAGCTTCTTCTCTCGCACTTCCCGCCTGTGGAACTCACTCCCGTATTCTTGCTTTCCTGACGGTTACAACCTCCAGAAATTTAAATGCAAAGTCAATACTCATCTACTAACCACTGAACTCTAGCTCTCTCCCCACGCCCGTATAACCCTCCCTTTCTCTCCACCTATGTATCTTTCATCGCACCTGCTTTCTCAGCTTTGTATTGTTCTTTTCTTACTAGTTTGTACTCCTCACTCTTTTGCAATTAATCGTTTTACATTTATGTAGGCCCCTGCACATCAGTGGCATTCCAGCCTTCCTCGATTTATTCTTATTAAACGTTTCTTTTATTTTCTTATTATATTTTTTCAAGTCATTTCAATTAAACGTTCTTTTATATTTCTTATTATTACATATTACTTTGCATTTATTTCTTATTTGCACTTTATTTTCTTTTTATCATTATATTTTCTTTTGTTTACATTTTCTTTACTATTTATTCTTATTAAAATTTATTTTTTATTTATTCAAATCACACTTATATTCTATATATTATCCAAACAATGTCCTATCTTTTTTATATTTTCAGATAACATGTACTTTCTCATTTATTCTCTTGACAGTTTATTTTCTATTTATTCTTAAAATACGTTTCCATTTATAGTTATTAAATTGTCTTTTCTATTTATTTTATAGTGGGTTGCTTATCTATTCTTTCTCTAGTTGTAGTGTGAGTCTGTTCTAGTAAAGGGTAACTGTATACTGTTGCAGGTTAACAGAATTTGGCCTTGTTGTAGATAGCCCACTATAAGTCATAAAATGATTATAAGATCAAGAAAAGCAAATTGAGTTGAAAAATAACATTTTTATATATTCACTTATCAATTAATGGTTTTTACAATTAAAGTTATACTTGAATATAGGTCAAACGGAGGTTAAAATGTTCATGGCAAATTTTAAGCTGAAAGAAATGTAAGGCTTAGGAATGTGGGGAGCGTGTAATTGATAAATGTCTTTGATGTAGTCGCTCCTTAGGTCAGTAAGTAGTTTTGAGAGAGGGAAGAAGGAAGGAGAGGTGAAGGGACGAGCATAGTAACCACTTGACTTGGTCAAGGGAGATATTAATTACTCTCGCCTGTCACCGTCGGTCTGTCTGCTGGGTGCTTTCTGTCTCGGCTTTTTATTTCGGCTTTTTGGATCGCAGATGATCATTTGAGATTTCATATCCGTCTTTGTTTCTGGGCTTCACATTGGCTGAGAAATAAAATTCGCGTAGGCTCGCGAAACGGAAATGTAATATTTGATTAATTTTTATTTTTCAGTCGGAACATCTGCGCGAACCCGGATGCGCAACGACGACTTTCAGTCATTTGATTTTTGGTCGTGAAAGCGCTAACATCCGGTCCATCTCTTTTGCTCGGTATCACCACAGTTTCTTTTACAAAATTCTTCTTTACTAATTTCGGATCACACATTATTGTTCTTTCAATCTGATTACAAATTATTTTCTATTTATTCATAGTACATATACTTTTGTAGATATTTCTTATTAAACATCGTTTTCTATTTTTTCTCATTACGCTTTCTTTTTATCTTTTCTTCCTAAAAGTTATTTTCTATTTTGCATTCTGTTTATTCTTTTTACACTTTCATTTCCATATACGCATATTATGATATTTTATATTTATTCTTATTAAACATTCTTTTCTGTTTCTTTTGATTATAAATGTCTTTATTTCTTATAAGTTGTCTTACGGCGTTGATCGGGGTTTTTAGTGGTTATCTTGAAAATCTAATTTAAAAAAGCTCTCTTATGAGGTTGCTGTGAGGCGTAAGTGGGAAAATGCGAAGTACATATTTGTTATTTGTATTTGTAAATCCGGAGTAATGCTTCGTCAATTTTGCCAATAAACAGCAATGATATATGTACGGGGGCGGGCATTAAGATAGCCTTTCATGTGATGTGATGACGTTGTGACGCAGAAGAATACATGCATTGTCACTGCAAGTTCATAGGGGTTGGCACCTTGTAAAAAACTTGAAATTTTTATGGCATATGATAAAGAAGAAGGTACAAAAATATCTGATTTTTATTAATACAACTAAGTGTTTTGGAGAAATAAACGTTCGCAAAACGAAATATTTTCGCTCAATATTTGCAACACCAATTACGTAAATTGAAACCTGTGTTCGCATATCAAGCTTTCAGTCCATGATATCCCAGTGATTCGGCTCTTGTTTGATTTTGATTGAAGCGTCTTGGAAAGATGCATACAAGTGCGGAAAAACAATGTTTGTCGTTGATTTTTTACTATCTTTTTCCATTGGCTTTTACAATGTTTATGTACATCAAATGTTCGGAACTTTATCTACGTGTTACCTGATTTTGGTTGAATTTGCATATGGCGTCTCGGTATAGCAGATAATGTAATTTCTAAGCTTTTTGGTAATTTCTGTCATATCCTATGAAGCAATTCGAAATATTTTTGCGTATATAAAAGGTTCCTGTCATGATCGAAAATTGATTCAATTTTGATTGAAATCGAACGAAGTGTTTCAGAAGAGTAGAGTTAGTATTGCGGATTCCGGTTGAGAAACCACACAAAATTATATATAACCATAACAGAAATGGAGATAAAAAAATGTAAGTTATATTGAACAAAAATATACAAAATGGAAAACGGATTAGTCAGTTCAGGAATACTATGAGTAGAAATCAATATATACAGTCTTGAAGTTGAAATATTATGTCAAGGTAATGAGTCTATATCCAAAACAACTCCAACTAATACTGCACCAAAATACGAACCGAATCCTTACTAATCTCTGCCACGAGTAGGTTGATGCTCTCCGCCCAAAGGCAGAGAGCTGACAGTGACATATGTAGCTCTTTGCAACTACTACACTATTTAATTGGCCTTCCCGCTTAAGACAACATGTGGCACATGGCCATTTTTATGTTGGTCTTCTGGACCATATATCCTGGCCAAAAATATCTGTCTATTTTCTAACCTTCGGCGGAGCCACGACTAAGTTAATGCTCTCTGTCTGAAGGCGGAGAGCTGAGAGTGACAAAGGTAGCTCTTTGCAACTACTACACTATTTAGTTGGCCCTTCTAAATTAAGGCAACATTTGACACATAGCCATTTTTATGTGGGTTTTCTGGGCCATATAGCCTGATCTAGAATATCTGTCTATTGTTCCCCAGTCGTGATTCTAAACTTCGGCGGAACAACGACTGGTTTAATGCTCTTCGCCCGAAGGCAGAGTGTTGACAGTGACAAAGGTAGCTCTTTGCAACGACTACAGTATTTTGTTGGCCCTGTCACTTAAAGCAGCATGTGGCACTAGGACATTTTATGTGAGTCTTCAGGGCTATATAGCCTGGCAAAAATATCTGTCTATCGTTCAGAAAGTTGTGAATCTAACCTTCGGCGGCGCAACAACTGGGTTTGTGGTCTGCGTCCGAAGGCAGAAAGCTGACAGTGATAAACGTAGCTCTTTGCAATTACTACAAGATTTACTTGGCCTTTCAACTTAAGGCAGCAAATGGCACTAGGCCATTTCCATGTGGATCATCCGGGCCATATAACCCGGCCCAAAATATCTGTCTTTTGTTCCCCAGTCTGATTCTACCTTTCGCCGGGGCCACGACAGGGTTAATGCTATCCGCCCGAAGGTAGAGAGCTGACAGTGATAAAGGTAGCACTTTTCAACTACTACAGTATATAGTTAGCCTTCCCACTTAAGGCAACATGTGGCATATAGACATTTTTATATGGGTCTTCCGGGCCATATAACACGGTTAAAATATCTGTCTCTTGTTCCCCAGTCGTGACTGTACCCTTCGGCGGAGCCACGATTGAGTTGATGCTCTCCGCCCGAAGGCAGAATGCTGATTACACTATTTATTTGGCCTTCCCACTTAAGGCAATAAGTGGCGCAAGTATATAATAATGTTTCCACTTGCGTTAATATGTCAAACAATAAAATAATATTTGATTTTTTAACACGTTCTTCTTCTTGAGTTTTCCCGCGTCCTGATTTTTCGACTCGAACGTTCTTGCATTGAACGTGTGCGAGACTCATCTATGCCTCATTATATTACTCCAGATTGCACTTGATTCGTTCTATCATATATTCTCTTCGTAAAGTCAGAATGAGCATAGAACTTAATATTGTCGTACAAACAAAGTATAGAAAAATGGCATTCGAGATTTAAAATTTATAAAGAATTTGAAGAACGGGAGAACCAAGAATATAAACTGATTTTAAGAAATGGTCAGTTCAAAATATGCAGCTGAAGATTACATAGTTCATAAAGTTCAGACTCGTCCTATAGACAGAAGATTATATATATATATATATATATATATATATATATATATATATATATATATATATATATATAAGTCTGCCTTCTTCTACCGAGAGCCCGTAGCTCACAAGTAGAATCGCCGACTGACGCCAATTCGGTCAGGTTTCAATCCTGGTTACAAGAAAATCGTCTGTCTAACAGTACTGATGAGATGTGATAAAGTGAAACAGATCTGTCTGCGGATGAATATATATATACTCATAGAAAAACAAGTAATGATGTAAAATACAAAAATAAATGACATGCCAATGGAAAAAATATCATGCAACAAGCGAAAAATGAAAATAACTTAGAAAAGAGGAAGATGAGAAATGACTTACTTCACGAACATTTGAAACATCTGTTCGGTACCATTAGCGATGTTAAGCAACGTCAATGATAGACGAATTCTTTCGTTATATTCACTTACGATGAACTATAATTGGGGAATGTATGAACCCTTCTGTTCTACTGTAGTAGTAATATTTGTGCCACTAAATCATTATTATCACCCTTTCTCAAAGAGAAAAGAAGAAATCTTACAATCTTTGATATTTTATGGCTTTTAATAACCTGAGAAACCTTGGTAAAACGTAGAAACCGACCAGTCCGTGAAAACGGGAAAATATGACACAATAAAGGAAATGAAATATAAGAATTGGAAAATATGCATATATCTAGAGAGACAGGTAAACTGCTTCATGTATATTTCAGTAGCACAAAACACATCACTAACATTAACGACTGAAAGAGAACAACTGATTTATACTATAATTCTCCTTCTTTGATTTATATATATATATATATATATATATATATATATATATATATATTTGTTTTTTCCTGGAGATAATTGATATAAAACAGTTACATAATTATTAACTTTCCAAGCGCTTTCGGCCACTTTGCTCCCCATTCTCAAGGATTATATGTTTTTGATAATGTTATTCTATTCTCATTTTTTTATTCTAATTTGATTTAATTTGTCCCTCTGAAAGGGGGCTATCATGAAAGCTATCATGTAACTTGTGCAACTGGACATCGCGCAAGCGTCTGTCTATTTAAAATGGATTCAAAACACTATTTCCACTATTAGATAATAAAAGAAATGATGGTAGGAGAACATTCTTCAATGAGTCAAAACATTAGGATAAACTAATAACATTGGAAAGATAACATCCTTGAAGATGGCTAGTGAGACGTGAAACTATTAGGAAACTTTTTTTTTTTAAATATAGTTAACTTCCTTATCTTCAGCAAAAAGTAAACGTAATTATACTGGAAAAATTAAATCAACAAAATTTTTGGAAAGGAAAATTCTCCTGTTGAAAATTTATGCTGATCTACCAGTTTGATCTACCAAAGTAGCATCTCTCCCAAAAAGATCAATCATAATTATAATATGTATATTCAAATTTCAATGGGGGTTTGGAAAAAAAATCTTATAGGCTCACTTTTTATGAACCCTAAACTATAATTTCAGAGAGCTTTTTGCCGAAAATATTGGGAACTGTAAGAAGAAGGCCTAAACCCATAAACAGTTTTGAAATTAATAAGCAAAATAAGTATTCCCAATAAACTGAGTGATAAATGTAAATTTTTCTCAGTATAAAAAAAAGAATATTAAAATATCATAATCAAAATTTACTTTTTATCTAATATAACGAATTAATTAGTTAGCGTCTTCATCAAAGCATATTTAAAACGCTTTTAAAAAAGATATTAACTATTCTCTTTCTTCCAATTTAATGAAATAAATTTTAGCCTAAATTTATTAATATTGGTTAAAATTTAAAGTTTATGCACGTGATATTTTTAAGGTTATTACTAACGGCTAGCCTTGACTTCTCGGTCTAGCTGCTTCACATCGATATTTATTGTGCTACTATACTACCTCTCTCCCCTTTATGACCTTTTCCTTACCAACCATCCATGCGTCTTCCTTTATTTCCGGTCACACTAACATTTCTTTATTTATGTCCGTCTGGGGTCGAATAAACCGGGTTGTAAGAACCTGTTCAAATGGTTGTACCCCAAACGTTAAATATGAATTTACAAATTGAATAAATAAATATTTGGTCCGTAAATTAAATTTAACATTGAGCGATATTTGGATAAGTTTTAATATTTGAGCTAATATTGAGTACGTCCATTGGAATTATTTATCAAATCTTCTGTATATATATATATATATATATATATATATATATATATATATATATGAGTGAGTGTGTGTGTGTTTTCGTGTGTGTATGTGTGTTTATTACTGAAGTGATTTTAAATTTTCATGAATGTATTTTTCCTTTCTAAAATCTGAAATGTGACTTTCACAAACCTGCGAAATATACTGTTGGATTCCAGTGACAGAAAGTCGTATAATTCACCCGAAAGGATTGTAGTAAATTCAATTCTTGAAAATAGCAGAACTGTAAAATATTCGCATATCATATTATCACTTTTTCAATAGTATAATAAAATATTCTAGGCCAAATTTTTATGAGTTGATTTCATTTTCTATTGGCACACATCAGTTTTTACTTCCATCGTGAAGACGACATTCACTTAAAATGCTTGTGAACAAGTTTCTGTCTAATATTATTACTTTCAATTTATTGAAAAAGTTGCCATTTCAGCATATCAATTTTTTTCACTGTTGAATCCTTTTTGCTTGAAAGAACAAATGAGGCATGCGTATTGTTTTTACTCCTAGTATTAATTCCGGTATTATGTTGTTTCTACGTATACTATTCTGAAACAGTTTGTGAATGTCTATTTCAATATGCGTGGTTATTTCAACATTTGACGAAAAAAATTATATTTTGCACAACAATTACTTAATTTTCAGCACAGTATTCATTCTAAACTATGTACTTTATTCAGCGTTTCTGTATTCATAAAGTATATATGTACGTATTATAATTCCCAAAAAAACAGCCGTAGTGAACTATAAAGTGCTCACCTACAGTGCGGGAAATTGTGGGTTCTATTCCCATCCGGGTGATATTGAAAACTTTAAATATAGTACTTGACACCTCTCTGCTTAGCACTCAGCAATTACCGCAAGGTAATAGCGAAAGTAATGGGAGCCTGCGAATCGACCACGACCAACTTACTTATAATTTGTCAATGTTCATCAGATATTGTTTCATGATGAGCATTTATTGTTTCCTCTTTCAATTTCAGGATCCTAAAACACTAACTCGCATCCATTCTTTCAAACACTCTTCCCATCTACCCAATCCTGAGCCTCGGTATCCTTACACGTCTATCACCCTCCTTCTGACATTTCCTATATCTAACCACTCTTTCTCTTTACCTTCCCCTATATAACCCCTTGCGCAATAGTGGCAGTGGAATGCCTTGCTTTGGGTGAAATGATTAAAAAAATATTTAAAAGAATAAAATTAAAATGGTTTCTACAGATTGTCCTTTGCATAGCAATAGCGCTGCCATATTTCATGCATATCAGTAATATTTTATTTTCTCTTTTGATTTCCCATTTTATTTTACGGTTTTTATCGGAAACATTTTCTACCGTAAATCCACCTTGAGATCATATCAGAATAATATTCATATTTGGCGCAGACGTAAACCGTCCATGTTTTTATACCTGGGTCAACGCAGTTTTCTATCCTGAGAAGTAGTTTCCTATTTTATTTCTACTGAGACAATATGGTCTATGGAAATCTATAAATGTCATCCTTTAATTCTCTTAACACCATTTCCAAGCTAAGAATTATTCATACAACGACGTAATACGTTTACTCGCCAGAATCGTATAGCTTTCACTTTCACGAAATAAATGAAAAATGTCTGAAAAATTTATACGAAGACGCAAATCCAAAATAGACAGAGATATCATCACCCGGACAAAATCTTTAAGGAAAGCTGGAAAGGATAACAAATCAAATTATAATCATGTTGTCGATTAATTCAGTTTTCATTATAACCCGGATACAAAAGACCCGGATATAAGATAGATTTTCTCTGGTCCCAAATTAGAGCCTGTGTTAATGTATATAAAATAAACCAAACCCTGATATAAGAGAAACTTTATCCGGTCCCGAAAATTATCTTATATCAGGGTTACACTGTAGTAGCATAATAATATAATCTATGCTCTAAATATCTCACCACCCTGGGAATACCGAAACATTTTTGATCAATAAAGATTATATTAACATAGGCTGTCTTTAAAAAAAAAAAAAAACGGTATCTATATTTTACAAAAAAATGATTGCTTTTATGGATACCTTCGTTCTTAGCCGCCTTTGATGTAGTTGTTAGCGATTTGTGATGAGAAATCGGAGAACCGAGTTTTAAGTTTGGTCGGCTTGATTATATTCACTTACATAAAAATATCCTTGGAAAAGATAAGAATCTATCCACACCCGCAGATATGAGTTAACTAATATAACTGGAATCTAGAAAATACTACTCAATTAATAATTAAATATTAATTCGTAAAGAATAGAATTGTTTTCAAATAAGATTATTTATTTCTGCTTTAAATAACCTGCAAAGAGTTCAAAAGCCATAAATAATACATCTACTAATCACACTTTCTCTGTTTGCAATAAAATAACATTAAGCTATCGCAGATTGTTCTGGTTATCCAATGTATTTTCGACAGTGTACAGATCGGGATACTAAAATCAAGCAGGTACAAAAATGTAAATACCTGGGAAGTATTCTATCAGAAGACGGGAAGTGAGACACAGAAATACGAGGAGGCGAATTGGCATGGTGAAGGAAGCATTCAAGACGTTGAATAAAGTATCAAGAAACAGGACAATTTCACTTTAAACAAAAATGGGGGGGTGCTGGAATGCTATGTGATGTCAGTTCTTCAATATGGTAGTGAATGTTGGACAATATCATCTAAGACGAAGGAAAAACTTCAAGCAACTGAAATATGATTCTACAGGAGGATGCTGCGAATATCATTGATCAAGCATGTGAGCAATGTTGAGGTTTTGGAAATAATGGAAACGAACAGGAAATTAATATTGAGCATCAGGAAGAGACAGCTGAAATTCCTGGGAAATGCTAAGAGGAAAGAGGTCTTGGAGAACCTGATACTAACGGGCCAGATAGAGGTAAAAAGAGACACAGGAGAACAGCGGATAACATATTTGAAGGACATAATCAGGTGCATGATGGAACGAGGGTCGCATGGTGTAACAGGAGAAGGCATGCTAAGAGCCACCATGGATAGGGAGACGTGGAAATCCATGATCGTGGAAATCCATGTCCTGAAAGAACAGGGCACATAGAAAAAAAGAACAAGAAGAATCATGTATATATTCTGTTAATTTTCACCCACTCAGCTTTGAATCAATCCAAGTTCACGACTAGAACATTTGATACTTATGATTATTTCATTTTTTTTACTTAACCACGACATCAATCTGTTACATAAAACTTATCTATTCAGTGAAGAGATGTTCTTATTTTCTGCCTTTCTTTAAGATGTGCAGTGATTATTATTACAATAAGCTGACGTTTGTCATAGTAATAAAATTTCAGCTGCTCTACACTTAAGCAGGTGTCACACGACGTAGCTGAGAACCTCTTTTATGAGGTATTAGGCATTTTCTATCTCATAAGATAATGCTAGCAATTTCTTTATAAAAATTGGTATCATTTTGTAAGCAGTCTGTGAGGAAAAATCTGGAAAGTGGAGTAGTTTAACAGACCAATCGATACATGGCAGTCTCTACGGTAGGTATGAGAGACGGACGTGTAATGAGGAATACATTCTGCGTTGTCTTCTGATCACTAACTGTTGACTTCCCCTTTTCTCACCTTTGATGACTGCTTAAATAGCCTTAAGCCAGTCGGCTGCTCACTGGTCTAGTATAACAGAGGAAAGCTTTTTCCAAGGAAATTGGAGAGAGTTGATATTTTCAGTGGTAGAAAAAATAATTTGCTTGTGTATTCTTCGGTTTTTCTTTTACTTATTTTGTTTTGATAATCTGTATAATTCCTTTTCAATAATAACGTCTTGAAAAATAAAACTTCCTTTCCTTTAATATGTGTCTATATTTCTGAGACAAGGTTGCATTTACAGTCTTTATATTATTAGGACTATTGTCCTCATCTTTGTTGTCATTTTCCCGACGTTTCAGCCGTTGTAAGCTCTGGCCTTCTTCAGATGCTAGGAATTTCAAACCAAACCCTTTATTACAATCGCTGGGGTATATCATCCTCATTCCTTGCGTAAATAGTCGGGTGGAATCATGAGTTATCTCCCTCTAAACCTGCAAGTTACTTGTTGACTACTGCTGTAGCTGGTATTGAACTCACAATTCTATTGGTCAAGTCACAAGAACTAACCAACCTCTATATTCAGCCATGTGACCTTAAAGACAAGAACAGCTGAATTTTGGAACTAATAAATTTATTGTCCAGTAACCCTTTTTTCATCAAGACTTCATCCTTATCCTTTATCATCCAATAATTTATCGTGACGTTTTCCCTATTTTTGAGGATGCTTATTCTATAATATCTTGTATATTTCATATCATTTAACAGTTTGCAAATATATACAGTATTTTTCATTTTATTGTTTTTTTTAAAATGATAGTTATTTTGATATAATTCCTGTAAAATTTTTGGTTTTGTAACTTTAATATTCTCTTGAACTCAGATATTTGTGTTGGTGTTATTCATTCCATATACGAAACTGCCTTAGTTTTTCCTCACAAAATATAATAAAAACAGACACAGCAGGAATCCAAATCTGTACCGCAGTGGGTGTTAAAACAGAAGAGGAAAGTGTTGTTTTACAAAAATACTATGAACGGAAAGAGAAAATCTATTGGTCGGGTCACTTTGTTTAAAAGAGTCGTCCACCCAATACATAAACGATCTCAATGGCGTCTTTCTGCCAACTGATTAACTACAGAAAAGATAATCTGTTAAAGCATGTAAAATAGGTTCGGATTTTGTTGCCAGCTTCCCTCAATAACAAGTCACCCGGTTCTGGAAAAGTTCCAAACAGTCTGATAGCATTCAACCTTCCAATATTCTCATATATAACTACTGGCTGGAGAAGTCGAGGTACTTATTTTTCTTTCGTATTATTTGTTTTAAATATTTGTTTTTCGTTACATTTAAACAACAGCAGTTTTTTTTTCTCTTTTTTCCCTCGTTTTACACTTGGCTATAAATTTGAATTTTACATCCCATTCACCTCTCCAGATTTTTTTGTAATCACCGTAAGGAATGTGTTATTTCAACTGTGTCATCCATATATCGATACGTTTCTTTTTGTCTATCCCTTCATTATAATATTTGTCAAATTTTTTTCATCAAGTCCCGTCAGATATTTAAGTCACTGAGCACGATTTTACTATGATTACACGATCTAATTATTCAAAAAAATAAGAGGAATAATAATACTGATATTATTTGTTTTGGGAGGGAGAGCGGGGTGCCTGTCTGTTAAGAATCAAATGATACTTATTCTCGTTATTCTCAAACTGATGATTTGGCCGATATATATTTTTTGGATAAATTGTGAAATCATTTCTCATTTCCTTATCCACTTTATTTTTTTGAAACAGAAACACTAGTAACCTGGCCATCGGAAAGTCACAGGGCAAGATATCAAGTTGGTATTGAACAAAATTCATGATGACTGAGTGAATAGATGAACGAAATCTGAGAATCTGGTGAGAGGGAGGACAGAGTTAAAGGCCACAAAGTATAAAGAATTTTGATTTTCTATATTTTAAAGGACACTGCACATACAAGAAGAACATGTATACTAATATGTTTTTTTTATAATTTTAATCCAAGAAAACTCTCGCCAGAATCCTAATATTTCCATTATTCGGATTATAATTCTTCCAGTGATTTTCCCTTTCTCGAATTAGGTCGAGTTATTTACAAAATCTGTTGCATTGGCTCGTATTAATTCTTTTATTCTTAATTATCGCCCTGAATCTTTCTGAATATTTATAATGATTCAAAACATATCCGTAGATATCGCGATACTAACCATTCACAGAGTATAACTGACATAAAGTCAAATGTTTTGTGAATGATTTTAATCCGTGAGTGAACTGAAACAAAAATAAGACCGCACACAAGAAATTACATTTGAGTCTAGAATTATTGTAACACTTAGTCAGTTAAGTGCCATGCGCGATACACGCTTTGGGCGATCATGTCTCGAAAGAGACATGACTGACTGGGCAGAAGATTATCCCGCAGTAGGTTGCCATTGCTTTCTGCGGTAGACTGGTTGCCGACCAAGGCTATAGAACCCAATCTGTCCTATTATTTAACCCATAACTGGAGGGAAAGAGGCGGATTAATACCTTTCCCAAGGGTATTTGCGCGTAAGTGAATGCAAAGAATTCAACTGGAATTCGAACTCGGTTCCCCGATTTCTCGTTCCAAGCCGATATGCACTGCGCCACAACGCCGTAACACTTAGAACAATCCTAAATTGTTTTTTGAGATATAATGAAATTCTAGACAACATTTAACGGTTCAGTCAAAACAATTTGACACGAATATTAAATACTGAACAAATTGCTAGTGTTCTAAGGAGACAAACTGCTACATTTTTGCATGTAAAAATAGTAAATTTCAATAGTATTAAACCTCAGTCCTTACTAATATGCTACCATGCTATCAATACGATTTTACTACTACTATTATATAACCACTACTGCTACAACTACTATAATTAATAATAATAAATAAAAGAGAAGTAATTTCAAAAGCAAAAAGAAATATAAACTATTGAATAAGCATGGAAAAACACTTGTGTAATTATTGCAGTATCTGTAAAGAGCTGTTCTTGTGAAGTTGGGGAAATCAGTCATCTAGCTAATCAATTTAGTTAACAGCCTCCATCCTAAGCCTATGCCATTTAAATATACCTTATATTTTAAACATGATACTTGACTGTATTTTGTTTATGCTAAAGAATTTCATAATAGTTTGAAGTAAACTTGAACGCATCACCTTTCATAGTAATAGTAAGTTAATAGCCCAGCATGGGGAAATAGAGAGAGGAGAATTTTGTAGCCCCGAGATTTCAAGTAGGAAAAAATGAGTACATCTTCTTAATGTTGAAAAATGACAAACAATTCCAAAAAGAAGGATAAACGCGAAAATATTTATAAAATGAAACTACTGTTGAATACAGAAGAAAAGTTTGAAGAAAGACCATTATATAAAACATTTTCTCATTTGCAATTCTATTAGAGCCACTAGAATGCAACGGGTTACAGAGAGTGAAAGAAACAGAGAGGACAATAACATTACGGAGTTCAAGGAGACTGTCTTTGCTTTTGATTCTTTTAAGATCGTAGTTGTCATAGAAAACAAGAAGACGATAATGATTTCCGAAAGAGAGAAGTACATGAAAAACATTTTTAGCATAGAATATACAATTAGCAAGTCTGATATTGAAATTATGAGACTTAGTATTCTAGTAATGAGCATAACATCTTATAATTTGAGGTACCAACGAGAAAATTAATATTTATTTTCAGTAATACAGCAATGTGGCACAAGGCCAATAGAGGTGTTTGGAATGTCTGGTTTCAATCTGTCTTAACATAATCTTAGCGAACTACAATTATTGACCCAAACATAGCACTGCGTTTCAATGATCATTCAAACTACAACCACCATAATACATTAAATATTCATGAAACCTGGCTAATATTTGGAGAATAGGAATAAAAATGTCTCTCTCTTCTTCAGTTTTCAAATACGCGATACAGTGCAAAACACTATTTTGACCTGTTGGTGATCACATCTTTTTACACATAATGGACTCGCCTGATGTGTACATATAATCCTGACTATACAGAGAACGATAGTAGTTGTAATGTGACAGTCGTTGCAAAGTAGAACTAGATTGGCAAAGCAGTTGTAAAGCAGTTGCTTAGTTGGTCAGTAAGTTGCTGCAGAGCAAGTTGGGGTTGTTGGAATATAGACGTATTACCAGGACATACTATTTTACTGCAAGACTGTATATATTGATTTCTACTAATAGTATTCTTGAATTGACTAACCCGTGTTCCAGTTTGTATTTCTTGTTCAATATAACTTACATTTTCTATCTCCATGTCTGTTTTTGTTATTTATCATTTTGTGTGGTTCCCAGCCGGAATCCACAATATGACCAATAGAAAAAATTGTTGGTTCCAAACTGAAGAAAAACCAAGGTGAATATTCGTGAATATGTGTGAAATTTATTCGAAGGAATAGAAAAAGGGATCGATTTACAAACTGAGAAAAAGTAGAGAGCCAATGTCAAATCATTTTTTGAGAAATAATAAAAGGTGGATCAAAGAAAAAATAAACAGAGAACAGAGAAAGCAACCAGTCATCATGTCGTAGTGGACTCTCAAGCCGCCGATGGGGCACAAATGTCAACGCGATCATTTGCTATCCTCTCACTTTCTCCCTGATGCTGTTTTTTTTTTATCTCATCTTCTTCCTCTTACCTTACACACACTCAACTAAAAGAAAGAGATTTCTATGTGTCTGTGTCAAATTACATGCTAATACATAATCAGACATAATAAGCGTAAGGGAATTTAAAAGAACTCTATTCAAATCCGAATCTAAGCAAACTTAAAATAGGTCTTTTTTATGTTGAATACAATTTTATAACATTTATGTGAAAAACAAACATTTTTAATTTGTTTTAAGCATTTTGAAAATTTACTTCGTGTCATTAATATAAACTTGTGGTAGAAATTTCATCGAATGTCTGAAATTATAATGCTTGATTATTTGTCCTGAAACAAGCTATTGAAACTTCAAATGTGTAAAGCCTTAACTAAATTCTTTATTTTATTTCATAAAAAAATAACACATGTCTTTCCACGTCATTATCCGTACGTTAACTCAAATATTTATATATATCAATATTTATAGAATATGCAACAAGAAAATTATGAGAGATTTATTAATGCCGAGATGCCAGGTCACGACCGAAAAATGTGCCAACACAACTTATGAAAATGGAAGGAGACGAGAAAAGGCGACACTAATACATAGTATAACATAATCCGCCGTTTTATTACACTGAAAGATTATATTGCTGAACTTTACTTCACAGCAGGCTACAATGTCTTCATTACCGCTTTAAAATTATTCTCCTACTGCATGAATCGATTTTTTCTTAACAAATTATAACAAATTTTTAAAATTTTACAAGCGGACATTTTGTTATCTGACAGATTTTCCTTCAGAAAAATGAAGGCAGTTTTATTATGTTCGCTTCAAGAAATAAATATTTTTCGCTTTTATTCTTTCTCCGTGTATAATTTAAATGTTTTAAGTCTCCGCTCCTTCGCCAAGCATGTTTAACGATGACGTTTTTAATGGACAAAAACAAACAAAAAAATTACACACGAGTGTCCTTGTTATTTATTTATTTTTCCCTCTTTATAGCACTAGACTTATTTTCCGCCGGACTGAATAACAAAAATGTCTTGTTTTCTTCCGTCCCTTAGTTTCTAGTTTTCAAGTCTACGTTCAGCGAGCTGCAAATTATTTTCTTGTACATTGATTTTTACTCATTTTCTTCAATAAAACAAAAATAGAGCATTTTCCGTTATACTTGACAATCGTTTCTATGGGAAAAAATTATTCAATTTTATTCAAGCTGCCATCCTCTAATAGATACATATATATATATATATATACACGCATTCTAACACGCACACTCACACGACATATATATATATATATATATATGTGTGTGTGTGTGTGTGTGTGTGTGTGTGTGTGTGTGTGTGTGTGTGTCCGTGCATGTATGTGTGTGTGCGTGCATGTATTTTCTGCTCTCGCTAACCGCTTGAGCATTATTGAGAGAGGTAAATTTAATAAACAATAGTTATATACGTCTTTACGCTGTGTTCTCTGATTTTCGTGTTAAACGCTCATCCGGTGTGGTTACAAGATAGAAAAGTCTCGAACACTGAAGTATTTGAAAATTTTAAAAAAACATTACAAGTTATGAAATCAGCCTTTGTTTAACTTTAGCCAATAGCCTAGTGGGTGAATTTCCAACTGCTAAAAAAATCAGTCTGGTTTCAGTCTCGGCTAGATTTTTTCAGTTAGTCTAGCCATACTGTTGAGCAGTGATACAGAAAACAGGCCTGTCTGAGGATCGTTTATATATATATATATATATATATATATATATATATATATATTCATTACAAAGAATTTTATTTTTATCTTGCGTTCCACAACACTGCTGTGTTTCCAAATTTCTTATGTTTCCAGAAAGCCGATATCCCTTTCATTTAAGGTTACCTGGTATATAATGTTTCCAGATTGACCATAGTATGACACTGACGCGTAAAGTCCTAAAAATTTAGTTTAGTTGTTTGTTTCACCAGCATATCTACTCTTTTGGGTCATTTAATGCTGAAGAATTTGCTTGGTTTTTGTTCACTGCTTGTTGAACTTTTATGAATCTATTGCTGTCGAGATGTAAATAGTGGTGTTGTGATTTGATGTGTGATGTGCATAACATGGTTCTTTTGCAACTAAATTTTGTTATATAATTTTGTTGGTTTTAGAAATTCTAAAAAGGTCATTTGGGTCAACTTTGTTGAAGATGTCATTCAGATTGTTTTCTTAGTATCTTAATCACATTTATTCAAGATCTATTACATTCCATGTCTGGAGCTCTACACAGTGAAACCTAGAAATTTAATTTTCAGCGACCTCCTACACACACACACAGACACATATATATATATATATATATATATATATATATATATATATAATTATTTTACGTCTTATTTTTATCATTCGATATTTATAGATGTTTATTTTTCACAATTAAAACCTTCTTAATTTTTCTTGCAATATAAAATTGTCATTCTTTTGTATTCTATGACAAATTAATTTTCTATCCGTACCATATATCGTATAACTGACAAGATTAATTCGCATGATAACGCTATCCCTAATTTGTTTGATTAAATACGCTTTTTTACAATTCCAGAATAAATATTTATACAGATATACTTACATAAAATAGCATTTTCCCATGTATAAATATCAAACTTTCATCAACATTAACACAGAAAAATTTCATGTTTAAATAATATAATCTATGACAGTGAACACTGAATTCATCCACAGAATCGAAGATAATGAATAAATTTAATTTTAAGACATAATTTAATCCAGATTAATCTACATAACACATGACCGATAATCATCTGGTGACTGAGGAAAGGAATAGTTAATAAATTCTTAGGTCTTCAAAACAAAACTTATTAGCGACCACTTTCCGCTTTCTATCTTCTTGTTCTCCATGTGCAGCGTTCCTTGTAGATCGTAGATCGGAGGTGTTCATTGACTTCCAGTTGACTCTGGACCATGTCGCTCTCAATATTTGTTCGTTGTATCTCTTCTAAACCTCACTGCACTATCCATTTGATCAGACCTGACATGTACGTCCCGCGCTGCTTTCCCCTGTCTCTCCTTCCTTATATCCCACATGTGAGTATTAAAATTTCCAGGCCTTTTTTTCTCATTACTTGCCCCAGGAATCTCATTCTGATTCTTCCTGATATTATGTATGAGTTTTCTATGTTTGCATCTTTTCTGACATGTCATCTTTGCACACGTGATTCGCCCATGGTATCCTCAGTATCCTTCTGTAAAATAACATTTCTGTTGCCACAAGCCTCTCCTTTATTCTTGATCATATCGTCTAACATTCACTTTCATACAGAAGGACAGATAACACATTGGAATCCAGTAATCCTTTCTTTGTTTCTAATTAAATTTTCCTGTCTTTCAGGACTCTGGTTAGCTTCTGAAATGCCTCTTTGGTCATGCCAATGCGTCTTTGGATCTCCATATCACACTTTCCCTTTTCTGTCAAAACACTTCCTAGGTATTCGAATTTTTTATTTCTTTTATTTTAGTTTTTCCGCCTGGTAGTTGCCATATTTGTCTCTTCTTTTTGCTGATGTCCAGACATTCAGTTTTCTTGAGGTTTATACTTAGTTATTTCTTTTCACTTTCTTACTACATTTTTAGAAGTTCCTGCATTTCCTTTTCTGTGTTTGCTACCAGCACCGTGTCATCCGCGTATCTGATATTGCTGAGATTGTGACCGCAAATGACTAATCTTGGCAAGGCTTTTATTTATTTCATAATTGCGTCGCTGTACATGTTGAAAAGTTCCCGTGAAAAAAACATTATTTTCTTCGCTCGTTTCTAAATACCTGCTGAGTTTACTTCCTATCTGTACACAAGTGATTTGCTGCCAATATAGAATCTTGATTATGTTAAAGTCTTTTCCGAAAATGACGAGGTTGTCTAACATCTCTATCTGCCTTTCACCAGCAAAGATGATTCTAACCCCCAGAAAAGTGACCCGTTAAGCTTTCTTGGATTTAAACTTTCCGATATCATGAAGTAGAAAGGTTATTTTGAATCAATCGCTCCGTTCATTGCTAAGAAGTTTTGTTCAATCTGTCATAATAGACAATTTGTCTCTCCAGAATGTGACATAGACATTTGTGTTTATGATAGGTCCGTACTGTGAATATTGCTGCCACATCCTATATGATTTCTCTGCTATATATTTAGAGATACTTGCTAAAATCCAAAATGTCTGCATTTTTATTAGTACTGGTCTGTCATTTTCTGTTTCAGCCATTTTCCCACGTTCTTACTATAATTTCATGTGATATTTCCCTCAAAACTTGCAAATAGCAGTTGAAATTTCTAGCTATAACCAAAAATCTTCTGTTAAAAATTTATTCCACTGTAATTTTTGCTTGTGAAATTCTCTGTTTCTCTTCCATATCAAATAATATAAATGAAATATCACTCATTAGTTTGTCCTCTTAATTATTGCTCTTTTATTGTTTGCATACATTAATATTAGTTATTCTAATATTATCTGACAATCAGTAATCTCGAGCTAATAATGGTTTCATTTCCTTGCTGACGTTAAAATGATTTTGAGAAACACATGTTCTTCGTTTCTTTTATTTCAATGAAAGGTGTATTACTTAAACATAAATCTATTACTACTGCTCAATATTGCAATCTGTAATATACACACTTGCATTGTTGATTCGTAAACAAATTTTATGGGCACATAATGAAACCGGTAATATTTGCATAAAGATTCTTGTAATCTTTTTTTTAATTCAGACAGTTGAAACGGGCGCTACAGGATATGCCATATGCCATTTTTATCGAATGGCAATTTTTTAGGAGATGTAAAGTGATTTTTTGTTATTTTCTACAATATTCCACGTGACTCAAGTCGAATATATATTACTAAAGTATTTGTCGAAAAATGCCAATAAATTTCTCAAATATGAAATAAAAAATTAAGATCTATTAAGATGGAAAATTAAATTAATAACGGAATAATGGCGTAAATGAATATAAAACTGTTGTCAATAATATATATATAATTATCCGCAAAGAGATCTGTTTCGCAGCTCATCAGTACGGTTAAACATCCGATTGCTTTTAAACCAGATTTCAAACACGACCCAATAGGTGTCAGGCGGTGATTCTACCTCTGAGCTATGGGCGCTCGGTAGAAGGTGGCAGACTTTTAGCGTATGATGTATCATACGCCAGCAGCCGCAGTGCTCTAATTCATTATATATATATATATATATATATATATATATATATATATATATATATGTGTGTGTGTGTGTGTGTGTGTGTGTGTATAGTCATCCGCAGACAGATCTGTTTCGCTGTATCACAGCTCATCAGTACGGTTAGACTCCAATTGCTTTTTAACCCAGGAATGAAACCCGACCGAATTGGCGTCAGTCGGCGATTCTGCCTCTGGGCTATGGGCGTTCGGTAGAAGAATGTAGATATTTTAGCGTGTATACTATCATTACACGCGCCCAATAGCCAGAGTGCTCTAATTCTCTTTACTGAATGAGCGATGCGTACATATATATATGTATATATATATATATATATATATATATATTGAAAAAAATATATATATATTGAAAAAATATATATATATTGAAAAATATCGTGTTTCTTTTTAATTATTTTTATTGATTCCATTTTTAGTATAAATTCTGTTATATCCGCATAAAAATTTAGAATAATTTTTTTCAGTAAATAATGAATGAAATAAAAATTAGACAATTGAAATGGTAAAAAGAATGTGCGTTTGAAACAAGACAAAAGGCTGGAAACCTCACCTTAGTTCCCAAAAATTCATAACGTAGATGTAAATATTTTTAAATTCTTGCCTGTTAGACCGACGACCAAATTCATTAACAATTCAAACTGTTTGATTTAGAACAACAGCATTTCTGTGTCTAAATGAGGCTGGTGTGGCGAATGCACGTCAGTAAAGACGAAAACAGTCTCGTCGGATCGCGTGCGGACGTGTTTGTGTAAAAACATCTTATGCGAGATAGTTTTCTGTTTAGGTTTGGCCCGGCCTGACATTTTCAAATGAGGTACTTAAATTCCGGAGGCATGCAATGAGGAAGGAGGGCTTAGAGAAACTGATACTAACAGGTCAGATAGAGAGAAAAAAGGACAGGAAAGAAGCGGATAACATATCTGAAGGGAATTAGCATGTGGAGGACAGAACGGGTGCTGCGTGGTGTTACCTAGAATAGGGAGATGTGATCGCCTACGTCGTGAAAATAACAAGGTATCTAGAAGAAGACTCTGCAACTTGACTCGTTTTGCATTTTTGTAATCTGTCCCCGCTCAATAAAAGTAACGGGAGAATTATCAGTTGGCATGACTTGATGACTTTTAAAGACGCCCCCGTGGGCATATCATTCATACAGCTGATGTGCCTTTTTAGGCAGTATCGATTTTTTTGCTATCCGTCCCTTTGTTTTCTCTGCTATTATCTCGTAGTGCTACGGAATGCAATCTGTTAGGTGTTTCATCTAACTTCGATACAGTCTCGCTTTCCTCGATATTGCTTGAATATGCATCACTTATTTCTGCAGCTACTAATTTTAAATCCTTTTATCTCCTTAATATATGTATGTAGATATTTTTTAAAATAAAACAATTTTAAATCTACTTGTTTCTACAGGTTAGTTTGTACGACCATTACGCTCTATCTATAAGATATACAAAGTTTTTTTCGTTTGATTGAATGGAAAGCGTTTAAAATACACTACTTCTGTCCGTAAAAAATGAAACAAAGAAAGAAGGGACAGTAAATCAGCCAGTCAGTTGAGTACCATACGTGCTACACGCTTTGGGCGATCATATCTTGAAAGAGATATGCTCGACATGGCAGAAGATTCTCCCGCAGTAGGTTTCCATTGCTTACTGCGGTCGACTGGTTGCACGCCAAGGAAAAGAACCCAATATGTTTTATTATCAACCCATAACTGGAGGGAAGGGTATTTATCTATAAATGAATGAAAGGAATTGAACTGGAATTCCAACTCGACTCCCCGATTTGTCGTTCTGAGTCGATATCTACTTTACCACAATGCAACAGAAGTGAAGAGCGAGAATCAGATTAAGCTAATAATAACAGTTACTATATTTTGCTCCCAGCCAAAAGACGAAGAAGCCGTTTTTTAGTAGCTTCTTGCTACCCTATGCTTGAAAGATGTGGTACAATGTCAATTTAATATGGGGAACCCGATCGTGTTCACAAGGGTTAGGTTATACCCGACCACCGAAACCGTCGGTCTCTTTCTTTAATGCAATATGATATGTACTGGTGAGACCAAGAGCTATTAAATGATATTTTCAGCCGCTCACTGTTCACGAACAGACACACTACTAACCGATCAAATGTACTTTATCCGCGTGTGGATAGAGACACTGAACATTGTGGCAGAGAAGTATTATTTATTTAAATAATATATTAAATACGTTATTTTGTGGCACAATTTCGAATCGGATTAACTAAGAATCTATCCTACTCTTAGCCAATGCGATTCGCCTCCCTTTTGCTATAGCAATTTATTCAGTCACTGCAAGAATTCATCCTTCTCTACTCAAACATAATGCATAGCATTGCATATTTACTGGTGTCCTACTAAAATTTACAAGATGTTCAGATTTTGTGTGTCTGTGTGTGTGTGTCCGTTACCTATAGATTCCGAAACGGCTGAACCGATTTTCGTGAGAATTTGCACAGTTGTACTATAAGCGTCTGCGAGTGTTCTTTGCAAGGTTTTGTTTCGACGTACCCCCGATAAATATCGAAAATCGATAATAGAAAAAATCGGGTAATAGAAGGAGTGGTCCGATTTTAATCAAATTTGATGCCTTCATAGACAAAGAGATAAGAAACTATATTCAGAAGTTTCAAAGTTGCAGTTCTTACAATAGTGCAGAAAATTTGATATCGATACCAGGAAATCAAAATATGACTTACATCCATTCATTTTTCTTTCAGTCTACGTTTTCGCTTTAACTGGAAACAACTATTGCTTTTAGTCTTTCGTGCCAACGTCCAAAGTCTCAGAGTACCTGGACCATGGATTAATTTTAAAGCTTTAATTACACCCTAGCAACGCCGGGCTACACTGCAAGTATATATATATATATATATATATATGGGCTTTGAATTGGAAAATGTGGACCATGATGCAGTTTTTGCTTATTTTTAAATTTGCTTGTTAACGTTTTTTGTTTAATTATTTATTGTTAGATGATATCGATAGAATAGCTACAATGCATCAGTAAACTGTATATAAATAGGCAAGCGAAAACTATAACGCTTATGGCCTGTCAATTGTATATATGTGTGTGTGTGTGTGTGTGTGTGTGTGTGTGTGTGTGTGCGCGCGTGTGTGTGTGTGTGTCTGTGTGTGTGTGTGCGCGCGCGTGTGTGTGTGTCTGTGTGTGTGTGTGTGCGTGCGTGTGTCTGTGTGTCTGTGTCTGTGTTCGTGCGTGCGTGCGTGCGTGTGTGTGTGTGTGTGTGTGTGTGTGTGTGTGTGTTTGCATGTAATTAATACGATCAATGTATATTCTTATGTACGTGCATCTAGGTCCAAGCAGAAAGTTTATGACAAGGATGAATCTTAAGTAAAATATAAATATATGATGTCCTAACTTCTAATAGAAACTGTGCAGAAATGCATTACATATAATTTTAATATTTTAGAATGTTTTGATTTTCGAAGTATGCATGAAGAACAAAAGTTTTCCTCTTTGATATGATTGACCCGTCACCAAAATTTATATATTTTTCCTTAGACATTTTATATTTAGAAATATTTTTATAATTTGTCCTCAACTTTAATGCTGCTATCACAAGGATTCAACTATTGTACGATCCGACCTTCCTCAGATTGTTATCTATTTGGGTAACGCTTTATTTTATGTAGGGAATATACTGTTATCGTTCTACTGTCCGTGTCTACGAATATTTCTTAATGTTTATTCCAATTTAGTACTCTTAATTATTGGTCGCACTTTTCCACAGATTGCAAATAAACACTGACTTGGTATTGTACTCACATCAGTTATATTAGCAGCACATGTTGTTATTTCAACCATTGTTAACATAAAATGCTCTTATTTCAATGGATTATTTTTGTTTATATTTTAACATGAAACTATTTGAAAGATAATTTAATATTCCAACATTTTTTACTCCTTTGCAGTGTTCGATTCAAGCTGATTAGTAGCAGCTATTTCGAATTTATGTAGCTGTAAAAATCGATTCCATCTAAGTTTTTTTTCATGTGTGTCCGTAGAATCACTCGAAAGTAACTACAATTTTGTAGCACTGATTCACATTGATACATATGTATAGAAGAATTTCTGGTATTTTTTCATACATTATTTTTCTCATAAATCTGAATAATGTCATTTCCTGAACTAGTTATTCTATTTTACTCTATACTTTATTCTCCCAGATTACATCTCAGTATTTTTAAACCAAATATATATGTTTTGTAAATTATGGACCACATCTAGCAGCAGCTTTGTCGTTTTCTTACAGAAACCATCAAAATAGAAAATATGTCTACTTATTCGACATTTTCGCCCAATTGAACAGAATCAAAAATAGATTCCCTTTCCATGTGTCATTCAATGTAGTGCTGAATGCAAGTGTTCGAATTGATTCTTAAAATATCAGGTGCAATCTTTGGCAAAATATCTATACTATTTGCTTTCATATAATTTTTCTTTTTTAAGAATACTTTATATATTATTTGAATTTTTCTTCAGTTCCTTTATATTAGAATTTTATATTTTCAGTTTAAAAATTGTCTGATTGAATTTTAAATTTTAAGATAAATTCCGCTGTCTTTTATATTTTAAGTTAAATATTTATACTTGCTATACGTTAAGGTGAATCTCCGGTATATTGAAGATAAATAAATCAGCATTTTACGTTTTAAGGTAAATGAGTGTGTAAATCAAATTTTAATTTATATTCTTCGGCCGTTTTAATTTTGTGGTAGATTCTTCTGTCTTATATTTTAAGCTTAATTCTTGTATATTTTTGTTATAAGGCAAATGCATTTGTCATTCATGTTTGAAGGCAAGCATTTCTGTATTATATGTTTTAAGGTAAGTATTTCTATATTGTATATTTTAAGATAAATACTTCTGAAATTTATGTTTAAAAGCAAATGTTTTCCTATTTTATGGGTCAAGGTAAATTCTTATGTGTTTTATGGTTTAAGGTAAATATTTCTGTCTTTATGTTTTAGGTATATACTGCTGTTTTATATATTTCAAGGTAAATATTTTATTTTTATTATAAAGCAATTAATTTAAGTTTATAATTTTTAAGTAAATATTTATTTATGTTATATTTAGAGCCAATAATTTTGTGTCATATATGTAAAGATCAATTCTGTTTCATAAAGTTTAATATAAATAATATTAGGTACCTCCAAAACAATCACTGCTCATTTTCAATTCCTCAATTTAAATTTAATTTTGAAAAATAAAAATGTTTTCTTGAAGCTTTAATTTTAGTTTTAATTGAAAGCCAAGAGATTAAATTTACTAATTACAGTAAGCAAAATACCCTGATTTAGTTCAAACCGAAATTACATTGATCGGAATCACAAATTTAATTCCTGAAAAATTATATCTCCTTGACACGTTATTTAAGTCGATTTTTATAATTGAAACTTACCTTTATCTGATTTCAAACAAGTATTAGATGCTTACTATCGGGAAATTTACGAAATAAATAATTCTTTACTGACGGTAGCCCTCTTGTCAGCAGTTATTTAAGGGAAAAATTATGTTGACAAGTAGTAGGTGTGAATGACGTTTGGATGGCGACCGAACGTGACAAAAAATTCATGTAGCTTAAAACGTAACGTTTGGAAATTTAAATTTATTTTGTCGTTTTTTAACTAAATAGTAAAATTAAAAATTTAACATAATATTTTCAGCAAATATAATATTTTATAAAATTTTAGTTTAGATTTATAGCCATACTATGCTTTCTGAATAAATAAAAATATGCTTTCTGAATAAATAAGAATAAAATATGCTTTCTGAATGAACAAAAATATGCTTTCTGAATAAATAAAAATTTAAATTTCTTTTAAAAGAAAGAATTAAATTAAAATAACCGAACTAAGTTATATTATGTTTTTATTAATATTTTTCTAAAATATCAAATATTTTTTATGTTTAGATATTACATATTTATCTTAAATTATTTATTAATATGCTTTCTGAAAAATTAAAAAAATAAATTTCTTTTAGCATAATTTTAATTAAATAAAAAAGAATGACATTAGAATCAAAGTGTGGTTTGTGTAGTTTTTGATGTAAGGGGAATTAACAATTGTTAACTTCTAAAAACAATACGACCTCTACGGAAAATTGTTATGACCCATATGGAACACCGTACTTAATAAAAATTTCCAAAATTTATATTTTTAATTATTTTAAAAATAAATTGGGTGAATCATTTATATTAAACTTTTCAAATTTTTGATAGGCAATATAACAATCAATTCTTAAGTAAAAAAGAAATTCAACAACGTTTTTATAACAGGTTTTTAAAATATTTTTAACACTTTTATGAATTATTATAAAAAAAAAATATAAACAATTATTTCAAAACTTTGTTAGTAAACGAAATTTTTTTTCTTCAGACTATTTTTTTCTTCAGACTATAATGTCTTTAATAATTATTATTTATTCCAGCAATTAAAAGATTATCAAATTAAATTATTGCATTTTTATCTTACTCTTCGTAGCAGATTTTTGGCCATGTGGTCCACTTTAAAATAAAAAACATAGATGATTTATATGCCCCAATGAGTCCTGCATTTAACTAATAAAAACTTTCTTACAGCTAATTAAAATTTATTAAAAGTTTATGGATTTACGTAGAGGCGGGTAACAGAGTTAAAAGATATTTTCATCAAGATATTTAAAAAATAATAATTTCAAAAATAATCTCATTCATTTGTGAATGAGTACGGAAAGTTTCATTGAAATCTGACTATTATTTCATTTTTGCGATAATTTTCAAATTAATGTGTTTGTTACCGGGAAAAAAGTGGGTTGTGTCATCATTACGTAACCCATTGTAATAAAGGCGTAAATTTTTTTTAGCCGCTAACTCAAATAAAAACAGCATTTTCTATCAAAATTTTGAAAATGTTAGCAGGGATTCAAAAATGATTAAAAATAATTAAAAGTTTCTTTGATCTTTCCTCTTAATAAAAATATAAATATTTTGATGGGAAAAGTTTGTTTTATTAAGTTTATGAACTTTTTTCTTCATACTATGCTGTTTCATGCTGTTTTTTTAGCGATTCTTTTTGAGGTACCTAAATAATATTGTCTTGCAGGCTTTAAGTTGTTTACTGCTGTATTTCATGTTTTAAGCTAAATTAATTTTTCATTCATATTTTACATAGATACATATGTACTTTATATTTTAAAGTGAATTGTGAGATGTACAATTTGAGCATTGTTTATAGCCTCGTACCCTTTGATTAATTCACTGGAAGGCTGAGAGTGGGATAATTAGATGTATCCGAGAGTTCTACAAACCTTTTATTACAGGAATGAAGGAGGTGGAATTCTAGCAGGCTAGAAAGCAGGAAGCAGGAAGGCAGCAATTATAAAGTTTGGAGAGTACAGAAAAAATTCAGGGACACAATTTCTCATGACGATGATCGGAATTCCGTCATCCCGCTTACTTTATGAATGTCAAGCCTTGAAATTAAGTTTCAGTTGAGCCTAACTTCTAAATACGAAGCCAGGTTCGGATACTCTTGACGATCCAAATGTGGAGTTGGAGAAGAGTCTTCCAGCGAAGAAATCGGCCTTCTCCGCTTAGGCTCTGAGGACCTCAAATTAATTGATTAAACAAGGAATGAAGGTATTGATATTGTACTGCACACTTTTGCAAAGTCGACAGTATTATTTGGTGATGAACTTTCAGGATGCTATACGCTTCTTCATTCTATAAGCAAACAAGAGCTTTTCCTCGTTTAAAATCTTATAGCACTCATTACGAGCAGAAGCAAAGATGCGCTTATTATTGTCAGACACATGGCGCCAATAAAGACGAAAGAAGTGATTTCTGTGGGCTAGGGCGGTAGAGCGAGCAAGTAAGAACCAGGCGGCCGAATGAGTTTTAAGACGGAACTTTCTAGCTGGGATGAAATCATCAATGCTAGCTTTCATTCAGTAGGAGACCTCAAATGCGCAGTCATCAACAGGGAGGATAAACATTTTTCTCAATGGACATCACATCGAAAATCGCAGAACGAATCTCGGTCTACAATTTTGTAGCAGTAGGAAATTCTTTTGGTAGTAGGTTTAACAGGTGAGCTGAAGTGGAGAGCGATATTAAGAGAAACTACAACATGGACCGAGTTTTCAAGAAGGCAAAACTGCATGACTTGGTAGAAGTCAGAAATAGAAGTGAAACAGAGAGAATGTTCTATAATCATAATGGGGAAGCGCGTATGGAAATCTACTTTTTGTCTGAGAGACTAAGTGATTGCAATGTTCATGTTATGAATGCCAGAAGTATAAATAACAGAGTTTTTCAACCACTTGGCATGCTGGCCATTAAAGTTGCCAAAAATAAATACATTTGCTAAAGGGTGGGAAAGAATTATATTGTATGAAATGTTGTCTCGGAAGGAACAGTCATGAGAAAAAGGAAAGCAGCAGATAAAGGAAAGATATCTAACTAATTTTAGAAAGGAAATACGGATAAACATGTTTGAATGATCGGAAGATTCAACAGAAATCAACATAACGAGAGGGAGATATGACATAAACATCCAAACCGTGCATATAGAGAATAGAGTCTTTTCTTAAGAAGGTAAGATAACCAGGAACTGAAAAATCAGAGGAGGAGATATAGGGGGTTACGACTGGTTTTGAAAAGTGTTCAGATGTGAGGGGAGTTTTCCTGAAGGAAACACTCCACGCTTCAGAAGCTGATACGTGTACCACTGATTTTTGTGAAGGAAATGTTCAGTGGTTTAACTGAGTTTAGTTTGGATGGTTTAGCTTCGGTTCTCGTAATGTGAATATTCATTTTTTGATTGTTTTGTTGAGGGGAGGTTCTAGTATCTTTGGCATGTGTTGGAAGCGAGTATGCGAAGTCTGCAGCATAGTGTGGACTCGGGATTGCCCATCGAAAGCACTTGCCGGGACACCTATCCATGCGCGTCATGACACTGCAGGAACAACGATATTATACAACTGTTGCTCAGGGCATCTGCTCTCGACGCTTTGCAAATGTTGGAGCTCGTAAGTAACAGTCTGAACCATCACCCAGAAAACTGCCAACCCAGTTCACTCACTATCAAAATATGTTGCCTCCGTTCGCACACATCACAGAAAATCTTCCGGAGCACCATAATTAATGAAAATAAAATAACCGGAAACAACTAACTAGGGAACAAGAAGATAGCCACTAAACATGTTCAAAAGAAGCGGGATGAGTAGGATCCAGGCAACAGTAGAGAATATCTACTACAATTTAAAAAATAGTAAGTTTTAACTGAGTTATTGGTTCAGTAGAACATTTAGTAGGGAAACAATCGCAAAAATTATATTTTTCATCTCTAAGCGAAATATTATGGCAAACGAAAATAAAACATGAGAAAAAATTAAGTAAAAAACACATGAGGAAAATTAAAAAGTTTCGAAGTACCTTAATGCAGCAATAAAGGGGGTAAATATTATTTCAAGGTGAACGGAGGAACAACAAAATATACATTTATAAGAAAAATATTTCAACATTTAACGAGCGTTATCAAAGAAAACTTCAATATATTCACGTATTTTCCTTCTTTCTATATTTGGTAACTTCATTAGCATTAACATTACTGATAAAGATCTGTCTGCGGATGACAATATATATATATATATAGAGAGAGAGAGAGAGAGTGATAGAGAAATAGAGAGACGATGAAACAGTAACTACTTAGCTTCTAAAAGAACAGTGGGTGGGAGATAATGTTTTGGTCAATGTAGAATGAGGCAGGGCAAAATTGGATGATTGTAAAATTAAGGGATTTCTTTATTAAAGCTAGAAGTCAGAAGTTCCTTTACTGGTTCAGTAGAATAATTTGGTTGGTAATCACCGTTAATTTTTTTAATCTGAAAGCAAAAACCTTAAATATTAATATTATATTATATTTACTACTACTACTAATATATATATATATATATATATATATATATATATATATATATATATAAGGCTGAAAGATCTATTATAACTGCTCAACAAACTCGAACTATTTATGAAGCTTATTAGAATGTGAAATAATATATCCTGTCACCAACTCGTGTGCATACGGATGGTACATGATTTTAATACATGCACAAAATAAAGAAAGGTTTTTATTTTAATGCAAGACGTGACTTCTCATCAGACTTGTTCTAACTATACAGCGAATCAATTCTGAGAGAATTAGATGTCCTGCTGAGATTTGTTGTCGGCGACCACAATCTTTCTAAAATAATATATGCAGATTCATTGTGATGATAGCAGACCCAGTAAGAAAAATACAAATGTTTTGGTAGCAAACGGATGACCTATTATCTAAAAATTTCTCAATCAAAAACGAATTGTATTACCGCTGAGAAAAATAAGTTTGTTTCTTTTAGTTTTTGTTTATATATTTCTAGTTTTAAAATATTTTTCTTTTTCAGATTTTTATTAGCGTCTTATAAAAAGAATTTATCGTCTTTTTAGACAGGGAAAATATTCGAGCCGATAAATTCTACATCGTTTGGAAAATTCGAAAATCAGAAAAATTGACAAAAGAACCTTTAGAAAAATACACTTAAAATACAAAGAATAATCCTATTTCTAAAGAGTTCATTTTTAGCAAATAAGTCAAGTATGGGAAAATGTTTTCATTATAGTAACACGTGTAATGTTATGATAAGTCGAGTGGAAAAAGAAATAAGTTTTAGTCAGCGATGTATACGTTGTTTACATTGTGCCTCCGTTAACATAATTTATCCTTCTAATGACAGTCAAGGAATGTACAAAAACGATGTAATGAAAATAAATTTTAGTTGATAATAAAAATTATATTTTAATGTATATTATGTGAAGAAAGAAATAAGCATATTATCTTATTAATATTTTTTTCTGGTTAACCCACTCCAGTGCACATGTTTATCTTATTATTTTCAGTGACTTGGATTTCTTCTGTGACCATTACTATTTTATGGTTCACTTTTTATGCGAATTTTAAATATTCTTCTGAAGCATAAATATCTAGCGTGTTTTGAATGATTGTTTTGTTTTTTTTTCTCTTTTATTTTGAGTTTCAATATGTAATTTTATGTATATAATGATCTGGCCTGTCAGTGCCCTTAATTCAGTGTTAACCATTAATTACAGATGTCAACCATTATAATTATTGTGTGATAAAATTAACAGCAAATATTTTCTAAGAAATCTAGCAAATATTGTATCTATATAATTGCATTATATATTTATTTTATAATATCTTTATTTGTGTATTTAATATCAGTTATATATATATATATATATATATATATATATATATATATGAATATATATATAGTTTAAAATGTTTAAAAGATAAACAGAATATGTATATATATATTCTGTTTATCTATATGTAAATATATATGTGTATAAATGTATATATGTGTATAAATGTATATATATATATATATATATATATATATATATATATATATATATATCTACAATTGAGCGTAGGCACCTATATAAAATGCATACATTCAGAATCTAAGATCAAACTTCCAACAACCACATACAGTCTAACCTAAAATCTTCCATCGTACACTAAACATCCCACAATCAATTTATGTACGGTAGCAGACAAAAATATAATACCCACTAAACACAGACACGTGACACTAAAACCCACATGGAGCAATATGAATTATGCACATCAACCTTATTACATAACTGAAATGCAGGTCGACATTACAAAAGAAGAAAACACACAAAAATAAAAAGGAAATGCCACCATTTTCTTTTGTCCTACATATTTAATTCATTGCCGTATGTAATTTAACATTTCCTAAATATATCCTTGTTGGTTGACTCGGATAAATTCGCTGATGATCATGAATACTTCTTCAGTATTGGTTGAAGTTTTAATTTTGCTGACAGATTATTTTCGGGTTTTTATTTACATTAGTAATTTTAGACCGATCTTCGATGTAATATTTAAAATATTATTATCTTTCTCATATTCTGCCCTACTGATCTATCTTCCTGTTTTGTACGCTGTGCTTCTTCAGGATGTAGAAAAACATGCTTCTCTAAAAGTTACTATCCTTTTTAGCTCTAATAAATGTGATTTTTTAAATATCTCTCGCTCTTACACTTCTGCTAATGGTTAAATCCTGCCATTATATAGATTATGTGCATATTTATTCTTCCTGTTTGTCTTTGATATACTCGTGATTGTCAAAATTACATTTCAAAATGACATACATTCATTGAATTTAAAGTGACTCATCTTTTCTAAAATGATATGCATTATTAATAATTGTGTCTTTATATATTTAAAGATTATATTTTGATACGCGTTGTGGTGCAGTTATGTTTTGATGTGCGTTGTGGTGCAGACAATATCGGCTTGGAACGACAAATCGGGTAGCCGAGTTCAAATTCCAGTTGAATTCTTTGCATTCACTTACGCGCAAATACCCTTGGGAAAGGTATTATTCCGTCTCTTCTCTCCAGTTATGGGTTAAATAACAAGACAGATTGGGTTCTATATCCTTGACTGACAACTAGTCTAAAGCAGAAAGGAATAGCAAACTACGGCGGGAAAATCTTTTGCCAGTTTGACATGATTGCCCAAGGAGTATCTCGTATGACATTTAACTGACTGACTGTTTCAAAACAGAGACTGATAAATATGTGTTATAGTTTTATATTATATTATAAAAACTTTTGTGATTTCTTATGTTACAATAGGTTTTATAATGGGCTAACTATAACATAACATTATTAAAGGAAAAAACTTAACTCCTGTGTAAACTATCCAAGAAATCCCAAATCGAAGAACCACTGAAAATCAATGTGCTAACTCCTATCTCACCTATCGTCAAAGCTAAGCTTTTGAAACATTATGGCTGCACAAATAATCAAAATTTTGTCTCTGTAAAGTCTGCACCGAAAATCAAAATTAAGGTGTAGGTGGTGTTCCGACCACGAACATAAATGACGGCAAGATAAATTGTACAAATAAACTAACCTTGACTAAATCCATTAAAGACGGCCAAACATAATCGACAATTGTACCGAAAAATATCTACTGTTAGTGGTCATACAGTCTCAATCATGGAAAGTAGACAATGAATGAATTTTGAATAATGGTGAAATATAGATTACCTTTCTAGCCTCAGGTATATATATTTCTACGCAGCAGTCGCTAAAACACGAAACTTAACTTTTGTCTAATATCGAACACACTATTCTTTTGCGGGTCTAAATTACTTATTACACACCAAGATAGATCAAAATATAGATATACATTTGTGGTTAATACGGAATTTAATATAACTTTCATCTCTTCTTTACTTTTTTACTAATATTCTGAAATAAGTTTGAAATCTAAATTTTCACGAAAAGGAAAAGAATTGATTCCGTACTAAAAGAAAAAGACGAAGCCAAGTTGCGCTACCCGACGTAAAAATAACTTTCTAACAAATGAAAGGAAGTAATTTTCAAAACTGAGAATACAATTAAAAGTCTCTGTGAAAAACTACATCGCTATAAAACAAAGAAACAATGTGAAATCAATCACAAAGTGGAGCAAAAGTTATAGACAACAAGCTATGGTGTGACACAAAAGATTCAAGCCTCTGACCCGAACATAAGGTTCCATTAAACATTCCTACTCCTTTTACTTCTGGAATGCTTATTTTCTTTACCGCTTGTTCATCTTCACAATTCTCGCAGTCAACCAAGAAGACGACGGCGACAACAACAGCAACAAAGTAATTCAAATGACATTAAAATATTAACTTCGATATGTACCAATTTTACTTTATTGCTTTGCTTTCTTTTTCACTTTATCGCCGGCCATAAAAAAGGAAAGGGACACGAACTTCATTCGTAACAGGTTAATCTTTCTGCATAAACTCATTCTGCTACAAACAACTGCAAGCTCTGGATTCACTGAATTCGTTAAAACACTTTCTATATGAACATTTAGAATTTACCAATTGACGTTATTCTGTTCTGTTAATAAAATTCTCTTCAAAACATTCAGACAAAATACATACATTCTTCCACATTTCAATCTTCTGATAATTCTGATGACATGTAATAATCCTGAAGTTTTAGGGAGTTTGATTATTTTTGACACAAGGACAAATTAACAAACATTCACTCTTCCACCTACTTCACAATACACCAATTGTATTTGTATTGAATTTGATGCTATTCCTACAGATTTTAACTAAGCAGTTCTTTCAAGATTTTCACGAATACACACAGAGAAAATACTCGAATTGCAAAAAAAAAGTAGTGAAAAATGCCTGATATTATTTTATGTATGTAATATATCTCGAAAACATGGTAAGCAAGTTTACAGTGTTCAAAAGAGATATTGAATATAAGAGAAAACAATGTTTTTTTTAGCTTATAAAACATCTAAGTATTTCGTTTTATAATAATTCCAACTTCTAACCGGGACTATAGATTATAAATGCCTTTTTGGTTCTTTTTGTACTTTATGAAACCACGAGACACACATGGCCATTCTATTTGTTATTTTTACTAAAAACGAGTCATTTCACGAACCGCCATGCCGGTGGTGATTATTCAAGTGAGGAAAGTGCTGATTCAGTTAAAAGCATTAATCCATTTGTTTTCAACAGCAACATGATGACACTGAACTATGTGAACATTTTGTGGATAAATTATTTTATAAAAATAATGAATGTAATGTGCAAAATAAATATAACCGTGTTGGCTCGTTTACACAATGTATGATGGGTTAGATTTTTATGTAATATTCCGTGTGATCTTATGTTTATTTCTCTGCGGACATAAATTATATAAAATTTGTCCAAACGTTGTTTTTTTTATCTGAGCGCTTTTGGATATAATTTTCAGCCATTTTTTAAGATGGAATTTGTTTTACGTGTAACAGAATATATATAATGTTATCTATGTAAAGTAGTCTGTATATTTTATGTACCAAACTAAAAAAGCACGTTATTACCGTGTTCCAATTAGATATTGAGTGTTGTTTCTATTTTATTTTTATTAATAATATCTCCATTAAAATGTCCATATCGATTATGGTATGATATTTGTATGATATTTGTGTTGTCAATAAGTATGTTATGAATATTGTTTGCTAAGACACCGTGTGTGTTTAAATGAGATACACCTGAGCTCTGTTCTGAGTGAGGCAACGAGAAACTTCGTGTCATTTTCGTAGTTGTATGGCCGATAGAATAAGTTAAGAAATGAGGTAGATCACGGATATAATTCTTCAAATGACATGTAAATTCATTCATCATATTTGTTCGCTGTAGTCTGGATCTTGCGAAGATATTGTTAATATTGATTATGAGTTTAACCGTTTTAAATTTTGTCAAATAGATGATTAATTTAAGTTTTTAAATTTGACGAGAGTTGGATATTTTCGGATGATGTTTCGACGTTTTGTCCTGTTTGTATCTGATATTTATTTGGCTTTTTAAAATAATATTGTAATTTTTTATTCTTGTGTTTATTGTTGCTATTAGTCAAATAGGTAAAGAAAACGTCTAATAATTATCTGGTCAACCAGATAATTTTGAAATACGTTGTTGACAAATATTTGCTTCGTGTTATAAAGTTCATTGAATAAAAGGGAGCCTGATGTTGATTACCGTAGGCTTTCGTGGGTAAAATTTTGATAACACCTATTTTATATCTAAGAGGACATTGACTAGTAAAATTAGGAGACAAGAACTTTTACTGGTGAACTTTTTATTATATAGTGAACTAAAAAATGTTTTAATTTAGTGACACCTTGAGGTCATCAAATTACGGGAGAATTGCAAAAATTTTGATATGATGTATTTTAACAAAGAAAAGAACTAATATGATAACAATAAAAATTCCATTACCAACCTAACCAAAATATTATGATTTTCATTTTTAACAAACATGTGTACGTGTGTCTCTGTTTGTATGCTTGTAAAATATTGAGAGGGAGAATCAAAGCATAATCATAACGGTTATAAATTTAGAACTTATTCCGACATTTGTAAACCAATTTGACAAACCACAAAAATGAAATGTTACAATTCACTCAGAATATTTAAAACAGTTTCACAGAGAGGAAATATGTTAACTTAAAGGAAGACGTGTATAATGAAAGTGTAATAAAATTAAGAAACATACATCAAATCACACATACACATCAAATCTCATATACACACAGGATAAAAAGTTAAATACAAAATCACACAAAAACACCAGAAATTAAGGAAACTATATAGCAAAACAAAACAGTAGAATAGCCACAGACATAAACAAAAAAGCACACAGACTTATAATTATAAAAATCTATATATGCACACAAAATTAACACACAACACAAAGCAAAAATAAGAAAAATAAAATAAAAATAAAAAAACTAAACTAAATGATGGGAACAACTGATATATTAACGGTAAATAAACAAACAATGAAGAGATTGTATTCTTAGAGTCACAAATAATTAGTTATCTCAAAACTTTATTTAAAACTTAAAATTTTTAAAAGATTTAAAAATTAAAATTGATAAAAGCAGAATCACAAAAAATGATATTTTACAGAAATAATAAATTACAGTTAAATATCTCTATAGGTTCAATATTATAATGATATAACATTTATAAATCAAGAATTCATTTTCGGCAGCTGCAAAAATTACTATAGTGAAATATTTAAAAATAGTTTTTCATGTACGAGAAATATCTACAGAGTCATTAATTCTTATAATAATAAAATACTAAATATGTTTTTACAAAAATCACCAAATGAGCAAAAAATCCCACTGTAATTGTAGAATTAATTCTAACTGTAAATTTAGAGGTCTATGTGTGACAGAAAAGATCTTATACCAAATTAATTTTTTTACTTTGGATAGTCACAAAGAAGGAAAATTACAATTTAGAATTTCTGCCGAAGATTGCAGAAAGAAATTTACCATCATAAATATTCCTTCTCTAGATCCCATGAAAAATCCCAGACATTTTTCTCTAATTATTTTTGGAAATTAAAAGAGAGAGGACTTTCTCCATCGATCGAATGGAAAAGTGTATGTAAATCACAAACTGCTATTAGTTTTAGAATTAGATGAAACCTATGCTTAGATTTAAAGGAATAAAATGATAATAAACAGTTTTTAAACTAACGAAATGATGTGAGCTTTAAATGTCGTAACAAATATATATTTCAATTGCCGGTTTTGTACGATTAAATATTGTTTTCATTACCGATTATTTTCTCAGAAATTCAGCTGTTATTTATCTCTTTGAAACTGATCGTTTATTTATTTTATTTATATTTTATGTTTATTTTTATTTTATTTAGGTTTATTATTTTATTATTTTCATGATTATTATAGATAAAATCTCTATGTGTCTTAATTTATTTAAATTAATTTTATTTTTTATTTATAATTAAACGTTTATTTCTTTTTCTTTTGTGATGTTAAACAGTTGGGACAGTAATCACTTTTTGCTTTTACTATGTTGGTAATATATCTCTATCAAATTTTTTAATGTATTTTCTATTTTTTAAAATATTCCCTTGTGAAATTTTCATTATTATTTTTAATTTCAAAATTTGAAAACCTTAAAAAAAATTGTGATGGACAATTATTTGTGACCGTAAATACATTAATTGTCCCTTTTTTCTTTATTTAGCTTTAATATTTTCATTTGCTTTGCTCTTTTAGTTTGGATATTTTAATATTTTTTGTTTGTTTTTGTGTGTTATAACTGCTTGTTTTATAGCTTCTTATAATTGATTGTCTGTGCACATATCTTATTTATGTATTTGGATTTACTTCTGGTTTTTTTTGTATAAGTTTTTCGTTAATTTGTTGTGTGTATGTGTGAGTTAGTTCGAATTCTCTTAATTATGTATGTATGTTTGTGCGTATGTGTCAGTTGATGAAAGCTTCTTAATTTTATTACACTTCCTGTATACAACGTTTCCCTTATCCAAATGTATTTCCTATTTGTACACATATTTATATACTTATTGAATTGTAACATTTGATTTTCGCGGGTTGACAAAGCAGTTTATATTTTTTTACGTATGACGAAATAAATTCTGTACTTTTATTCGTTTAATAATATTTTGTTTTCCTTTCAAAATTTCATATTCTGGATAATATCCATTGCGTTTTCTATTTTCATATATTTAATATTTTAGATTAATTAGATTAATTTAGGAGAGTATCCTATATGTTTTTATCCATTTTTCATTTTCATATACATATATAATCCGAAAGCTTAGAACCAACTTAATAAAAAAATATCCAAATGTTGGAAAATTTTGTCTTTATTTTCAGCTGAAATTAAAGCCAAATACGATGTTTAGAACGGCCCATGATTAAACATAATATACATTCATTGTTTTATATATATATATATATATATATATATATATATATATATATATGTGCGTGTGTGTGCGTGTGTGTGTGTGTGTGTGTGTGTGTGTGTGTGTGTGTGTGTTTGTCTGATATCATAGAACTTATTTCATTCTGAAACAGATCAAATTGCAATTTTTCTCTTTTAAGAGTATTGTGTCCTTCCTCTAAAGATTCTATGTTAGACTTTTCGCCTGCTATCAGTTTACAAGGAAAGGGGGCCTTGGGAGAACAGTTGCGTTGATTGAACGATGGACCGTCGACACGTTTGCGAGTCCTGTATTACCCTTCTATTGTATTTAATGTTATATAAACAACATTTCTATAACCCATGTTTTGTTAGGTCTGAAGCCTTTCATTTGGTCGCAACATCTTGGTCACGAAGAATTCGAAAATACTAAATTCACGTGAAGGGAGAGTTTTTCTTTCTTTTTTGGCTAATGATGAATATTTTAATCAAACTCTACGTCAAAATTGTATCCAGTGTAATTACATCACTGACAGCGTAAATTAAAGAAACTTTTTTAAAACAATAGGATTTCTACAAGTCCAATTCAGTGGTTACGAAAAAGATTGTTGAACCTTGTTATTTTTTCTATCCAACAAGTCAGTAAAAGAACTGTATATATCAAAAGACTTATTTTTATCGCTAATAGAGTAAAGCAAAAATGTGCATTCTCTCCCGCTATTCAATTTTTCATTAAAATAATCATACAAGTCAAATATACATATTAATGTTTAAGGGGATAAGGAGAAAAAATTCCCTAACATTTCCTATTTTACGTACCACTCCTTTAAAATGGACGAACTTAAAAATGCAATGCTATTGTTGATTAAACACCAATAGGAACAACAACTTGTTGTGGAACAGAAATATTTGGTAAGACAAGAGAAAACAATCAGAATACCAGATCGAATTTGAGGAATCGCACCTTGGAATTCAGGTTATACAACAGAAACTTGAAGAAATGTGCCTTTGAAATGAGGAACGGCATTTGTTTAATGTATCCATCAGAAACAAAATGAGGGAAGCAAAAACGAATTCTCTCAAAATGATATATGGAGTGCTCTTGAAACTTCAAATTTACGCCTGAAAAATGAAATTACATTCTCTTTGTAATTTAAATGTTAAAAAGACTTATACAATACGGAATGTGCAAGTTTGGCTGACCATTAACAGGTTTCACCTATTCCTCAAGAAAGGATGTTTGTTAACTATATTTTGCCTTAGAAAACCAGCGACTTGAAATTTAAAGATGCAGTTCAATCATTAACAGAACTCTTCAATCCAAAACATCACTATTCCACAAGCGTTGGAAATGCAGGAAACGCAAATAAGACGAAGATTTCGCAAGTGTAGTCAATAAACACTACGATTACTTCAAATTGGCGCAGTTAAACGTTAATAATGTTGAATGCCTGGTTTTCCCACAGGGTTTCACCGAAAGACGCCGAAATACATCGTCAGTTAATCGACAAGCTTGAAAACGAGCCCGACGTTACTTCACAGCAAGTTGCTGAAGATTGGCAACGTTTCATGAGCGTCAGAAAGGATTCGAAAAACGTCAAACAGAATGCCGTGGCTCACATTTAAAAAAAATAAGCCATAGAAAATTTGAAAAGGTTCACCCAAAAATAATAAAGTAACTTTGCCATCAAAACCATATTTCGGGTGTGGTCAATTATATTGCAGTAGAGGTTGTTCTTATAAAGTTAAAAAAAAACCTGTATATAACTTTTTCACAGTGGTTGTTTCTGACCTTTTTGTTTGAATAAAGGTATAGTCTGGTAATTTTAAAAAATAAAAATAGAGTTCTTATAAAATCAGGCTGAAAATAGAGTTGGTGTGGGACTCACCATCCGGAGTATATATGTTGGAATCTTTCGGCTACTATTAGGTTAGTAGGAGAGGAGTCCTTGTGGAAACAGTTGAATTAATTGAACGCTGGACAACGCAACACGCGCTAGTAAGGTAATACTCTTCTCTTTTATTAACTGTTAAATATACAATCTTTGTATAATACATGTTTTCTCATTTTGTTAAGCCTTTCACTTTGTCGAAACAATAGGGTAAATTCTTTGGGCCATTATCTAATCATAAAAAAATCGTTGGCAAATAGTATTATATATCAATAATAGCGGGAAATAAAAGACCTAGACTAAGAACTACGAATAAACACAATTTAATATTCCTAAAGAAAACGAGAAAAAAGTGATAATGCCAAAAAACGAAATACAATTTTGGTAAATTTGAAATAAAAATGAAAACATATGAATTTTACATAAATGAGAGAGGTCTGTTTATAAATTACATTTTTCTATTTTATTTGAAGCTATAAATATTTACATATACTAAATAAACAGATAAAATTAATTTATTTCACTTCAAAAATTAAGCTGTTTTTGGTCAACATCTCATCGCAATAATCGTTAGTGTATAGAACTTAAATAATATGATAATAATCACGGAAATATAAAATCTGGGAGGAAAGACGGAAGTATGATTAAATTACAATTCAATTTTAACATAGAATGGAAAAAAATAAGGGGCTGCTAAAAAAATAATCAGTTCTGGTGAGTTTTAAAAAGAAAAATATAATCAGACAGTACACACATTAGACAATGAAAACGAACGTATTTCTCCCTATGTTGTCACAATGACTGTCGATGCAATTATTTTAACACTGCTCGTAAGATGTACAGAAGATTGCCGTACTTGCTTTGCCCGGAATGAAAAATCAGGATACAGTGTATTTCAAGCACAATCTGGATTATCCAAGTGATGTTGACCAATCTCAGAATCACATTAATTCTTCTTCTTCTTCTATGTGCCCTGTCCCTTCAGGACGTAGGTGATCATGGCCTTCCACTTTTCCCTATCCCTGGTGGCTCTGAGCACGCCTTCTTCTGTTACACCATGCAATCCTCGTTCCGTCATCCACCTGACTAGGTCCTTCAAATATGTTATCCGTTGCTTTCCCCTGTATCTTTCTATCTGGCCTGTTAGTATCAGATTCTCCAGGCCATCCTTCCACATTGCGTGCTCCAGGAACTTCAGCTGTCCCTTCTTGATGCTCAGCGTTAATTTCATTTTTGTTTCCATCATTTCCAAGACCTCATCATTGCTCACATGCTCGATCCATGATATTCGCAGCCTCCTTCTGTAGAACCACATTTCAGTTTCTTCAAGTTTTTATTTCATCTTTGATGGTATTGTCCAGCATTCACTGCCATATTGAAAGACGGACAGCACGTAACAATCCAGTACTCTCTTTCTTGTTTCTAGCGAAATTTTCCTGTTTCTTAATACTTTACTCAACTTCCTTACTCAGCTTCTTTCGTTTCGCCATTCCCATTCGCCTTCGGATCTCTGTGTCGCACTTTCCGTCTTCTCTTATATCGCTTCCCAGGTATTTAAATTTTTGTACCTGCTTGATTCTGGTATCCTCGACCTCTATTTGGCATTTTGGGCTGCCCTTTTACTGATGACCGTGCATTCGGTTTTCGTGCAGTTTATTTCTAGCCCTTTCTTGTTATTTTCTCCTGCTACCTTCTTTAGGAGGTCTTGTAGTTTCCTTTCTGTGTCTGCTATCAGCACTGTATCATCTGCGTAACTTAGGTTGTTTAAATTGTGACTTCCAATTATGAATCCAGGCATAACTTCTAGGGTCCTCAAAATATTATCGCTGTACAAGTTGAACAGATCCGGTGAAAAGACACATCCCTGACTTACGCCCCTTTTTATATTTGTATATCTACTTAATTCATTACCTGTCCGTATGCAAGCGTTTTGCTGCCAATAAAGATTTTTATTACTCTCAAGTCTTTCCCAAAGTTTTTCAGGCTGCCGAGTATCTCCATCAGTTCTTTGTAGCATATATTGTCAATCGCCTTCACATTATCAATGAAGCACAGGTATAAGTAATTCTTCATTTGTATTGCCCTTTCGGAGAGCATCCTAATCATAAAAAGGGCATTCCTTGTTCCCGTGTCTTTAACGAAACCACACTGTTCTTGTCCTATCTCTGGCATGATTCTGCTTCACGCTATATTCATCAGGATTCGGACGATCAGTTTTGTCATATGGCTCATTAAACTGATGGTTCTGTTGAGTTCGCACTCGTTTGCTCATGGTTTCTTAGGTAGTGCTATGAAAATAGACTTGCTGAGATCATCTGGTATAACCCTACTATTGTAAATTTCATTTATTATTTCAGTAAATTTTCTATACCAAAAACTTCCATGACTATCAGCAGCTCTATGACTATGCCGTCTGATCCCCCTGCTTTGTTTTTATTCAGTTCGGCTACTGCAGATTCAATTTAGACTTTAATATTTCCGGTCTGTCCTCATCTTTGCGTATTATTGGTTGTTCTCACTTGTCGTGGAAAAGATCTTTTATATATTCTTCACAACGTTGGAGTATTTCCTCTGTCTCCAAAATGATTGTTCTATCCTTAGATTTTAGACATCCTGTTGAAAAGTAGGTTCTTTTATCCTGTCAATTCTTTTATTTCCTCATGCATGTCTGCTTTATTATTCATGCTCAATCTCTCTACTTCTGCACATTTGTCAGTGAGCCATTTTTCTTTAGCCTGCATACATTTTCTACTTATTTCTTTGTGCAGTTCCCTATACTTCATTCCATGTCTTGATATCATTTTCTGCCTCCTTTGCATCATTTCCAGAATTTCTTCCGTCATCCACTCGTTTTTCTTTCTCTGCCTATTTTCCTTTGAGGAAATGTTGTTTGCTGATGTCAGTATTGCTTCTTTTAGCGAGTCACATTTTAAGTGTTCTTTCTTAATTTGTACTTCGTGTGTGGTTTTCACGTTGTTAGTTTATTCTTTCTGTAGTTTGAGGTCATCTACAAGTGCGTTGTATATCAGTTTTAGTTCTGCATTATCCTTTTTTAATCTCCGGAGTTTCATTTTTAATATGCAGATGACTGGGACGTGGTCCCTTCAGCAGTCAGCACCTGGATAGGCTTTGCTTTGAATCACTGCATTTGTGAATCTGCTGTTAATGGTTACATAGTCTATCTGTTTTTTTGTGTCACTTCCTGGGCTTCTCCATGTCCATAGACGTCGTGGGTGTTCTTTAAACCAGGTGTTAGTTATTAGCTGGCCATTTGCGATGTAACATTGCACCCATTTTTCTCCTCGTCCGTTGCGGATTACTAAACCAAATTTTACGTAAATTATAATTACACATACCTGTCAGATTATGAAAGGAACACATTTCACGGCATTGATTGGCTCGACCTATGTGTTCAGCATCACATTAACATATACGATTTTAAAAGATCAGACTATTTTATAGAGAGGGCAAATTATCCCTAACGAAAGAGTCGGAAAAACAACAACTGTCCTGAAGACATGAAAACAATACTTAAGTAAAGAAAAAACACTGTATTAGTCTGAAAATGGTTGGCCTTTCTCAAATATGGCAGTTTAAGTTCAATTGGGCACAAAAAGGAGCTAACAATAGATCGCGCCCTAAAGATCTTACGTATAATAACATATTCCTGGTAACCATTTATCAGGCAAATAGGACGAATTTTATTCATTTAACAATCTGTATTACAAGGAGAAAATATCATCAACGCACAATGTGTGAAAGTAAACTGAAGAGACGGGTGAAAGTGCAAGAAAAAGCATCAGCCTATTCAATAGAATAAAATACAGAAAAAAGTATAATAAACAGAGTTATAATAAATGTATGAAATTAGGCAATTATTAAAGGGGTTTTCATAAATATACACATCAGATAAACGTGACCCAAGTGGATGCTTATCGTTACACTGTAAAATAAGAAATACTCGGTTGACTCAGGTGACCTTTACAAATGTAGTTTATATTTAATACTTAAAATTCAAACGAAGAGTGCCTTGTGTCATCTTTTTACTTTTGTTTTATTTTTTGTCATGTCCGTCTTTTTTCTCCGTTATTATAAGCTTAAACTGTAATTTTATCACAGTTCTTTCTCTCCTCCCAACTGGTCTATTTCCTGTGATATTCGTTATATTAACACTATGCGCTAACGAATATTTCGATAAGATATTCGTAGACAAAATAAATTAAAAAATGCAGTTTCATCTGTTTAAAAATATCTATAAATCATATCAAACTCTATATATATATATATATATATATATATATATATATATATATATATATATATATAAACTTATGACTATACACGTTTCAAAGAATCCTCTGCGTATATCCGTGGAAGAAAAAATGGTGGTAAAAAAAAGAGCTAAGTACATGAACATCATCCAAAGAAATTTGGACAGAGCCAGCACGTAGCCCAAAGAAAAATCCCGAGACGAGTAATCAATAACCAAAAAAGCGCTCAATACTTACGCAGAGCAGAATAAGTAAATTAAACCTGGTGAACCAACAAACATACCAAGGTTTCACCTAAACGGATCTTCAGGGAAAGCTTTCTCTGAAGATCCGTTTGTGTGAAGCCTTGGTAGGTTTGTTGTCTCGCCAGGTTTAATTTACTTATATATATATGTGGATGACAATATTTATGCTCTCACACCCTGATTGAGCACTCTGCAAAAATAATAGACTTTGATAAACAGTAGCTATTCTGGCATGTGGGCATCGCTCATTCAGTGAAATGAATTAGAGCACTCTAGCTATTGGGCACCTATAATGATATGCGCTAAAATGTCTACCTACTTCCACCGAACGCCCATAGCCCAGGAGTAGAGTCGCCGACTGATGTCATTTCGGATCGCGTTTCAATCCTGGGAAAAAAGCATATTATATTTCGCGGCTCTCTATCACCGCTTGTCAGACAAAATTATACAACAATAAATGGTTCAAATTTATCCAAAGAAAATCGAGTGAAAAAAAAGGAAAAAAGAATAAAAGAAGAAAGAGAAGTAAAAATAAATACTAAGGGAAACGAAGTTACCTTAACGGGTTAAATCTTACCGTCAAGCTGCAGTCTTGGCCTAAATTTACAAAAAAATAATCCTTAAGGAAAACAAGGAATATTTACTTATGTTGCTAGTTTTCTATTTCAAGATGCATTACATTCAAAGTCAAAAATTAAAAATTAAGGGTTGAAAAAAATTAATTGCTAGCTTTTCTTATTAATTGTAATTGTAATAATATTAAATGTATTAAATTATTATATAAAACATAATTTTATTCATAATAACGTGGTAATAAAGTAACCAATATTTAGAAACCTTAAAGTAATAATAATAATAATAATAATAATAATAGTAATGAATAATAATGAATAATTAAAAAATAAAATAATAAATAATAGAAAAACTAATAATCATCATCATCGTAATGATAATAATAATAATAATAATAATAATAATAATAATAATAATAATAATATGTGGGCGCATCAATGAGTAGATATAAGTATGGATGTGGGGATGTGTGTAAGTATGAAAATATATGCGTTGTTTGTGAGTATTTGTGAGAATTGTTAGCACTCTTAAATATATGTAGCACAATTTATACGCGAGGAAATCCCGTCGTTATGAAAATATATAAGTGAGTATACGAACGCAAGATTTATATGTGGACATGAATGGTTATATGTCTATAGGTATGTATGGATATAAACGCAGTAGCATTTGTATGTACATATATAGATCCGTGATTGTACATGGGCCTGTTAATTTGTGGGGTTACACACATATACGTATATAAGTAATTGGGAGTGGGCTTTTAATGACTTGGTGGTCAACGTCTTCGCGACTGGTCTGGATACCACCAAGAGTGTTGACGCCATGTCTCTGTCCTTAATCTTTTTACTTATTTTCTCTTCACTTAAAAGAAATGCTTATTCTAGTAAAATTTTTTGTACCAAATGTAACGAATAGTGTGTGGCCTGATTAAATGACCTAATTTAGCCCATTGAAATGAATTATATTTTATAAGCAATTTAAATAGGTGTTGTGTTTTCCTTATGCTATAAATAGCATATTGCTCTGGATAACATCCATTGAGATCTTTATATAGATATAACAATTAATATTCTATATTAAGTGAATCTTGTTGGATTATCCTCGCCTTTTACGGACTGGAAATATATATATATATATATATATATATATATATATATATATATATATATATATAATTTAATTTATTATTAATTAATAATTTATTTATTATTAATTAATATATATATATATATATATATATATATATACATACAGAATAATTGAAAAACAGGTAAGAATAAGTGTTCGTAATTATTAGGATCAACATAAAAGAGGGTCAAATGTTACCTCCCCTGGACCATTCTAGGGAGTCCGTTCCCCAGCTAATAGGTGCATGCTGGGAGACAAGGGAAGGTACTTCCGGTAGAGGCTAGCAAACATGGCCGGCAGAACTCTTGCAGGCTCTCTATAAACACACGGTTGTTCACCATCCACAACTGTTCGCTGTACTTATGTTTCCACAATAATAAATTCCCTAGTTGTTACGGTGAGTGTGTCATTTTTCCATTCCCGTTTTATTTTGTCATGGTAAAGACATAAAACTGGCGACGAAGGATGAGATTCCAAAACGTGGAAATATTCGCCTCGAGGATTGCAACGAAAAGAAACTATCAAGTAGAATGTGTTTCATTGAGTGGAGAATTTCAGAAATAGGATTTTAGACGTCGAATTACGTGGACACACAAAATAACGTCTGTTACGTTGAAAACGTAACATTTTTTTTTTTTAAATCTCTTGTTTCCGGAATTTTTTTCCTTTCCCATTCAGTGTGAAAATACGGACCCAAATACTATCCCACAGATTCTACAACATCAATTATGTTTGATGGAACTCTTTTCAGAAATACTAGAGACTGTACCACAACCAAAGCCTCCATCATCGAAATTAATATCGGGACAAGCTCTCGAAAATTCCATCACAGAGATCCACTACGATAAGGAGGCAAACACAACCTTCGCAACGTGGTTCGCTCGTTATAAGGATCTCTTTAAATAGCTTTTAAAGTGAGGCTCCTTCTACGAAAAATCGGTCCGAGTAAGCAGGAAAGATATATTAACTACATTTTACCGAAAAAACCTCGGGATTGTTGTTTCGTGGAAACAGTTGAAAATTTAAACATTTTTAGTAAACGCACCTCACTGTTTAATGCAAGATTCAACTGCCTCAATATCACAAAATGTGATACAGATGATTTTACAACGTACTCCGGATTTGTCAACAAGCAATGCGAACGGTTCAAAATTTCCACCATCACAGATGAACAATTGAAGTGTTTGATTTTCGAATGTGGATTAAGGTCCGCCAGTAACAGGGATGTGCACACAAGAATTTTGTCAAAAATTAAACAAAATCCGGATATTACTCTGCAGCAAATTCCAGAGGAATCTCGGCGGCTTGTGAATCTAAAACCTGATTCAGATATGGTGCAACACCCGGTGCCTGTACCAACATCCAGAACCAACACTATCCAAAGATGATAGTCACTGGAAGCAACACAAAAAAAATCCATTTGATTGCTAGAATTGTGGTGGCTGGCATTTTGCTCGAAAATGCCTCTTCAAAACTCGCCGCCTCCGCTGATGCAAACGTCAAGGTCACAAACATGGATTCTGCACACCACCCTGGCGCAAAACAACGCACAAGCGATCACAAAACAGCAACAGACCTAAAATGCAAACAAAGTGTCTGGTAGCAACATACCTTCCCAACTCCAAATTGAACCGCAAATATGTGTCTGTGGAACTGAATATCCATCCGGTTCGGTTACAGATCGATACAGCATCGGACATAACCCTTTCCTAGAAACTGTGTGACTTTATTTCTGGCCACTAAAAAGGCTACAATAATCTAGTATAATAAATTTTTCTAAATGTCAGAATTTATATCTGTCTCTTTGTCCATTTTAAGTTTTTGTTTTACGAAATATATTCAAGGCTATAATTGGGTTCTTGTTTTTTTTTCTCAATAATATAGCAATAAATCAGTGCTTTGCGTGTATTTACACTTGTTTAAAGGCAACATGTGGTTCTGAAAGCAAAATTTCCTCATGTTAACAGTTGCACAAAAACGAAATTTGACATCATCATCATCCGAATGAATGCGAGTTCTATAAACAATACTATCGGACATACATCATCATCATCATCATCATTTATCCATCACACCAAGATGGTGCATACGGCAGCAACTTTTTCTTGCTGTTTCTGTAACAAACTGTTTTTTTACGGGGCAAGGTTGTTAGCCCTGCACCCAACCCCCAAACCTTGAGGGCTCGTGGACCATTCTTTGTCCTTACGTTTACAGCACCTGGTATTCCCAAATGGTCACCCATTTAAGTACTGACCAGGCTCGATGTTGCTTAACACTGACACTGGCCATTTAATTGACAGGTTTTATTTTTTCGGCTGTTGCAATTATGTTTAGATGGGTTCTACTAGCACTAAGGTTACTGATACTTTTTAACTGAGCCAAGTATTTTTTTATATCATATTATTTATATTCAGAAATATATATATATATATAATGCTGAAAAATAGAATATTTGTGTAAGTGGAAATATATATATATATATATATATATATATATATATATATATAGATAGATAGATAGATAGATAGATAATAGATAGATAGATACAGACATAGATAGAGATATAGATATCTTGGTTAGTAACGCAAATATAAATCACTTTAATATTGTTTTTGTGATTAGATTTTTAGTGTGTTGAATGATAAAATGTTCTTGAAATAAATTTAGAAATAATTTTCCATTATTTTTTAGGAAATTACTATTGAATGTTTGGTTAAACGGAAAGAAAAAGTTACAATTACATGGTTTCTTTGTATTTCCGCATACTTTGGTTTTAACGGATTATTCTAATCTATTGTTGAATTTTCTTTTTTCTAAAGTATTCATTTATTCAAATTTCGAATTGTCAAAACTTACCTTGTTGCTGGAATATCCAAAGGAAATTCGATTGCTATATGTAGTTTAGTGATGATTCTATGGTGTCATTTGATTCCCTCTGAATGAATATATGATTATGTGAGTCTTTAGCTTGCGGCTTGTTCAGGTCGATAATAACAACTACGAAATTTACAACTTTATCGTTAGTGCTGGTCGTCATATTTACATCAAGGTCTTTGATGAATTTAATTAGATCTTTCTTCTGACAGTACGTTTGTTTAGGATTGTTATACGGAGAATGATTATTTCGTCCTTGTAGGTTCATATGTATAATAATTAGTATATATTAAGTAAATAATAATAATAATAATAATAATAATAATAATAATAATAATAAAAATGAAAGAAATAGTGCGTAAAGAGTACTATAGAAGGCTACGAATGATATTAAAAACTGAATTAAATTCACAGAATAGAGTTATGGCCATTAATAGCCTTGCAATCCCAGTTGTCCAATATAGCTTCAACATCTTAAACTGGACTCTAAACGACATCAGGCGAATGGATGCTAAAACAAGAAAGCTTCTTTCTAAGCATAGGATGCATCACCCAAAGGCTGATGTAGACCGTCTATACATACCCCGTAAAGAAGGTGGAAGGGGTCTTATTCAGCTGGAATTGTCATACAAGACAACAACTATTGGCTTACTAACATACATAGAAACAACAAAGGATTGGATGATACAATTAGTAAGGCAACATGAAGAAAGAAAGAAAAAATATTCAATAATAAAAGAAGGCAGTAAATACAAACAAGAATTACAGTTAGTAGATTCTGTAGAAAAGCAAAACAGTAGCCAAGAACCAACTATTGCGGCAAAAAATATGAAAATGAAAGCCAAAGATAAAGCTCTTGAAAAGATGAAACAGCGCTGGCAAGACAAACCTCTGCATGGCCAATATCCAGTACGTGCCAATAAATCCAATGTTGACAAAGTTAATACTCATCGATGGTTACGTGCATCTGGATTAAAGTCTGAAACTGAAGGATTTATACTTGCAGCACAAGACCAAAGTCTTTTCACGAGAAACTTTCAGGCAAATATTATGCATAATAATATGGATCCAAAATGCAGGTTTTGTGATAAACACCAAGAAACAATAGACCACCTAATCTCAGGCTGTTCTGTGCTTGCCCCAAACGAATATAAAAATCGCCACGATAGAGTTGGGCAATATTTACATTGGGCAATGTGCAAACATTATGGAAAAGCTGTAAACAAACACTGGTATGAACATCATCCAGCACCGGTTACAGAAATAGAAGATGTAACCATTCTATGGGATTACACCATCTACACAGACAGAAAAATTGAAGCAAACAGGCCAGACATTATTGTTAAAAACCAGAAGGAGAAAACTTGTCTATTAATTGATATGGCTTGTCCAGCGGATTGTAACATAGCAATCAAGGAATTTGAAAAACTGTCAAAATATAAAGACCTGGAAATTGAAATAGAAAAAATGTGGAAATTGAAAACAAGAGTTGTGCCAGTGATAGTAGGTGCACTTGGAATGATAAAAAATGGAACAAAACAACACATTGAAAGAATCCCTGGAAACCCCAGCTTAAGAGATATACAAAAAATTGTCTTATTAAGTACAGCCCACACACTAAGGAAAACGTTATCTATGTAATGCTGGGGATGATAGGGAGGATAGAAAAACATGAAATGGAGTCATAACAACACGCCACTACCTGCCTTAGGTCTCCCCGCAGACTTGGTTGGTAGTGAGACCAATGCAGAAATCTAAATATGATGAAAAATGACATAATAATAATAATAAAAACTGTCTAAATATAAAGACCTGGAAAGTGAAATAGAAAAAATGTGGAAACTGAAAACAAGAGTTGTGCCAGTGATAGTAGGTGTACTTGGAATGATAAAAAATGGAACAAAACAACACATTGAAAGAATCCCTGGAAACCGCAGCTTAAGAGATATACAAAAATTTGTCTTATTAAGTACAGCCCACACACTAAGGAACATTTTGTCTATGTAACGCTAGGGATGATAGGAAAGATAGAAAAAACATGAAATGGAGCCATAACAACACGCCACGACCTGCCTTAGGGCTTCCCGCAGACTTGGTTGGTAGTGCGACCATAGCAGAAATCAAAATATGATGAAAAATGTAGTAATTATAATAATAATAATAATAATAATAATAATAATAATAATAATAATAATGAATGGAACAAAACACCACATTGAAAGAATCCCTGAAAACCCCAGCATTTCACACTCCAGCCACGTCTATTGAACAGGTGAAGAGGCTCATCCCTAGTTCCCTATTTAGGATGTGGTTTCCGGCTTTCTCTTTACCAATATTTTCACTCTTACGTAGCCCCTCCGTATCAGTGGCGTTACCACCTTGCTCGGGGTGAAATGATTAAAAAAAAAAGAGATATACAAAAATTGTCTTGATAAGTACAGCCCACACACTAAGAAAAATTTTGTCTATGTAACGCTAGGGATGATAGGGGAGATAGAAAAAACAAGAAATGGAGCCATAATAACACGCCACGACCTGCCTTAGGTCTTCCCGCAGACTTGGCAGGTAGTGCGACCAAAGCAGAAATCAAAATATGATGAAAAAAATAGCATAATAATAATAATAATAATAATAATAATAATAATCACTTGAAAAAGAGATATAAATCTCAGAACAGTATGAATAGTTTACCGTAAATCTTCCAGAAACTTAATACTTTGGACATCTGTAACGTCTCACCGGAAATAGTAAATTTTCTTAATCACACTATGGGAATATGGAAAAGCGTATTATACATTAATCATACCAGAAACACTGCCACTTCCCACCTCATGAATATCCGATGAGGTGAATTTCAAGGAGACTTCCCAGTCACATGCATTGATGGACTAAACAATAATACCTACGTATGAATTAAATAATAGCTACAAAAACAAAATAAACTAGAAATTATTTAGTCAACTATTCTATATAGATCATGTCAAACTATTTGACAAAGACAACGAGTTAAATGTTTTTTTCAATGTTGTAAAATGTTTTATTGACGATATATATATGTACATCGGATTAGAAGTATATGCAAAATTAACATTCAAGAAAGGAAGAATTATAGAAGCATGCTCAGTCCATTTAGATTTTCCCACAAAGATTAGAGAACTGATACAAAAAAGCTCATACATACCTAAGAATAAAGAAAATTAATTGGAATACAGCATACTTAAATGAAATAGAAATTCAGAAAATGCTACTAATGACAAGTGTGTCTTGTTTTGGATATCGAGTTGAATTCACGAATCTCAATATTAGCCAGAAAAAACTTGGCTGTACCCGTGTTGCAGTACATTTGAAAATACCTAACTGGATATAGCTGACGTTACGCATATGGACGCCAAAATGAGAATATTTCTTAAATACCACAGCATTCATCGTCTCATGGCAAATGTGAATCATCTGTATATATCAAAATTGGAAAAAGGCAGACGATTATTACAATTAGAAATATCTTACGAAACTACAACAAACGGCATTCAGTAAAAAAATAGAAACAACAAAAAACTAGATTGTGATCTGTGTCTAAGATCATGAAAGAATTAGGAAACTGAATGTTCTCATAAACGTGGCCAGCCGATTCAAAATTAAATTTTAGAAGGTGAAGAATTTCTACGACAAAATAAAGCAACTACTGCAGGTGAAAAAACTTAAAAATTAAAAGGAAATTGAATAGACATGATACAGAAAAGATATCTAAATAAACGTCTTCATAGCCAATACAGTATGTATCAAACAAGCTGTTGTAGACAAATTCTGTAACCATCAGGAGTACGTAGTGCAGGTTGAAAAGCTGAAACCGAATCTATTTTTTTCGCTCATGACCAATGGTTGCTAATTAGAAATTACCGATCACGAATAGTATAAATGTAAAGTAATATTTTCCTGAGTGGAACTCAAAGCTAATACGAACTATTGACTCTGTGACTTTAGGATCTCTCGAACGTTATCTGACGATGACTAAATTCTTGCTTCTATGCAGGAGTATATGTATACTATAGAAGAGTATATTATCCTGGAAAAAGGGGAGACCCCATAGCAATATATATATGCAATAGAGTAGACACTGAGACCAAAACAATGTGGTGACCTTTGTTTTAAACATTTGACGCATAATTTATACATGGAAACTTATTTTTAGCATTGAACAAACGCTACTGGGGGTACACACTGACTATCTTTGATATCGAGTGGCTTTACATAAAAATATAGCATTTCTTAAAACTATATTTTATGATATATATATATATATATATATATATATATATATATATTATTATTATTATTATTATTATTATTATTATACACGCATATATCTGTGCCTGTATATATATGCGAAAGTGTTTTGTATCTATATTTACTCCCTTCGTGTTTAGTTATATGAAGACATACAGACATATATATATATATATATATATATATATATATATATATATATATATATATATACACAAGAACGCACACACACACACACACACACACATACATATATATAACATTTCTTGGATGTCGGGATATTTTTTCTTAGGAATATTTGCAATATGTTTAGTAATAGTTCATTATTTCGAAAATCCTGTTTCGCTGTTAGCGATATTAAACTTCCTGTAAATGTCTTTCTGTAAAAGGCCTTGAAACGATATAAATATTCAGAAAGCGTGAGTAAACAACCTACCATTGACTAACGCAAATGATACACAAATATAAGCTTTTTATTACTTTCAACAGATAAATTCTCGTGATATTTTCGCCATTTAAAATTTTCGAAACTAGTGCTTTTATATGATGTCTTTGCCTCTGGCATTTTGCATTTATATCCAGAAAAGAAAAATGAAAAAAAAAATCTATCCAGACAAAGAGAAATTTTAACCAGTAAAGATAACTGTTGAAATTGAAATATTTATCAAATTCCTGTAAAAATATTAAAATAATAAATAATCTCGGAATTCGATTCTTTCTAATGTAGTCTATTTTTTATTATGAACTACATATTTCGACTCTTATGCTCTCCGAGGTTCTCAGGCTTGTCGCAGTAATGTTATTTAACCAATGTTTGAATCCACTTTTCCTCGAATAGTATTAACAAATTATTATTATTATTATTATTATTATTATTATTATTATTATTATTATTGTGTTTTTTCAATACGTTGGCAATCACGTCTCTTTACATTTCGATGATCTTTGTCCATCTAAGTATGTTTATTCTTATTTTCGTTACGTCTCCTAAACATGTTCTATCATCAATTTTCACAAGCGTTTTAATCAGGTTAGACACTTTTTACGCTGCCTCTTTGCTTTCATTATATCTTGAGAATACTAAATTTTATTAAACCGAGTTTCTGCATCATGTGCCCTAGAAATCTCTGCTGCCTCTTCTTGATGTTACGTATAAGTGTATTTTGCTTTCTGTCACCTCATATTTATTCTTTATCTGTTTGAAGATTGTATTGCATTCACCGTAATAAATGAGAATATATTAGTATCATAATTTTGGCGTATTTTATTTTCATGCTAATGAAATAAATGACGTCTCCAGGCAGGTAATGGAATTTATGTCTCTCACATTGGTTGTCTAATTTGTTAAAGGTTATGACTCAGTTGACAGAATGTTCAGTGTGATTCATTTTATAACCAGAGGCTGGCAGATATTAGTCATAACTATGCTAGTTTTACTGAGTTTATTCATGTTTATATTGTGAGGTGTTTCGTTCAATAGTCTAATTCCCTCATCTTAGTATCTATCTCTTATCCTGAATACATTTTATTGAGGTTTATTACATCATTTTCCCCTACATATATGACCAGCCCTGCTTGATTTTAATTTAACTTCCTCTTATACAGACTTCTAACGCAATTATTATTCCTCGTGGCTGGCTAGATAGATTTAATTCTAGGTACTTAAAAATATTTTTATGATGTTGTCTAGTTGATTTTTAACTTAATTACACACTTGTATAGAAATATTCAGCTTATGGCTACTGGACAAAAATGTTTATTAAAGCTTCCTTTATCTATCGTGAATCTAATGCTATGTTTTGTCAATGATGAAGGCTTTTGTTCAGAAGATAGTTTCTCAGAGTTTTTAAACTAATTGCAATGATAATATTCAGACATTTCTCCATTGACTTTTTTCACACACACACACACACACACACACACACACACACACACACACACACATATATATATATATATATATATATATTAATCATTTTTAATATATGATGAAGATTGATAGAGCTTCCGAGAATATGACACATTTCTTGGGAAGAAACAGTGTAAGATGATTACATGTTATGTTCTAAGGGAAATTAAATTCTACCGCTAGTGGATATATTCGGCATCAACTTAAGTGTTAACCCACAAATACAATACCAAGTTGAATGCTATAATCAACTGTGGTATTGTATTTTAGTGGGTGCAGTAGACAATCATTGCCTAGATAAACCAAAGTCAGTTAGATCTGCGCATGAATGAAATTTGTTGTTCTCAAGAGAAAAGACGACATCACTTAACCGATTCAAGAATTCGATAGGTTTGATTCAATGCTGCTTTTAATCCGCCGTGTCTATTCGCCTGATCTGTTCAACTTGTACAGCGAGAATATTTTGAGCACCCTAGATGCTATGGCGGGATTTGTAATAGGAGGCCACAATTTGAGCAACATAAGATCCGCAGATGATACAGTACTGATTGCAGACGCGGAAAGGAAAATACAAGACATCCTACAGAAGGTAGCTGCAGAGAGTGACAAAAAGGAATACAAATAAACAGCATGAAAACTTAATACATGGTCATCAGCAAAAAAGAGCAACCCAAAATGCCAAAATGTGTGGGGTACTAGAATCAAGCAAGTACATAAATGTAAATAACTAGGAAGCGTTCTAACAGGAGATGGAAATTGCTACACAGAGATCCGAAAACGAGTTGACATGGCGAAGGAGAGTTCTAGATACTGAGTAAAGTAATAAGACGCAGGAAACTTTCACTAGAAACAAAGAAGTAAGTACTAGTCTGCTGTGTGATGTCAGTTCTCCAATATGGCAGTGAATATTGAACAATATCATCGAAGATAAAGAAAAAACTTGAAACAACTGAAATGTGGTTCTAAAAAGGATGCTGCGGATATCATGGACTGAGCATATGAGCAATGATAAGATGTTGGAAAGAAGAGCAATGAAAAGGAAATCAATAGTGAGCATCAGGAAGTTTCTGAGACATGCAATCAGAAAAGATATCTTAAAGAACCTGATATTGACAGGCCAGATACAGGCAAAATACAGGGAAAAGCAGCGGATAACATATTGAAGGGCCTGAGCAGGTGAATGACGGAACGTGGGTTGCGTTTTGTAACAGGAGAAAAATACTAAGAGCCACCAGTGATAGGAAGACGTGGAAAGCCATGATCTCTTACGTCCTGAAAGGACAGGGCACATAGAAAAAGAAGAAGAAGAAGAAGAAGAAGAAGAAAACAAACCTAATCAATGAATATATTGCTTGATGCAATGTTTACAGGATAATTATCCTTGATCATCTCCGAGTGTTAGTTTATGAAAATATCTGTTATTTAAGCATTACTTTAATGTTTCACCCATGTGTACACATGGTTTGAAGTCAAAATGTAAATCCGCCACCATAATTTTCATACGTCTTTTAAAAAACTGCTTAAATAACTATCAGATCCTAAAGCAAAATCCTACAATTTCATTCGTTTTTGTCCGAAAAGCCCATAACTATTGTCTCGTACGCCTATTTCAAAAATTTTATTTCACGCCTAGATGATTCACTAACATGGCACATAGGAAGAAGAGGAAGACTTGAAAAATGACTTAATCTGAAGTAAACATCAAATCTGTTTAAGGAGTTCGTATTACAGTATATCCTTCCAATTCAACCAAATATACAACTTCACCGCCTTCGAATAATGACTAGATTTTAAAGTGGTAAACTTTGGCTGACTTTAGCTTTATGACTGATGTTTCTCGTACAGCAGTCAATAGTTATTTTTGGCCTTTTACAGGTTGAACATTTTTGTAAACAAAAACAGAAAACTAATATTTTCAATGTCAACCTATTGAGAAAAATCAATTCGAACAAATCTGCATTGTTCGCGGTTACCGATATGATAGAAATATCCAGTATTATGTATGAGAAGACAACAAATGAAGATTTATATCTATTTAGCATACACATGGAAATTATAAAAAGAATTGAGGTATTTACTGTTGTTTCTAGATTAATTGTTTTGTTTATAATAATATCGATATTAACGAAAATGAGATCTAAATTTCTATAGATATATTTTAAATAAAAAAAAATAAATTAAATTCTTTTATTTAAACAGAAAATGCAAATTTATCAAAATCCATATGATAAATAAAATTCTAACCTATCTGGAATATGGCAAATGATTTTAGTGGAGACGTGCAAAGCTTAAATATGTTCTGCTGTTTTCTAATTGACGTAAGTTCAGTACGTGTAGCGTGTACTTAAAACATGCACAATGATTCAGCAATATTCAACTAGAACGGATAAATAACCCTGATAAAATAATTGATATCTCAAACAATATTTACCTACCGGGGTCACTTTACTGAAATATATGTTTCTCCATTAACAAATTGATTAAACATGCATAGAACAACTTCAACACTTCTCAATCACACTAATAAAATAGAAATATTTCAATTAAAAGTAAGAACCCAAGTTTATATCAGAATATTGCAACTATTTGATATAGATTATTATGTATCTGGAAATATATCATTATATTAATAACTGCAATGATCAAAATAATTGACTGATTGATTTGCGTTTTACGTTTAATGAAATATATTTTATTCATTATTATTTAATAACTGAAGGTTATTTAAAACCACAATTGATATAAGATCGTAATATAATTTTAGGGATGAAAATAAATTTAGCAGATACATTGAAATAATTAACTCATATTTGGAGGTTTAATAGGTCAGTTCTTACTTTCCCTATGGGTCTCTACAAATGAGTGAATATAACAGACACGTCTGGAATTGACTCGGCTCTGCAATCTCTAATTCCGAGGTGTAATCCATTACCCTACCCGCATATCCAAGCTTACAACATCTGGTATTACCAAACAGTAACACACCTAGTTTATACTCTAGCTCTAAGTAGCTTAAAACCTAAGATTATACCAGTACTGGTTTATGACCTTTATACATCCGTAAACCTATAGAAAATCGGTACAATATGCTGAATAAATGAAATCATAGAAATGAAATTTTTGTATGAAAATGTAGAACATTAATACTTAGCCTTTGACCACTATATTCAAAATTTGAATATTTCTTAAATGTCTTAAATGCAGAATAAATCAATTTGAAAATTATTAAAGTAACAAGGACAGTAAATTTAATGTTAAATAAAAATAAATTGCATACTAAATTTATAAAAAAGAAGAATGATTTGCAAAAATAAAATGTTATATATATCATATTAAATTAGAAAAATATATTAACTTATTACAGAATTTATGTTAATGAGGTAATCTATAAAATGTGAAAAGTGTCTCTATCTATCGAAGATATGTGGCGAGGTCATAAAACACTTATACAACTCAGGTACGTTTTCCAATTTATTGGAACATATTTCCTCATTTCATTTAATTGTTAATATTTCAATAATTTTCAAATTTGCCAAGTTTTATTGGATATTAAATCGGGCCTTTCGCTTCTGAAAATGAAAGTTTATTATCGACATGCATTCTGATTTCGATCAAAATCTTTTATAGTTTCATATTTTAGTTATAAGTTTATTGCAAATACACACATTGGGAATATACTTCTGCCCCCTCTTTTGCTGTTTCTCATTATATGATTTGTATTAAATAAATTTAATAAGTCAGGTATTACCTAAATTCAATAAGGCAATATATGTGGACTAATATTTTAAGCAATAAAGGTTATCTGCCTTATCTTGCCGTGAACAACTGTCAATTCAGCTGGTAAGAAATCAGTATTTTATGCATTATATATTCACCCAAATATTTGCATAAACTAATGGCAACTTAATGCGGAAAATTCTGTCCAGCCAGTCATGCCTCTTTAGAGACATGATTGCCCCAGCGTAAAACCACGTATGGCACATAAATGACTGAAATTCGCCCAAAATTTAATTAATTTGGTTGAAATGGGCAGACTTATAAAGATCCAGTTATTGGAAAAAAATTTACTTACGTAAGACACAGAAGGATATGGCGGAATACGGAACATAAACACAAACACGCGCGCACACACATATGTGTGTGTGTTTTTATATGCGTGTATATGTGTATAAATACTTAATAATATCATTTTTGCCAACTAAAACATTCTCACAAACCTAAAACATTACATCATCTTCGTTTCTTTAATCCATTCTGAAAGAATCTATCTCATAAAAAGAGTACGCGCATAAAAACAGTCCCACGTTAAAATGTAGATCCGCTCTATTGCGCGCAAAGATAAATACATTAGAACTACTTTCTGCTAGAGAGACACAGATGCACAATTACGAATACACGTTAACATACGATAACGGCTTAGATATATTAAAGTTTTTACAAGCTTACATATATGTAGAATTATCTACCGTTATGACATACGTGATATATAAATAATTAATGAAAAATCACCCCAGAAAACTGGACAAACAAAGTTCTATCTATTTTTTCGCAATCTCTGAAGAAGCTTTAATCTTTAGAATTGACATACCAGAAAGAATAGTCAGGGCGATAATTATCATAAGGATAATTTCTATGTTGACAGAAATAAGGTTCGTATAAATTTAAAACTCATTTTTAAACAATATTTGTATGTACAGGTTTAGTATATACTAAAAATGGTTTATAACACTCGAATCAACACGTCGACAAAATAAACAAAACTTACATCAGAAATATTTATATTTCGACATTATCTCTTTCTTTAAATAAGCACATAGTTAAGATATTTGACTTGGTTTACACAAAATATCGAATTGAAATATTTACGTGTACGTGGATGTGCGTTGTAGTGCAGTGGATATCGTCTCGGAACGACAAATCGGGGAACCGAGGTTGAATTCCTTGATTTCACTTTCGCACATATTACCTTAGGAACGGTATAAATCAGTCTCTTCCCTCCAGTTACGTTTTAAATAATAGGACAGATTGGGTTCTATAGACATGGCTGGCAACCAGTTTACCGCAGAAAGCAATCGCAAGCTACTGCGGGATAATCTTCTTCCCAGTCAGTCATGTCACTTTTGGGACATGATCGCCCAAAGCGTGTATCACGTATGCCACCTAACTGATGTGTGCGTGAGTGTTTGCATATTTTGTTCCATTTTGACTTTAGTTAATCAAACCATATGGAGAAATTGGACTAATTCGAATACCATCGATCTAAATATGATTGAATATAAACAATAATATTTTGTCAACCAGACTTAAAACAACCCATCCTATCATTACTGAATTGGTTGATAAAACATCTCCATTAACTTAGAAAAATTTATCCAAGGCTTAGACACGATTTGAAATTCTTATTCAGAAATCGGAAATATACGATAATAATTTAAATATATCATTTTCGGTTAAATTCGATTCTAAATTATTTTCAATGTATATACTAGCATGATTAAGTGCACAATAAAACCATAAAGTCAACGCATTATATCCTCTGATGAACTTCATCGAAATCATAGTAAAGATTTTATTTTGTAACAACTATTTCTAAACATATGTAAAATTGTCGTTAGCTTGTCATTTTTTGTAAATAAATGTATACTTATAAATATACATCAGTCGATTTTAAAAGCTAAATTAAGGAGAACGATAAATGGTGTATTTTTATGTCTAATTAACAATTGTTAATGTTATAATGCAAAAATGTATACGTATACTCAATTAAATGATACAAACAATTAATAATATTTGCATATTATTATACAACAGGAAAAACATTTCGTAATAACTGCATTAAAGTAATTTTATTATGCTTCATTATTAACATGAGTTACGCAAAATTTTTTATCACATATTATCTCAGATTATGCAGAAAATTTTATATTATTCGTTGTATGAGTTAGATGAACAAGAACTGATACATTTGATACATTTAACAACATAAAAATGGTCTCAATCATTAAAAATGCTCAATTAAATAAGATTTGCAAAAACTATGAAAATCGATCAATTACATAAACACTAAACATATTCGTAGTTTACAGAATAAGCTAAATACCTTAATTACTAAATGTAAATGTTTTAATGTCAGCAGAAAATATTTATTTAAAAATTTATCAATAATTTATCAACTCGAACACCCAAAAAGAAACTCCAATTTCATTCTAAAATTTGTCAGTGGATTGCGGAGTTACTGTTTTAGTAAAGGAAGAAATCTACTTTCAAAAATGATACATTTAACGTCTAATAAAGCCACACAAAAAGAAACAAAAATAAATCAGTCAAATTTTACTCCCTACGGATATATGAGAGGTCTTAAGAGACATATCAAAAACAAAAATAATCATATAACATCTTCTGACAAAATCAATGCAATTATGATTATGGTTAAACTACCTTATAAAAAAAATGAAGTTAATTCTCGAAGACGATGATATTTAGAAACATATTCTATAGCGTATAATAAATTAATTAAAATCAACCTTCTTCTTCACTTTTACAAAAATTCGCAATGACGTTTGACATCCTGGATTGACCACCTGCTTAACAAAAAAGTTGAAACCAGATTTCGCAAGTATTTTTGAATTTTGATTTTTGACGAATGGAAGCGAATTACAAGATCAAAACGGAGTTTGCGAGTAAGTGCGAAAAATGTAGATTACAATAAAAGGTCTTCACAAGTATCAGACAGACACAGATGGGAGCCGCGAGAGAAAACAACTAACATGTAACAGCAACTTCAAATCGACCCAGACAGAAGGTCAGGTCGCAAATTGTTCTGTTTCTCTTTCATCCCTTTCAACAATTATTACGATGAACATTTTCTACGAATCTTGATATCCTTAACACAACTTTATCATTGAACACGAACTCTACTCATAAATTCTTAATAATGTTTCTAATTGAACATTAAATACTACAAATTGTGTTATTCTTTCCTCTTAATAAATTTCTATTTTAAAATGGAAAATGCATATTTTATTCATCTTACGCTATTCCGCACAATTCCACATATTCCAACTACCGAAAACCAGCCTTCTGATGAGGGAAAACCTTCTGATGAGAATTCAGCATAAATCCTTTTAGCTGTAGGCAGTTCGGTTGAGTTTGACACAAGGCCGAATCAAAGAAACATTAACCAGCTCCCAACGCTTCAGTTCTACGAAGAAAGGATCATAAGAGAGAAAAACAAACTTAACAATTAAAACAGAATTATGAAAAAATGAAGACAGTTCTTGGGAGAAAATAATCGAACATCAAATGACAACACCCTTATTTTAGTGGTGATTAAAAATTCATAACGGATATATCAAAATATGAAACATTATAACTGGAATACATAGCCCTTATATAACCTAGCCATCACATTAGTTAAGCTCTACTACTTTACATAATTAGCTCATCGCATATATAATCAATTGTATTGATCTTTTAAGTAAATTGCAAAAGTAGGCATGAAAACAAATGTATACAAATGTCCATGTATATTTACTAAAAATTAAATTCCTATACATAAGATTCTCAAAATGTGACATTTAATAAAATATCAATAGGTCCTATATTTTTTAATCAAAAATTTGATTTGCCCATGGTATTTACACTTACGAGCGTTTTAGCCTTTCTATTTCTAGAATTCTAGAAAGATTTTTTCGCAATAATTTTGCACAAAGTTATTCTTATTCTAGATACAGAGAAGTTTCTATGTTAATATCTCAAAAATACATAATTTTACCTGATGTTTTAAGAAGCGTAAAACGTCAAACCGACAGTATATTTTATCTTTGAGTCTCTGTCAAGAATAATTTACACGTTTTAGATATAATGCTATATGTGGCGTTTCAGGACAACCCAAAATAAAAAAGCGGTTTTAATGCGGGCTATCCGGTCCACAAAAATACAATAGAAATTTCGAGAAAAATTCAACGCAATAAGAAATGTTGTATAAAAATATGAACGTTTTGTATTTGACAATGTATACACAATATAAACAATTTATACATATCTGTGTATCTTTTGTTCGACAGAAAACTGTATTTTACAATTGCGTAAATGTTGGTTGAATATACCAGGGTCAGTTGGATTTGAACGAATATCGTTGAATCTAAAAATGTCCGTTGTATTTGAACGAGAGTTGGTTGAGAATGTTGGTTTTAAGTCTGTAATTACAGAGAGTAGTAGCACAAGGTTTCTTTCATTTTTATGTATCAGCCTTTAAGTAGGTAAAAAAGGAAGGAGTTTCAAATTGAGTTGAAAAGCAGTGTGAATATTTATTCCCGATGGAGAGATAGAGATAGAGAGAGAGAGAGAGAGAGTGTGTGTGTGTGTGTGTGTGTGTGTGTGTGTGTGTGCGAGAGAGTCAAACGGAGATAGTAATTGGTAGTAAAACGATGAATTAGTCTACTTAGTGTTACTTCTCCTTTCTGTTTTGCTGAGAGATGTGAAATGTTTTATCGACGTTGAAGGTGTTTCCTCGTTTCGTTCCGTTCGTAATGGTTGAGTGGGCGAAAGATTAGTTTGTCGGCACTGATCTTTTTGATGTTGGCGCCCATTTTTCTGTGTGTATTTGACACTGCGCCTTTCGGGACTGACTGTCGTGGATGATTGACAGATCTACTGATCGCTTGTGTGACGGATCGACCGAAATACTGTCTGTCATTGACACTCTTGATTGACTGTGACCGGTCAGGGTACCTCCTTAAATATAGAATTCAGGTCACGTGTGGAGGCTTCCAGAACGATTTTTTTCTTTAGCTGTTCAAAAAAAAAAACCGTTTCGCTAACGAACTTTGAATTTCTTGTTGTTAACTAATCAGGAATCAGAATTAAATATTTCACACTGACTTTTGAAAAATCGTTTGAATCTCTTTTTGCGAGTGTGTAATTTTACTTTGGGTTTACCACAAATGTCGAGACGTTTGAATCAGATTTTGCGGGTGTGCAATTTATTTGTGTTTTATAGTTGTTTGATGGATTATATAGGATTATACTTTATACATAGAATTTATAATGACATTCATTTGGAATTTTACAAAATATCTACCGACAAAACTATCGTTTTTCACCACTGCAACATTGAATCATTATAAGATACTATTTAATAGCACTAAGAATCTGCCACTTAAAAATTATCAAAAGCAGAAATATTCATAGAATATCTTTTCAGAAAACCAATATAATGATTAATCCTTCCACAAAGCTAAGAGTAAAGTATACGAAATATATAACTGCAAAAAATATAATGAAATTATTAGAAACAAGTAAAATAAGAAAGGCAATAAATAGTAACATTTTTGACATCCAATATTCAAAATAATATATCCATTATTGACATAAAATCAGAACAAATTATATCCAGCAAATATTACGAAAGCATGTATATATTTTATAAGCTATCAAACATGTCCCTTTGAATAAATTTTAAAATTATCAGGTTCTAAAAAAAGCACAAAAAACTACCAACCCCAAAATGTTCTTATACATGAAAATTTATGAAATTCATTACTCATACTTACACAATTTCCATTGTAAAAAGGTCGCAATTATCAAAAGAGAAATAACACAGTAAAGAATTCTCGAGTTTGCAGTGTCAAATCCGAACAAAATATCGTTTAAATATTTAATTCACGTAAAGGAATTCAGGCATATATATATATATATATATATATATATATATATTACTTATTTAATCAATATTTAAAATCCTCCTACAATTTCTCATATATATATATATATATATATATATATATATAGTACTTACTTACATAATATTTAAAATCCTCCTCGAATTTCTCATATATATATATATATATATATATATATATGTATATACTTCTGATCAAAATTTTAAGAGCACTTAAAAATCTTTAAAAGAAATTTTTTTTTTTACAGATACATTTTAAACTCCTACCACTTAAGTTTACCAATACTTTTGTATCTAGGTGGATAATTTTCAGGACTATCATTTGGGTTATCCTTGTTGTAGGGACCTGAAGATTCATTGTCTAGGAGTCTGTTCCTATGTTACATTAGGTTCCCTCCGGCACGTTAGGTAACGGTCTTTTACAAACAGGGTTCCGAAGCTTGTAGGGGATCGTTTGTGACCTTATAACGCAGTAGCCATTCACTCCTCGGCACGGTTAACACCTTGATTTGCGAGCTGTTTTTCGGACTTTTCCTTCTCCTAGCAACAATTGACAAAGACGAAGTATAAAAAAAAAATTGAATAAATTGTTAAAAAATAAATAAATAAACAAATATATTCAAATTAAAAATTTAAAATAAAATTGTTTGTACCATCACTAGTATTTTTAGCAAAAATAATTGTAAAATAATTAATAGAAAATAGATATTTCATATATATTTAATTTTCTTACTTCTCTGAAATTTTGTAATTTGTCCCCCCACTGTATATCCAGTTATTTCTAATTTCGCTCTAAGAAAATATGGTTATCAAGAATAATATACATATATAAATGAATAAATAAATATGTAGACTTTCTAAGAAACAATATCATAGAAATTGTATCGAACTGTGTTTTTTCTATCGTAATCTTTTTACTTTTATTTTTAGTTTTGTATATAACAAATTAGAAATATCGAAAACTGAGGGAAATATGAATGATAAGAAAAAAATCGATCAAACTATTCGGATCATTTAAAGAAGAAATCGATAAATTAAACATTATACGAAGAAAAAATAGTAAAAATAACATTTCCTATAAAAAAACAAAAATGTTTAAGCTCTAATTGTGAATATATTTTTTCATATTTCTTAAAGTCATGCCTTACCAGAAGTGAGTATGTCTGAATATCTTGATGTCCTCATGTGCCAAATGTCTTCAGAACACTTTAATTTTATAGCTGTTTTTTAATATCTTCAAAGATATGTTACATTCTGCAGATAATGTCATATAAATAATGAAGGATATTTGGTTTCTGTTGTATTTGATTATAATATGCGGGCGATTACTTTCGAGTATTTTTTCTGTGTGTATTGTAAAGTTTCATAGATTTGTTACTGTTCTCTTCTTGCAAAACATGCATAATTTCAGTGCAAATTTTGGACCAATCTATCAAAACGAGATTTATATTTAAGAAATGCTAATGCCGTGAAACCTGATACAAAATGATGAATTGCTTCTGGATATTTACCACAAATTTTTCATTTCGGTTTATCACAATTTTCGATAAGCGTATTAATTAATTCATAGATTATAAATATTAGTTCTTTGGAGTAAGAATTACACCATCATTCTCCGCTTTTAATCCTGCACTCTGTAACCAAGTACGGGATTTATCTACATCAGAATATTTCGTGCAGGATAAATATTGTCCACGAGGCGGTTTATCTTGCCATCGTTTCTGCATTTAGTACATTGCATTTAGTTTTGATTTCTTAAGTTCTTTGCCTCTGCTTTGGTACTGTAATGGATTATTTGTAATTCTTCGTCCAACTGAATTCCCTTTTGAATTCGTCCGCTTACTTTCATGTTTCTTTGAAAGAGATCAATTTTCAATCTTCTGTTGTTTCCATGTATCTTTGAAGACCGATTATTCTGGCTTTGCAAGACAATTCTAGTTGAAATAATCTTCTGCATACTTAGATCTGGGCACTTATAGACGATCAACAGAGCTTTCGGATGATACATGCGATATCAAATGAGAAATTTTCACGTTCTAATATCCATCGCTTAATATCAGTTATTTTAAAATTAAGGATATTGAAACTGTATTACACCACAGGTACTCCCAAACTGTTTTTGCTTGATAATGTTTTCTGAAGTCTACGAGTTATTCAACACCGGGGGCACATGCATTAGTATTCGTTTCATACTTTCTATTTCTTTTGGAAAAACAGTATTGCATCTTCTTCACTGATTCCATTCATATTTTCTTCCATTTCCTTAATCTTTGTAGAAATATCTAGACCTATTGTGCATGTTTCTGTAATTATCTCTTACTTGCATGTTAATTTTACACATTTATCTCATCCGAAAACTATACCGGTCACATCACTAAAATATTTTACAGTATCTTCAACTCAATGATTTCTTGGGGCAAAGAATTTGTCATCGTCCCTGTAGAAAAGGTGGTTGAAACATTCTTTTTTATGTTCTAACCATAGTTATTATTGTTAAATTCAAGCAAATGTGGGATTAAAGTGACAGAAAGGATATAGTAAAAGGTGTCCGCTTAGAAAATTCCTCGTCGGATATACAAACATTTTGGTTGTACTTTTGATGTGACTTATGCAGAATATGGTTTTCCACAGTTCTCTGCTATATTTAACGAACTTCACAATTCCCAACGAGACATTATAAATTTCCATATGATTAATAATTCACGTTTCACTATCAAACAATTTACTGCAATCTATCCAAGCTCTGATTGTTTAATTGTTTAATTCAGGCAAAATCGTTAAAGATGGTTTAATTCAGGACAAAGTGAGACTAAAGAAAGTCTCTTTGAAAGATTCCTCGTCAGATATTCAGACGTTTTGGCAGAACTTTTGATGTGACATAGATAAAATGTGGATTTCTACATATCTATGCCGTATTTAAAGAAATTTATAATTCCCAAACGATACATCCTCAATTTCTATATGATTAAGGATCCAAATTGCACTATCAAAGAATCTACTGCAATCCATCAAATGTCTTCTGAAATTCTACCATTTTTCCAGGATAAATTTTATTTAATAGTAGATGATCTTTTGCAAATATATGTACTTCTTCGAGACATTATTTCACGGGCAAGAGATTAAGCACAGTTCGTCAGAGAATATGGGCGCAAGTTATATATAATGGTCAGACAAATTATTGGAATATTTGACACGTCGACCTGGTGTAATATTAGGTTGACCTAAAAGTTTGTAATCACTTTCGAACAATTTTTATGCAATTTTGCGTTTATATTGTTATAGTGATCTTCATCTTGGTATTCCAGATGGCAATTGATAAAAGTGAGCTGCGAGATTTGATTCGTTACTGCTGGAAGCGAGGTCGTTCAACCAAAAATGTTGCAGAAGAGATTTCTTCTGCCGAAGATGAAGGAACACTTTCATTTGCGGCGATCTAAAAGTGGTATAAGCGTATTGATTCTGGTGACATGAGTCGTGAAGATAAGCTTCGTCGGGACGGCCATTAAAGTTGGATGATGGAGACATGCAAATCGTGTTGGATATTGCACCTTCATCGAGCACTCGGGAATTGGCTGATGAACTTGGAGTTAGCAAATCAACAATTCACCGACATTTGAAGCAACTTGATTTTGTTCACAAAAAGCCGCGCCAAGATCCGCACGAACTCACCGAAGCACAAGCCAACAGACGAGTTGAAATCTGCCGTCAATTGCCATGGGACGAGCGTTTTTGGAAGCGTATTGTGACATCCCACGAGAAATGGGTCTATCTGATCCAGCACAATCGAGACAAGTGATTGGTTCAGAAAGGGCAAGGCACACCATCTGTTACAATACAAGATTGATTCGGCAAGAAAGTCATGTTGTGCGTTTGGTGGAACTTTGAAGGAATCTTGGATTTTGAGTTGGTTCCGAATTGTCGTGCAATCAGTGCCGAACTTTACTGTCAGCAACTTGAGCTGTTCTAAGAAGTATCCAGCTCTGATCAACCAAATGCGCGCTTTGATGCAGCAGGACAATGCCAAGTCACACTCCACCAGGAAGACCAAAGAAAAGTTTAAAGAGCTGGACGCCGTTGAGGTTCTGCCACATCCAACCTACTGTCCTGACTGTGCTCAATTAGATTAAGGCCTTTTCCGTTCAATGTAACACTTTCTGAAGGGCCATCGATTCAACACGTTTCATGAAGTCGAGGAAGCGTGTCAAGAAATATTTGATTGGAATGGTACTTTGACCAGATCTGAAAGCTTGCAGATCGATGACAGAAAGTCTTGGAAATGTTGTTCTTTATTTTGAGCAATAATCTTTGTAGTTTTTGCGAGTAAAATCTCAATCATTTGCCAGTGTTTACGAACATTTGGGACAACCTACTACTTAGCCAACCTGTCTCGCTAGAAATTATGACTGAGTAGTGAGTTCAATCATCACTTTGTTCCCCATACTTTCGACCATGTGCCACATCTGAGTGTTACTTAAGAAATCAACATGTTATTGGCGTATAAAATTTATATACGATGTTTCATCCATTTTTGGAGAAGAAAATTAATACCTTCACCGATCTACTCCAGAATTTTATTCGTGATTTTAAGAAGCGCTGATGAATTTTGCACAATTTTTATGGATTGATGTCACATAATATATTCAAAGGTTCGGTGGATTTAATTTTTTCATATTTTCTTAGAGTTGCCTAAACATATTTTGATTACATTTTACCTTTATTGTATAAGTTTGTCAAACATTCTCTCTTGATCTCGTTTAGACCATTCTGCATTAAGATGGTATTTACTTGAGCTTTTTTTTAATAGTCACTCAAATTTCGATTATTATTAAGGACGCTTAATAAATAAATAATACACCTGTTTACATAAAAATGTATAGCAATTATTTTCTCAACAATTTGTGTTTATTTTGTTGTTGTAAGTGATATTTGTATGGATTTGGGATAATCTACGGATATTTATCTTACGTTTTTGTTGATGTTCGATATATGGATAAATTGCAAGACTTCAAGAATATACGGTGTATGGTTGACCATTGCAATATGCAAGTACGAGCGCACACACACACACACACACACACACACACACACACACACACACACACACATATATATATATATATATATATATATATATCGAGCAGTCCATAGCCCAGAAGTAGAAACACCTACTGACGCTACTTCGGTCGGGCTTCAATCAAGGGTTAAAAAGCAATCGGAGTCTAACCGTACTGAGGAGCTGTGATACAGAGAAACAAATTTGTCTGCGGATGATTATATATATATATATATATATATATATATATATATATATATATATATAATTACATTAATGTTTTCTATTTAAAATGCATAAGCGATTGAAAGCAATGGAATGATAAATTCAAAGGAAGGGAGAATAAATGAGATAGAAGATTAACAAAAATCTTTCGACTTTCAGAATCACTCTAATAACACGAAATTACCCGATGAATCTTAATTAAAACTAAAAAAATCATTCTTTTCTGGTGGTCGCTAAATCATTTGATAAAGATCGAACGCAAGATCAATGTACGTTGATATTAATGATTATGAAAAAAATATCTGTCAAGTTAAAGCGAAAAATTGTTAAGTTTCATTCCTGTTGGTATTCATTTAACATTTAATAATGTTCTCTGGAATCTTGTGACTTCACTATTGAAATTTCATAATCGCAGTGGCCTGAGATGCGTTGCCGTCCATTTTGATCACTTGTTCTTTTAAGTTTCCTTTCTTTTCATTTTTAGTTTCATTCAAATGTCTATTCCTTTATTTAATAATGGAGAGACAGACTGATTAAATTTATTTTCATGCACATGTTTTTATCAAACACCGGACAAATTGCTTTTGCGAGTTTCTGATACCGGGTAATTACATTTTATTACATTCACATTTAACATTCCAGAGAATTAGTTGTCGTCTGCTTCATGTTCATTCAACTTGATTTACAGCAATTTGTCTTCATTCATTCTGTGAAGCATAAATAAAGGAAACGGCTCATATATGACACACACACACACACACACACACACACACACACACACACACACACACACACACACACACACACAGATGCACTCCCCCCCCCCACCCCCCCCCACACACATACACATGTAGTTAAAGACTCACACACACATACACACCGCACACATATATATTTTCTTTTCGATCATTAAAAATGTTTCTGGGTCTAATTATTACACACCGTGTAACCACTTGTATCTTAGTAGCTTCACTGCATTGCATGGGATATATATATATATATATATATATATATATATATATTAAAAAAGTATTAATTCAAAGATGTTGAATGGCCATTTCGATATGAAGATCCCCACGGGGAACGACACATCACCTCAGCAACAGAAAAAAACCTTTCAGAAACTGGAGAAAAATTAGTCTACTTTTCCTTTTTAAATACATTGCAAAGAAATTAAAAAATAAATAATAAAATAAAATAAAAATAAAAATAAAGGGAAAGAAAAAGAAAAGGAAAAAGAAAAAGAAAAAGATAGAATAAAATCAAATAAATAAGAAAAGAAAAAAATTGACATCGTCTGTGTTCGCAAAAAAAAGGGGGGAGAATGTAACTAAAAATTAACAGACAGCCGTGTTAAATCTAGTTTTAGTTTTAAATCTAGTTTTAAATTTAGTTTTAGTGTTTACATCTATGTATATATATATATATATATATATATATATATATATATATATATATATATGTATATATATGTATGACTACATCCAAGTCTATTTCGCTTTATTACAGCTCATCTGTTTGAAACACATCTACATGCTTCTGGCCGGGATCAAATCTCGAACAATTTTGTGTCAAATCGAAGTTACCTATAGGCGCACAGAATTAATGTTAACAATAAGCAGTTTATAATTCATTTGTTTTTATATATATATATATATATATATATATATATGTGCGTGTGTGTGTGTGTGTTTGTTTGTGTGTGTGTGTGTCTGTGTGTCTGTCTGTGTGTATGTGTTTCGACACACTAAGACATAGATTTTAAAGAATGTGTAAATCTTAAGAAGTGGAACATTAATAATGATTGCAAAAATAAAAACAAGAGAACGGTAGATATTGATTAACATTGCATTTAAATGTTTGCTGATTAATGTTGACTGGAAAAGCTGTGGCTAACAAAGAGTATCTATTAGCGTAAAATGCAAGATAAGGAATTGATAGCTATATCTTGCTAACTCAACTGTAAATTGATAAAATATCGAAGCCAGTTCAGTGCTGCCCTTAAATTTTTAAAAATCTCGGTAATATAGCAATGACCGCGCCCGTTCACCTTACCTAAATGGAATCAAAGAGGAGAAGCATAGACAAAATTACGAAAATAAGTGAAGCCGAATTACTAGATCTGGAAAAATAATATTACTGATTCTTATTCGAATGTCATCAAGGCGCTCATTGTATATGTGTCAACAATATTCTAAGCATAGAGGAAGTGTAGACCTAGGGATATGTTTAATACTTTCTGGGAAGGAAATTTGTCTCGCACGAAACAATGAACAAATGTCTTTGCAGATGACCTAGATCACGCGCTTTCTCTCTCTTGCTCTCTCTCCCTGCACACACGCAAACACCCAATATATATATATATATATATATATATATATATATATATATATATATCCAGATGAAGAGGGTCGATGGTTTTACGATTTTGAGTGCCCTGGCTTTATTTTTATTATAAACAGTGTTCAATACAACAAATGCAATGTTGGATGTTGGTTGTGAAAATGATTTACATTTAAATATAAAAAACGATGTTTTTTTGTATTTTTATTATATATATACATACATACATTTATTGTTTTAACGTTGAGGTGTCTCAAAGTCTATGTCTAATCAGCAAAAATTCTGTAGCATTGCTTAACTTCAAGGACAACTCCGAGCTACTAAGTGCGATTAGAACTGTGGGTTTATGCATTCAGTTCAATAAAGATTAGTAAAGTGTATTAAACCCCATGAAGAGTACACAGAGCTTTAATATATAACATGTTTTGTATTGGAAGATTCTTTAATGTAACGTATACAATTTTTATATTGCAGTTGCTTAATTATTCTAACATACATTTCTTATGTTGAAATAAAATTGTAGAGTTAGTTAGGGTGGACGTGGCATATAGCTTTGAATTGTGATAATATTAAGCCCCAATATTGTTTTTTTTTTCAGTTCTTTTGTTGATGAATGTATTTAGCAAGCAGATATTGTTTTCATCCTAAAGTGCTCGATATCGTGGTGTAAAACTTACATGAGACATACGACAATAAAAAAAAAACTGGTTCGAAAAGAAACTAGTAAAAATGTTAACAAATTCTGAACGCAAAATTCTGTCCATAAAATAACCCATCGACATGGAAATACATGTTATTATCAAAACCAAAGCCAACCTCCTCGAGCTGTGTAGATAGATAGATAGATAGATAGATAGATAGATAGATAGATAGATAGATAGACATGGAGCGATTCGTAAATTGGTAGTGTTTATTCTTTATATATTTTTTTTTTTATTTTTCCACTCTACTATATATTAGAGTCAGTTAAATAACCTCTCTAAGAAGAGAAAAGTCTATGAAGCAGTGCATTCCCCCAGAAACTCCAATACGAACATTTCAGAGTGTTCGGACGCCAAGCTCAAACAGTGCATATATTTCGGAATGATTTGTAATATATATCCATTCAAATCATGATGTTTTGTGTGAAGTTAACGTCAGGCCTATATTCATCTTCCATCAAGAACTCAGATTCAACCTGGTGGTCTGTATCTAGTGACTGGAGGAGGTAGATTTGCTCTGGATCAAGAATGTTGCTGCTGCTGCTGGTAAATTCTCTTTCTGTGAACCATGCCACATAGGCAAAAGCCTCTAATCTTGTCTTCCAGGTAATTTCTGCGACACGCTCCCTCTCAAAATTTGACAAGTCGCTCACCAGTCTGCAAATTCCTTAATTAATATGTATGGGGTGCAGTCGGACAAAAGTTTAACAAAATTCCTTGAAACACCGAGTATGAACTGAAGGCAAAAATTATGGCAGCATTGCTTATCTTAAAAAGGTGACTGTCCACAGGAGGTGTGGAAGATTACGAAGTTGTGTGATGATTGTTATTAAGCTAATGGCGTTTTTTAAAGAAATTTACTCTTAAATAATAATTCATCACTCACACACACGATATATATATATATATATATATATATATATATATGAAGTAATATAAATTTTTAAAATTAAAAATGTTTAATGAACATTTTGACATAAAAACTCTACATCTCCTCAGCAACGTCCATCTTTTCAAAATGGAAATAAAAATAAAAATAAAAAGAGACGGTTAAGATTTGAGAAATTTACGTTACAAAAAATTCCGGAAGCAATTCATGTCTAATTTTAAATTTTAACTTTTAGATAGAGTTGTAAGGGAAGAAATAGAAAATTTGGATTTGTCTAGCTTACACACACACACACACACACACACACACACACACACACACACACACACACATATCTAAATATATATATATATATATATATATATATATATATATGTATGTATGTATCTATGCAGGAAAAGTATCGAATCCAGGATTGAACAGAATACAGCGGTAAAAACAATCCAACGATGAAAAGAAATTTTATTTCAAACGATTCATTAAACATTTTTCATAAGAAATACTCAGCAAAACATAAGGGAGTCCTTGGGGCAGGAACAATTATTCTGCAACGTTTAGTTTAATTATATTGAATATTCTACATGCAATATATAGTTGATATGTAGAAATTTATTTTTGTTTATCTTACATTTTTGTAATTATTCATTCATCTCCTGCTTTTTATATTTCCTTTGTACTGGCGTTAAATTACAAGTTAATTTCACTGCATGTTCCGGTCTATTAGTGGCTTTTCAGGCTAATAATACGGCAATCAAAGAAGCGAGTTCAATGTAAATGGAGGGAATTGTTTCCAAAGTTGCTGCTTGAAAGCTCCCGATTTCAAAATTTGAAGATATCACGTGATTCTCTCATAATTCTTATTCTGACAAATCAGCCCGACTCTACAACCAATAATTATGAATTCATTCTTGCGTACTTCATCATCCACGCATGATACAGTCTCTGCTGGGCGTGGTTACAAAATATGACTAAACTGGCAAGTGTGTATTTCATTTCTTTATATTTTCTTTAATTTTTTTCTTCGTTTCGAACAATTCCTTGACTTGAGTTGAGTTACTTTTGTCGTAAATTAAACTACGCAGTTAGAATATAGAAAACGCATACAGATTGTTGATACATAATTTTAGATGCACTGTTTCAATAACCTCCATACACGGGAATCTGTTGCATTAAATTCTATGAGAAACAGATGGTATTGAAAAATTATCGGCTCATAATAAATTTTTAAAGAGATAGTTAATATAAAATGTAGGCACATGTCGTTTAAACAGATCTCTGAAGAATTTTAAATGAAGCAAATCATCTAAGATGAACAAACTTTTACCATTAATATTTTTTATCATTTTCTCAAATTTAAAATCACACACACACACACACACACACACACACACACACACAAACGCATATATATATATATATATATATATATATATATATATATAGTGAAATTAGATGTTGGCAGCAAACCTTCTCTTAAAAATCTTTCTTAAATACAGCTGACAATTTTCTCTGAATTCATTTCAACAATCGTTACATACTTTCGCTTTAGTAAAAGTAATGCAGTACAAATATTTTTCATAATTTTTATTGTCCCCAAAACTTCTGACCATTTCTTTACCAATTGGCATAGACATATATATATACTAGTAGTTTAGCCAGGCGTTGCTCGGGTGTAATGAAAGCTTTAAAACTAATCAATTGATTATAGAGTTCAGACACTTCGACGTTGGCGCGAAAGAGTAAAAGTTTCGAGTTAAAGCGAAACCGTACTGAAAGAAAAGTGAATGGAGTAAGTCAATTTTGATTTCCTGGTATCGATTTATATATATATATATATATATAAATCTATTTTCTGCACTATTGTAAGGACTACAACCTTGAAACACCTGAATATCATTTCTTGTGCCTTTGTCTATGAGTATTTCAAATTTGATTAAAATCGGACCACTCTTTCTATAACCCGATTTTTTCGAGAATCGATTTTCGATATCTATCGGGGGTACCTGGACACAAAACCTAGCTAAGAACACTCGCAGACGCTTATAGTACAGCTGTGTAAATTCCAGAAAATCGGCTATGCCGTTTCGGAGTATATAGGTAATGGATACGCAAACACACACAATGTTCCATTTATAAATAAGTTTATATATATATATATATATATGAGATGGAGAGAGAGAGAGAGAGAGAGGTAATGATGCTAAGCTCGTTAATGGCGAAGATAACTCTAGAGGATATACTTAATATCAATATTGTGTGTTACATATGTATAGAAAACTCAATGGATGTTTTCACAGAATATTTATAATGGAAACTCAACACATCATTTAGAGTTGTTATAAACTATAATGCAATGGGTTGTACGGTATCACCCATACTTTTTGTTCTAGCAATGCAACTGATTCTGAAAGCCGCAGAAAACAAGGCTGCGTTTGTAGAGCTAGGTGGGGGTGTTCAAGTACCACCAATAAAACGTTTATGGACGATACTACGATCCATTCGAGTAAGGAAGATTCGACGCGCAAACTGTTAAGCTTATTGGACAATTTGATAGGTTGGTGCAGAATGGCATTCAAACCTAACAAATCTAGAAGTCTTTCTCTTAGGAAAGGAAAACTAAAAGAAAATATAAATTCCGAAGTAGGGAAACAAAGAATACCTACTGTGACAGAGAAAGCAATTAAAAGTTTGGGCCGTTGGTATGATCACCAAATAAATGATTCCAACCAAATTAAGGAAACATGTCAGGCTTTAAATGAGGGTCTTAATAAAATCAATTTGTGTCCGCTCCAAGGAAAATACAATGTGTGGTGTCTTCAACACGTATTTATTCCTATGCTTTTGTGGCCCCTTTTGTGTATGAATTTGGCATAAATCAAGTAGAGACAATGGAGAGAGCAATAAATAAATATATTCGAAAATGGTTGGGTTTACCTCCAGGTCTCTCTGATATTGCGTTGTATTGTAGACAGGCAAAATTAAAATTGCCGTTTAAGTCAATTGTAGAAGAATTCAAATCCGATAAAATCAGGCTACAATTGATGTTAGATGACTCAAAGGATAAAGTAGTTAGATCGTTAAATCCTACTTTAAAAACAGGCAGAAAGTGGAAGGTCAGAGACACAATAAAAAGTACTAACGACCATCTAGCCTTCAAAGAAGTCATTGGATACACTCAAGCTGGAACTCAAGGGTTAGGAAGAATTGAGAACCAGTGGTGGTCGAAAACGTCTGGGAAGGATCGCCGAAACATGGTCATCCAGGATGTAAGGAACGACGAGGATAATAAAAGACTCTTAAAAGGTGTTCAACAATCGCAACAAGGCCAATGGACAAACTGGGAGCAAGCCCTACAGAAATCTCTTAATTGGCAAGATATTTGGCAAATGGCTCCTATTAGGTTGAATTTTTTGATACGGTCTACGTATGATATGCTTTCGACTAAAAACAACCTAGTGAAATGGAAAAAAGAAAATGATCCAACTTGTCCCTTGTGCAAAGAAAAACCTCAGACATCAGAACATGTCCTTAGTTCCTGTAAGACAGCTCTGGCCAATGGAAGATATACATGGAGACATAATAATGTTTTGGATGAGTTGGTCAGAGTCATAAAAAAGTATATGAAGCCTGATTCTTCGAAGTCAACCCAAAAATTTGTTACAAAAGGAGGAAGAATTTATGCCTCTTCTAAACAGCCCAAAAACTTAGCTACACTTGGACAAAACCTTCTTAAATCTGGTAACGATTGGGATGTCTTTGCAGATCTTAAAGGCTGGAGTATCAATTACCCAAAAATAATCTCAAAAAAGGGTTTTCGACCAGATATTGTTCTGTTCTCAAATAAGAACATCATTTTAGTGGAATTAACAATTCCTTATGAAAGCCGAATGGAACAGAGCCATGATTTTAAAGAAAGTAAATACGACGATTTAAAATCACAGCTGGAAAAAGAAGGTTATAGTGTAAGCATTAAGGCCGTGGAAATTGGAGCAAGAGGATTTGCGTCAAGCACCCTGTACAAATTTTTGGGTGAAATAGGAATAAAAGGCCGTAACAGAGCCCGCAGTATAAAGAAATTAATAGAGTTAGCAGAAAATGGTTCAATGTGGATTTGCAAAAAGAGAGACGCGACGTGGAATATGTCGTAATAGAACAATATGCTAACTTTTTCGCGCTAACGTGGAGATAAACGTGAAAATATTTTTCTCTTTAACCGTTTATTTTAAAATCAGTTTTGCTTTTCGTTGAAACGGTTGGTAAAATACAATGGGGCCTCACATCAGTGAGGGGGGCCGGTGTGCAATGAAAACCGTAGAGAGGAAGGCCCCGAAACGGTGCACATTCTCTCCTGATGACCCCAAGAGTAATAGATTATTTGAACTTTTACGAAGTGGATTACGAAGTGAACTTTTACGAAGTGAATTTTTACGAAGTGAACTTTTACGAAGTGGGGACCGTCATAGAAGCATTGTGCCGATAGGATAAGTGGAATTTTAAAAACTACCTTTTTGGTAAGTTTGAATTACTTTTGCAGTAATTTCCTTCTTCTAATTAATTTCTATTATCTAAACTGGCTTATTTCATAAAAGAGAACAATATTCGTTCGATTCGTTATGAGTATTTTCCGGGATTAAAACATTTCCCTAAGATCTTAACCAATCATTCTCTAAACACAACCTGAGATATCAAACCTACCTCTCTCTTTCTCTCTCTCTCTCTCTCTCTCTCTCTCTCTCTCTCTCTCTCTCAAATGTTACTGGGAATTTAAAGACAAAAATCTCTCACCACAGACTGAATGGAAGATTACAGGTAAATTCCAAACCACCGTTATCTCCAGGAATAGATGTAATTTATGCTTAGATGAAAAGTTCTGATTTCTCAACTTCAGAGAAACTAGCCTAATATTAAATCAGAGAAATGAAATTGTTTTCAAATGCCGTGACAAATATATTATAATTACCCCATTCCGTCATACCTGTCTATTTATACTTATATTGCGTTGATCATTCATTTGAGGGTTTTAGGGTTTGAAGAACGGACTGTTGAGACCAGGTAATGTAATATCAAATTGGATTTATTTTTTTATTTTTTATCCAGTGTTCTTGATTATGGATAAGAACAGATGTCTATGTCATGGTGTGAAGCAAGATTGCATATATATAAAGATTTGTACCCACAGAAACACAAAATAGCTTTAAAAAAGTAGACGTCATTTTGTTTTTCCCAAACCCGAGGAACCTTTCAGCCAACACTTGTCAAGGGTTTCGTTGGCAAAATATAAAGGCAGAACCGATAACAGTGAACTTAGAACGATCATCTAAAATGTTATACATTTTAGAGAGATAATCGTCCTGATTTAATATAACAACACCGGCACCCTTATCTGGCTTGGTAATGTAAATGTCACCACGAGAACGTAAAGACTATGGCGAGTCCTTTGGGTCCGTTCTTTCTAATATCTTTGTAGGATATTATGAACATGTGTTATTTGAGAAGGTTAATGAGCCACTTATTTATCGACGTTATGTTGATGACATCTTCGCGTTATTTAATAACACATCTGAAGCAGAAATTTTTTTACTTCAGTTAAACTCTTTACATCCATCTCTTCAGTTTACTGTGGAGACAGAGAAGGATGGGGGTCTTCCATTTTTAGATATCTATGTTCAGCGACGGGACGAGGTTTTCGTGACTTCAGTAATTCGTAAACCGACTTTTACCGGTCTGTATACTAATTGGAACCCTTTTGTTCCTAAGTCCCGTAAAATTGGCCTAATAGAAATTTTGGTTCACCGTGCCCTTAATATTTGTTCTCCTGAATGCTTGGCCAGTGAATTAACACGCTTGCAAGATATTTTTGAAGGGAATAGGTACCCCATTAATTTGGTAAAACGGGTTATTGCTCGTAAGATTAAACGGTTTAAAGAACCAAAAGTTGAAGGGCCAAGTCGCTGTCCTTTGTATCTTAAATTACCCTGGTTTGGAAGAAAATGTCTCACTGTCACTGACAATGTTTCGGCTAGTATTTCGTCGGGTTATTTTTCAGTGCAGTTGCGTGTTGTTTTTAAGACAAGGCCCGCGTTTCCATCTTTCGTTAAAGATCGGTTGTCCTATTTTCGTAAAAGAACTGTTGTGTACAAATTTAAGTGCTGTTGCGATGCAGCATATATAGAACGAACCAATCTGAGGTTGGAGACGCGGGTTGCGCAGCATGTCCCCGCGAATATACGTTTAGGCAATTCTCATAGGAATATAAGAACAACTCAAGCTGTTTTGGATTCAGCAATCGGCCAACACCTGCTGGATAGTCAAGTTTGTGCCTCCTCTTATGAGGACAATTGGTTTTCTGTCCTGCACAGTGCTCGATCGGCATACAATTTACGTGTTTTGGAGGCCATTTGCCTTAAAATCCAGCAGCCGAGCCTGTGCAGGCAGAAAGAGCAGTTCCTGCGCTCTTTGCAATTACTGGCGAGTTTGTGAGTGTAACATTTTTCTTTTTTATTTCACTGTTGTGGAATTTATATGTTTACACCCCGCTCACATTTTAATATTTTTAAATAAATTTATTTTTAAACGAATTCCATCTTCTCCCAGTATTTCAAGTATTCCCCCTTTTTTTTGGTCTTGTCCTCTTCTTCACCCCTTTATATTTTGCCAACGAAACCCTTGAAAAGTGTTGGCTGAAAGGTTCCTCGGGTTTGGGAAAAACAAAATGACGTCTACTCTTTTTAAAGATATATATATATATATCTATATATATCTATATATATATATATATATATATATATATATATATATATATATATTATTTATATATTATATATGCGTGCTGTATATCTGAAAGTGCTCAATATCAGTGTTGTGTAGTAGTTTTCCGCACTGAAGTTTATAATCGTGTTATGTCGGTTACTAATCGACTTAGCGTAGCCGAAAGATGTTAGGAATTTGGTAATCTTCCACTGAAAGCTGACTCCTTATTATTCGGCTATCTGTTGACTAATATCAACTGCCTTGTAGTTCTACTGAACTTCAATAAATCTCTAAAGAACTCCTATGAACTTCCCAAAACGTTTCAAGAACTTCTCTCGTTAACTTCCTGTTAACTCTTATTAATATAGGAGGGAGAGTCCATTATCTGAGGATTAGGTGTGTTTACCCATAACAATCAGTGATAGAGCCAACATATTCAGTAAGATAGTTGCGAGTTTGTGACTCTGGGTTTCACGCTCTAATACATTCCAACTAATCAAACTTGCAAAAGCGAGATAGGAAAAATATGGAAAAACATATTAACAATATCAACACCAGTTTAAGAAAAATATAGGTTTTAACTAATGGAAAAAACAAAATTGTCATAGAGTGGTTTACAACAATAAAAATAAAAACAAAAACCAAGCCCCTTTCATCCAATTCTTCATAGTGAATTTATACCCATCCACCACGGAAAACATATTAAATCATTATATACATCTAGCAAAACGACATGTAAAAATAACGGACGAAGATCTTAAAATAAACAAGTACTGCTGCAAATCCCTGCTATTTTGCTATAACGAACTATAAACAAAACACAAAATCACGACATATTTGATGTAACAATGGGTAGCTACGATAGTTGCAGTGACATGCGATTTAGTAGGCATACTCATTCTCTCATATCTAGCCAGAATACTGAAGAAAGCGAACGCAGGACTATACAGAGATGTCGAACTTATCCTGATAAAAGAACCCAATGAGAAAATAGTAGTAAACGCCCTAAAAACCATTGGATTCAAAATAGAAATAAATGTACGTACGAAAACATTAAACTTCCTAGACGTCACTTTTAACTTGGACAACAATACATACAAAACATACAGAAAAGATAATGACACCCCTTCTTACGTACACACATCCAACAATCACTCACCTTCAATCATCAAACAAACACCCATATCAATCTGCTGCAAACTATCTGAAACCTCATCTAACATACACATTTTCAATACCATAAGAACACTATATGAAAGAGCATAAAAGAATATGGATACACACAACAACTACAATATACACATCTGTAACGTAAACGCAAAAACAGTAAAAGAAATATTATCTCGTTAAATCCACCATACAACAAACCAGCAAAACAAATATCGGTTCCTAAACTTAAATTGGAAACATTTCCCGGTGACAAGCCGATTAGCAAAAATATTCAACAAAAGTAACGTCAAAATCAGTTAAAGCTGCGCAAAAAATATAAAACAAGCAATAAAAACCCACAATCATAAATTAACAACTCACTATAATGCAACCATGGAATCTCAATACAACTTCAGAAATGGAAAAACATGTCAACTCCAGGGAAATTGCCAGGAAACAAACATAATATATAAGGTCAAGGTTAGTGCAAACAACAGCACAATATAATACTTCGGAGCCACTGAAGGTCCATTTAAGTAAAGAAAAATTAACCACAATCTTTCATTCTCCAGCAGAAAATACTCAAAGAGCACTACCCCACCCACATACGTATGGCATCTGGAAGACAATGATTTTACCAACAATCAACTGGAAAATATTGAAAAAAGCACTTGCTTACAACAACATTACAAAAATGCCTATTTTGCCTACAGGAAAAAGTAGCAATTTTATCTCATACCCCAAAAAGAACTTACTAAGCATAAGATCAGAAATAATTTCCTAATGTAGACATGAAAATAAATACCTATTATCACAATTTATACCAAACGGGTATAAAAACAGAACAAAACAAACAAAAAAACCCACTGATACTACAATCCTATTAAATATTCTATAGTTCAAACTACCATCATAATAATTGCATTAATTGTTATCATTCTACTACAATTACTTATCACTACTACCGCTTTACAATAATTATATGCTACCACAATTTTTATTATCTTCAACCACAACCCAAACCATTACAATTACCCGTTGCCGTATTAGTCTGCAATCATGATTAGCGTAAATTGATCCACTCTCCCGCAAGAAAATTACTAGCACCACATAAAAACTAACAAATATAACAAATTATAATTTCTACACTTTCGATATGGGCAGTCACCAAAAACAAGCTAATAACCAATTTAAAATAATAATACAGCATTAAAAAATTAAAAATAATAGCAAATTTTACCTATCATTGTTTCACATCATTCGTATATATTTTTGTTCGTATAATTACGCAAATATATGTAAGTGTATGGACACAATATTTATATTTGAACATGGATGGATGTGTGCATGCTTGTATATATAGTTGGATGCACAGTGGCATTTCTGTGCACATATGTGGAATTATAGACATGTGCATATGTAGATATAAGCAAGTATACGTGATTGTTTTATTATGTACGGTTATATGTTTATACGGATTCATATACTTGTGAGTCGTTTTGTAATGATTTTATGGACTCTTATTCAATACAATGAATTTTTCTCAATCAGCATAATGATCTCCAACCGATATAAGGTCAAATTCCTGTTCTAAATCATGTTAATTTATGTTCATTACATATTAAAGAAATGCTAATTCCGGGAAAATATTAAAACCAAATAGTATGAACATAGTGTGGTCCGATGAAATGAGCCTATTTTATCTCATAGAAATGGTCGATAAATCATAAGCACCCTAAATGATATGTTGGGTTTTCGTTTATATATATATATATATATATATGTGTGTGTGTGTAACGTTTGACAAAGATTTTATTTTTTTTTAGTCTATGACATATATATGAGGTTTCTCTCCCACACCCAGACAGATACATGTGCACAAACAGCAGCATTCACATTCACAATGTATGTGTCTTTAAATATGCATCATTCCTTGTGTACATGAATTCGTGTGGGCTTACACTAGCAGTTTTCTTCATTGTTATCAGAATACATAGAATTAACTATAGAATTAATATCTACACCAGAAGCATATAAGTGATTCGACTAATGAATATACTTGATGAAAATATGTCTTAAACTACAAATGTTATCATTAACTTTTTCAATATTAAACAATGTTTTTTAATAACTTTTTAAAATTTTCAATATCTTCGTTAAACAATCTGTTTTCTTGTGTCATTCAGTTAAGTACCATAACTGATGAAGTCTTTAGCGAACAAGTATCGGAAAAGACATGAAAGACTAGACAGAAAATTTTCCAGGAGTTGTTTGTCATTACTTTTTTGCAATAGACTGGTTTCCAAACAATCCCATAGAACTTAAATGTCCCTGTTATTTAACTCATAGCTAGAGATAGAAGAGAAGGATTATTCCCTTTTCGAAGAGTAACTGCACATAAATGAATGCAACGCATTTAACTGGAATTCGAACTCTGCTATCCAAATTCTCGTTCCGATCCGATATTCACTGCACCAAACCCCACACTTTGTGTCATTACTTTTCGGTAACTTAGCATAGAAAATTTAGTGTCTTTTTGCGGTGAAAAACGTTGATTTAAAATTATTGCAAAAATCACTTAATTTTTGGAGCTTAATTGAACTTATTCACATATGAATGTAATTGTATCAGAAATGTTTCTTTTTGTAAAATCATTGGTAATATATTACATCTCTAACCCGCACTTATCTAATTTGATTAAATTTCAAGAAATTCATTTTTGAAAGTTTTATTGTTTAAATTAGTCAAAAGCATTTAGAAATGTAAGTTATGATTTCTTTTTTTCTATTTTTGTGGAAACCAGGAAAAAATTATTTCAGAAAATCTGCTCTGAATCGTAAAGTATAAAGCATTAAACAAATAAATTTCATTAGACAAATTTTTAATTGCTTTTACGAATATATATTATCGACACAATTATCTTCTGACATTTTTTTGATGAATAATGAAATTTTCCACCTATTATTTTAAATTAAAAAAATGATTCTAATTATGTTTGAAGTTTTTTTATGTTTAAAATTGTTTGGCTATTTTTACCGTTTAGTTGATATTGTTATTATGTAAAAAATCTTTTCTAATCATTAATAGAAACGCTTGCTTCAATTCATCGATTCGTCTTGAAGAAAAACATAAGTTTGAATTTGTTTTTTGTGTGCATAAATTTGCTGCTTTTATAAATAATGTCTACAATACAACACACTATCAGAATACAAGAGAGGTAACTCGGGTACATCAAAGATTTTTTATGGTTACTCAAGTTGTCTCGCTAGATCAATTATGACTGAATACTTACATCGATTCACATTAAATGCGCCTATATTTTAGACAGTGCATATCTAATCTACTCCGAAAAAATTACTTAACGTTAGATTTCTAATCATTTCGTCATAAGAAAAGCAGGAATTCTATGAGTACACAACAGTTTAGAAGAAGTGTCATTTAAAGAGAAAATGGAGAATAGAGTGTATTATTGAAATATCCATTTCAAATTTTGTTGATTATTCTTATCAGGAAAGTAATTAAAGGAGAGTGAGATACACTAGCGGAAGAGATTGTTAAAGTATAAGTGGTTGTTGAATTGATTTTATTTAACAGTAAAACGTTGGGAACTAGAAGCCAGTTTAATAACACTCTGAAATTCATATATTTAGGGGAAATCTTGTTAGAGCAGTTGTCATGAAGATATGAAAAAGATAGTAGTATGAGACATAACGTCGGTGAGAAAGTGACTGAAATTGAAATGCCAGGTCAAGTTCGATTCTATTACATACACTTCTTTGGAGAATTTCCAAATATACTTCATAGTAGATTTAAAATTTTGGCGTAAATCTCAAATAAGTCTATAATGCCAATGTACCTAAAATTCAATATAATTATAAATTATTTAGAATAATTTACTAACTTTAAAAATAATATTTGATAGTTAAAAATTACACAACGAAGAGGCTCCGTGAAGTAATTTTCGCAATTGATTCAACCTGAAATATTTTAAATTATAGTTTGATTTCTTTCATTATTTCACTTCAATCAAATCAATGAAGACATTAGGCCGCAATAATTACTGAGTGTGACATAATAGGAGAATGAAACACTATTGAGAAGCAAGAACAAGCAAAATAACAGAAAATAAAATAACAGAGAAAATAGACTGACAATACATTCAAATATGACTAGTAAGCAAATATTCGGTAGAATATTTCTCAAGCAATAAGTGATAACATATACGGACGAGAATATTTTTACTGTAACATTCAGCTATTTTGATGATTATTTATCTATCAGTAAATTACTGTAATTCGTTTATAGAGTGTAGGTGCAATAGATGAATGATTAACAGGACAATTACTATAAAAGTATATATATATGTATATATATATATATATATACATACATATATATATATATATATATATATATATAATGGTTTAATCGTTATTCCATTTTTATTTACACACACACACACACACACACACACACACATATATATATATATATATATATAAATTAAAATGGAATAACGAGTAAAATGTTCGTAAATTTTGCATTTTATAAATGCTCTTTAAAAAGAAGATCAATGTTATTTTTTCAATATTGTTATTACAAATTTAAGAATTTCAATATTTTTATTATAAATTTAAGAATTCTGCTTCGTTACACAAAAGCTAATATCTTACAGGTCTATATAACATTGATGTGGTGCATGTTGAGCAAGCTTGTTTCTAGAACCTATTACAACTGAGTATAATTCGGACCTCACTGACTACTCAATATTTTCGGCCTTGTGCTACATCGAAACGGTGCTTAACAAAAAATACCTTTTCACTTTGTCAATCAATGGAGTTGGGAATTATTTTATGTAAATTTGAAAACAATTACATTTTTTTAGGCAGTTCTATTTTCGGCATCCGATGGCTGGCACGAGAGAATGTTTTTAGCTGTCGCCGAAAGTAATGGAAACTTACTGCGGGATAAACTTCTGCGCAGTCAATCATGTCTAAGCGTGTATAACGGAGTGGAAAATGGGTTAATCGTATTGTAACCTGAAGAACATTCTTAATTCTGTCATTCTGCTCCTAAATTAACTTCCTGAAAATGTGTAACAAATTGCTTGTAAATTTACATGAACATATTCCCAATACCAGTGTCCAACTATCGCCTAACTAAGAACATTTACTAACATTGAAATATGACACATTTAGTGAAGCCATGTAAAATGTTCTTATTGTAACTACTAATTATAAAATGTATATATATATATATATATATATATATATATATATATATATATATATAAACGGGGGGTGGCTACATTACAGCTGTTCGAAAATGACTGCAGCCGTATAACAAGAAACATTGGAGATTATTCTATGGATTTTAGCAAGGACATCTAAATATGTAGCAGGAGCAACAGACCAAGGGCGGCAGTAATACTCAAAGCAAAGATGAATAGTTTAATTATAAATTTTTATTTCTATCAATAAATTATACCCTGTATGTCACATTCATCCTCAATTCTGGCTTTGCAATTGATTCAATATATATATATATATATATATATATATATATATATATATATATATGGGGCGAAATATGTATTGCCGTGTCAATTACGCAAAAATCACAATAATACTAACATCTCAATTTTGCAAATATCTTTACCAAAATTACACAAAAAAAATCTTGAAAACCTACAGGCAAAATTTAATCCATATAATCTCCATTGCGACAAACTATGGCGTTCAGACGAATTTTCTGCAACTCTTCCGGAATTTCTTTTTCTACCAAGGGTGAATGCTTCCGTAATCGTAGTTTTAAGTTTCATTTTTGGTGTTTCATGGAATTTTTTTGGTCTCACGCTCAAGTGCATCCCACATTGTTTATTTAGATATTGCAGTCAAGGGTGATAGGTGATCAGATATTTGTAGTGATGCTTTCGTAGATATTATCTGAGATTCACTTGCTTGTGCTGCATTGCCCAGAGTCCTATTGGCAGAGTACCTTCTAGCAGACATTTTCCAAGGAAGTTATATCTTCCAAACGCACTTCACATAGGCTTCCATGTTGTGTTTAAGTCTACGTTGGTGTATGAATGGTCCTATAATCTCGGCATCACTTGTGATCATTGCTAACAACGTCGTAATCAATATTAGTGCCAACCAGCTCCGTAGATACCTTTCACTCTTTTCAGATTAAGACTTGATCACTCAGAAATGTACGTATCGGAGACTCCAATGCGAATGTTAAGCATTACAGCATGTCGTTTTTAAATATCTGGTAGAGTAAAATAAGTCATGGTGAATTTTTTCTTCAATTTTGTGTTACCAAACTCTACAATAGTGTCATCATTAGAGCATAGAGCAGCAACTTTTTGTTGCTGTTTCTATAACAAACTATTTTTTACGGGGCAGGGTTGTTAGCCATACGCCCAACACCCAAGCCTCAAAACTGGAGGAACAGTTGACCATTCTTGGTCCTTACGTTTAGAGCAGCTTCTTCTTCTTCTATGTACCCTGTCCCTTCAGAACGTAGGCGATCATGTTTCTCCATGTCTCCCTATCCCTTGTGGCTCTTAGTATGTTTGCTCCTGTTGCTCCTGGCAACCCCCGTTCCCTCATCCACCTGATCAGACCCTGCAAATATGTTATCCGCTACCTTCCTCTGTCTCTCCTTCCTTCTATCTGACCAGTCAGTATCAGGTTCTCCAGGCTCTCCTTCGTTATTGCGTGTCCCAGGAATTTCACTTGTCTCTTCCTGATGCTCAGTATCAATTTCCTTTTTGTTGCCATTCTTTCCAACACCTCATCGTTGCTTGCGTATCCACGATATCCGTAGAATCCTTCTGTAGAACCACATTTCGGCCGCTTCCTGTTTTGTCCTCATTTTCGATGATATTGTCCAGCATTCACTGCCGTATTGAAGAACAGACATCACGTAGCAGTCCAGCAATCTTTTCTTTGTTTCTATTGAGATTTTTCTCTGTGTTAGTATTTTGCTCATCTTCTTGTACGCGTCCTTTGCCATGCCAAATCACCTTCGGATCTCCGTGTCGCACTTTCCATCTCCAGTTAGAACACTTCCTAGGTATTTAAATTTTTGTACGTGTTTGATTCTGTTATATCCCACCTGTATTTGGCATTTTGGGTTGTATCTTTTGCTGATGACCATGCACTCAGTTTTCTTAAAGTTTATTTGTATTCTTTTTTTGTCACTCTCCACTGCTACTTTCTGTATGAGGTCTTGTAGTTTCCTTTCCTTGTCCGCATCAGCACTGTATCGTCCGCATACCTTATGTTGTTCAGGTTGTGGCCTCCAATAACAAATCCTGGCGTGTCATCTAGGGTTCTCAAAATATTCTTGCTGTATAGGTTGAAAAATTCCGGAGAAAAGACACATCCTTGTCTTACGCCTTTTTCTATCTTGCGTATCTACTAAGATCGTTACCTGTCCGTATGCAGGACTTTTGCTGCCAGTATTGATTCTTGATTATTCTTATGTCTTTCCCGAAAATGTCGAGGCTGCCTAGCATCTCCATCAATTCTTTGTGTTGTATCTTGCCGTATGCTTTCGCGTAGTCAATGAATCATAGGTACAAATCTTTCTTCATTTGTAATGCCCTTTCAGAGAGCATCCTAATCATGAATATGGCGTTCCTTGTTCCAGTGTCTTTGACAAACCCGCACTGTTCCTGCCCTATCTCTGGCCTGATTCTGCTTCTCGCTCTATTCATCAGGATTCTGACAATCAGTTTTGTAATGTGACTCATTAAGCTGATAGTTCTGTGTAGTTTGCACCAGGTTTCTTCGGCAGTGCTGTAAATATTGACTTGCATCGGTCGTCTGGTATTATTCCGCTGCTATAAATTTTGTTTATTATGTCGGTAATCTTTTCTATGCCATATTCTTCTAAGGCTGCCAGCAGCTCTATCACTATGCCGTCTGGACCAGGTGCTTTGTTTCTGTTCATTCTGGCCATTGCAGCTTCCACTTCGGATTTTAGTATTTCCGGTCCATCCATCTCCTTGTGTCTTCTCGGTTGTTCTCTCTTGTAGCAAAAGAGATCCGTTATGTATTCTTCCCATCGCTGGAGTATTTCCTCTTTCTCTAATATTATTGTTCCATCCATGGATTTTATGCATCCTTTTGAGAAGCAGGTTTTTGGTCCTGTCAGTTCTCTTATCTCTTTATGCTTCTCTGCTTTGTTGGTCCTGCTCAGTCTCCCTACTTTTGTTGTTGAGCCATTCCTCTTATTCCCAAATAGTCATCCATTTAAGTACTAACCAGGATCGATGTTGCTTACTTCGGTGATTAGAGGGGAAGCGGTGTATTCAACACGATATAGCCGTAGATTCTACTATCGTGTGCAAGTGAGCACTCAAAACAAACTCTATATAAGAAATGTAAAAAACAAATTGACTAACACACACATACACAGTGCATATATATATATTTATATATATATATATATATATATATATATATATATTCAGGTTTTTACTTACTATGGTAGTCTCACCAATTTATATTATTTGACAATATGTCTTTGCTAAAAAGCATACCTCATAAAACTTTAAATATATTTTTTACAATATAGAATATCATAAAAGGATCAAAACCTTATGGTGACGTTATGTTTCATAGTATTTTATTTTACGCGTACAATCTGCATTAGTTCACTATATATATATATATATATATATATATATATATATATATATATACATTTTATTGGTATGGTTAGTTGACTTTGAACAATTCGAATATTTGACATAACTGGCTGTGCATTTTACTAGCTTTATTGATATGTGCCTTTTTTAAGATGTTCCATTTACTGGTGGATTCATGCTTACTATTTTCTATAGCCATGGTCATCAGAAAAAGAGCAACCCAAAGCGTCAAATACACGTGAGGGATGTTCAAATGAAGCAGGTACGAAAATTTAAATATCTGGGAAGTGTTCTAACTGAAGACGGAAAGTGAAACACAGAGATCCAAAGGAGAAATGGCATGTCAAAAGTTGCGTTCCAGAAGCTGAGTAAAGTATAAAAACACAGGAAACTTTCACTAAAAAAATAAGAGAGTACTGGATTGCTATGTAATATCAATTCTTCAATATGACAGTGAATGGTAGACAATATCAATAAATAAGAATGAAAAACTTGAAGCAGCTGAAATGTGGTTCTACAGAAGGATTCTACGGATAGAGTAAACCGAGCATGTGAGCAAATACGACGTGTTGGAAAGAATGGAAACGAAAAGGAAATTAATACTAAGCATCTGGAAGAGACAACTGAAGTACGTCAGAAATGCAATGAGGAAGGAGGGCTTGGAGAACTTGAGATTAACAGGCCAGATAGAGCGAAAATAGACAGGCGAAAGCAGTGTATAACATATTTGAAGTGCCTGAGCAGGAGGATGACAGAACTGGGTTTAAGACACGTTACAGGAGAAAGCATGCTAAGAACCACCAGGGATAGGGAGACGTGGAAGTCCATGATCACTTATGCCCTGAAAGGACAAAATACATAGAAGAAAAAAAAAAAGAAAAGGCAAAAAAGAAGAGCGATATTTTAATATTGCGGAATGTCTGTTTAAACGCCTTCTTGGGAAATACTATGTTTTGTTTATTTTTTGTTTTTTTTCTTCTTGAGTAACCCCCGAATTTACCACTGAGAATATAGATTTTATTTTTTTATGTGACAGTTTCTATTTAGGAGACAATCATTCTTTTCCTGCAGTCCTATTTCTTATTCATGAATTCGTTGTCTATTTGCATATAAGCTGTGAATCCCCAAAGAAATTGCAGGTCGTAATTCATTTCTCTTTAGATCAATGGTTATTATCGTTTTATGTTAATAATATTTTCGTGCTACATTTGTTCAATGCTTTTTAATAATCAGTGAACACATGTCTATGTATTTCTTTTGGTCTTTTTGAGAGTAACGTAAACGCTGTGTTACTTGTTTTGTGTCTTGTAGAAAGTGAATTGTTCTTACCATTTTTCTGCCCTGACAGCTACTGTTTACCTTCCCAATCTTGAGCTGTGATATACAATTGCAAAGATTATTTCCCTATTAATATATTGTTTTTTTATTAATACTATAAAAATTGCCTATTACCTTATTTTGTTTGTTGTTGCATATTGATGAATTGTTTTTTTTTTTTTTTTGCTTCTAAGCCATGTGTCCTTGAATATTTCGACGATTATACCTGTGTGCTTGTCAGGGAAATCTTTCGTTTTACTATTTTTTCAAGTGGTCTTTCTTAGTGTAAGTTACCTTCTGTCTTTATGTCTTCATTTAACAATGCGTATTTACTTTTTTCATTAATTAAGTTGCAGTCCTGGCTATCAAATATTCAATTAATTTTGTCCAGTATTTCGTGCAAGCTTGTCTCATATAATTCCATGTTCGCATTTTTATTACATCACTAAAATTAAACAAAAGAGAAACAAAGAAAAAAGTCAAAAAATAAATATGATTTCGTTCAGGAGTCAAAAATACCCGAAAGATTTACGCAGATGAATGCAAATGAAATAATTAAAGAAATAAAACACAGCAAAACTCAATATTTAGTTGAACCTTTGACAGAAATATTCTATCATGGTATTAAAAATAGCAAAAATGCTCAACGAATCAAAATAAAGTTAGTCCTTTTCTCTTCTGGGTTAAAAATGTAAATTACCAGATTCTTCGATAATACAGAGAATAAATGAACGCAGTGATTCATCTTTCAAGTAAAAGAAAGAAAGCTTCAAGTTAGGGACATGGATATCATGCCTGAATAAACACTATAATTATGTACTTAAACAAATATTTTCGAATTTCCATAAAGAATGTTCTTTTAACATAACGTTGCAAAGTTAATTATCTTTTGTTACAAGAGACCGTATGTTGATATCTAAATCAGTATTATTCGCCGTAAGCTTAATTCCATTCTACATGTAACAGAGAATATCCAGCCAATCAATAATGATTTTCATCCTAATCTACAAGTGTCAATTTAGGTCAACCTGGCTCATTTAAAACCCGTATTCGCAGAGATAGTCAGCGTTTCATTCTTGCATTGTCCTGGCTATGTTTACCGTATTAGATTGATTATTTTTCGGTTACTATCATTTAAAAGCAGTGAATAGATTGTAAGCATGCCTTCAGCGCACATCTAAAATTAACATTTACAATTTTACGCAATAAATATATACAAATCTGTATTGAAATTTTCACAAAAAGAAAAGTTCTAAAATATCAGATGTTTGGTAAAAATTGTATATGTGTATAAGACTACCTAAGTGTCTTATGTGTGGCCGAGTGGTTAGTACGTTGGCTTTCTGACCAAGAAACCCGTGTTTGAATCTCACCATGGTTGATTTGTCAAGAATGTGATATGTTGATGTTGTCAGTCTGGATCAGGTGATCCCAGAGTTAGGCACCTTTAAAATGTGCCTTAAAAATCCAGGGGTTGAATCAAGCATTTGTGTGTAAATTCGGGTAGACGGCTCTTTGTCACAAGCCGTTGAATTTGGCACGAATTCGAAGGCACATGTTTAAGTGCTTTCTAGTCTTGTTCAGACCGGATAACATGATCTCTCCTAAAAGTCCTAAGTAAGAACTGCTCATCATAATTGTAGTTTAAACATCAGTTGGGCTCCGTGGGTGTTGAAAAAGAAATGAACCTGAATTAACGAATGCAATGGAGATTAGCTAGCCGCCCTGATAGAAGGTTATCCACGAATACAAATGGCCAGCAAATATATATACATATATGCTATAGTCATCGGCAGACAGATCTGTTTCGCTGTATCACAGCTCATTAGTACGGTTAGACTCAGATTGCCTTTTTACCCGGGAACTGAAACCCAACCGCATTGGCGTCAGTCGGCGATTCTACCGCTGGGTTACGAGCGTACAGTGGAAAAAGACAGTTTTTAGCGCGTCTATCATTATACACGCCCAATTCATTATTGAATGAGCGATGCGTATATGCTAGAGTAGCTACTGTTTTCAAAGTCTCCATGTATATATATATATATATATATATATATATATATATATATATGAATTAGATAAAACAATATCCATAGAAATAAATTAATATGCCATTTGTTTTAAGTTCATAGATTATCATAATTCTCTATAAGTTCCCTTTCTATATTTTCTTTGATTTGCTATAATTTCTTTGGAAATATAGTGACTATAATTACTATGTATCTTAAAAATCATTTTTCTTAACATATCTGTTAGTTCCTGGGAGCATAATTATTTAACCCAAAACTGTAGTTGAAGAAGAGATTCATTTATGTCGATGCCAAATATATTAGTACAAAAGTAAACGAAAAAGAGTAACGAGGAATTTGAACTCGTTTCTTCAGTTCTACTTCTCGCGAGGATATCCCTTACCCTTCCAACTTATTCCACAATTTACACCTTAAATGAGTCATTTTAATACTTTCCCATGAAACACACACGAGTAGGCGAAATATGTTTGAATCGTCATACTGTAATAACATATCTAGTTAATACGCTTAATATACAAATGAAAATGCAGATGAAGCTCCAGATTTTTAAATCCCTATTTCATGTCTGGCCCACAATGTAGACGTCACGACTATATATTAATGTTATTATATTTCTAATATTTCTAATTTCTAAATACATCGAGTTACAAAATACGATACATCACCAAACCTATCTTTTGTTTGTTCGATAGCAAGGTATAAATTAAATGAATTCTTAATTCCAATGCCAAATGCACTATGACGTATGTGAAATGGTTGAAATTATCACTAACCCTCGATTCCATTTTCCGCGTTGAAAATGACTGCAGGATTCGTACATCTAAACATTTAACGTAAATGTGCTTTAAATTTTTCTGAAGATGTTGACAATCATGTTTATTCACGTTTTCCTATGCTTTGTAGTTTTTATTAAATTTTCTATCTTTCTTATTTTTAAAACTTGTTCAGGCAATCTTTAACTGAAAGTCGCTAGGTAGGTTTTGACTTGATATCTTTGGTCTCATTTGCCTCCTAACTAAACTGTGGTTATCAATTTTCCAATCTACCTTTCCTCATCATGGTTCCTAGGAAGTTAAACACCATCTTTTTATTCTGTGTAATTTTCTTTCGATTTACTCCCAAATTCTCGTTGCTCAATTTTTCAGGCAGTGACATTCTCCACCAAATTTGTAGAACCACATTTCTGTTGATTAAATTATTTTTTTCCTTTGTGATATTGTATTGCATTCTTTGCTAAAAAGCAAAAATGAAATTCCGTAACATTTCAATAGTATATTATTATTATTTCCTTTAGATTTGGAAGATTCCATTCGCTATACCAGCGCATCTTTGGATTCCGGTATCATATCTCCGTATTCCGTTAAAACATTTCATATTTATATAAGTTGTATTTTTTTTTATTTTGATTTTGGTATGTGCAATTAATTATTTTTTTATAATAACTGATGTGTAAATAATGTCATTTTTATATTTGTTAAAAGTCTCTTGATAATTAAACTGCCTCTAAAATTATATGCAAAAGAGTTATCGTCAAATATTTTAGTTAAAATTCATAGATATATGTTATTCAATAAAACAATTTGTAGTATTATATATAGCGAGTGTGCATGAAAGCAATTAAGTCCCAATTGTTACTTTCAGATTGACATTTAGCATTTTCTCAGTAATTATAGTAATTAGCAGTGTCAAGAGATTATTTACAAGAACTAGGATTTAGTAATATGGATCGTAAAAAAGAAATAATAATGAATGAAAAGAACTACACAATCAAAGAAATTAGCAAAGAAAAGTCTTCGCTTCAAATTTCTAAGGCTTTGAAAAGGGATCATCGAACAAACAAGAAAATATGTCAATATGGAAATTCAACCAATGAAAAAAACTGTAAGGCTGAATTCAAGAATTTAACAAAGCGTGATCTATCACATATCCGAAGAGTATTAATAAGAAACCCAAATGTGTCAAGTGCATTCATATTTGAACTCGCAGGAGCTTCTATGGTGTCAAGGGAAACAAGGGGTAAAGCATTAAGGAAGTTTGCTTACGTAAAAAAAAAACAAATAAAAAGGCATTTTAACAAAAACATAAAGAAAGAAGATTGCAGTGGACAAAAATACACGAAAACTGATTTCAGTAAAGTGCTTTTTACAAACGAATCAAGATTACCCTCGATGAGCCCGATGGATGGGCTCGAAGATGGGTTTCCAAGCAACATGACTCAAGAATTTTTTAAACGCCAACAACGAGGCGTTGGGATCAGAATATGGGCAGGGATTATTGGTAATGACCTCGTAGGTCCATTTATAGTGAAAGACGGAGTTAAAATGAATTCTAAAGTTACTGTGATTTTCTTCAGCAATATTTCTTCGAATGGCTTGATAACCAATCTTTAGCCAAGCGTAGATCTATGATCTTTATGCAAAACAACGCACTAAGTAATGCTTCATCGCTTACTAAATCCTGCTTGAAAGACATGGATTTGTTGAAGATTCTCTTATCCCAACAGAGATATTTATTTTAATGGAAGGCAATTCAACAGCAAGTCTGATCTCTGGGAGACAGTTAATTATACTGCAAACAATTTACCAGCCGTTAAAATTGAAAATCTAACACCAGATGTTGACAATAGGCTGGTAATAGTTATTGAAAAGAAAGGAGCATTTGTGCAATAAAATTTAGGTTGTTCTCATTAATTTTTGTTAATATATCTTTTATTTTTAAAATAAGTTTTTTATGTTTTTATTTTAAGAAATTGACGAATTTGTTCTAAAATCTTTTCATATTTTTTCACATTATTTTTATATTAATGTAAAAGTATCAAAATAAATAGATGCAAAAAACTTCTAACAGTAAAATTAGTATGTTTTGTTAAATTAGCAAAAGTTTTTCCAACCATAAACAATAGTTTTCTCTATCGCTATATATCTAAGTTGAAATATTGAGCAGAATCGAAACAACATCATAAATTTTATAGTTAGCTTGAGTGGCTCCTATATAAGATATAAATTAATTGGTATGAACATAGATAAAATATTTGAGACATATGATCATGATATACAATGCCAACAGAGAATCGGAGTATTATATGTGAGTCTAAAAAATGGAGGAAAAAATGACCCAGACTGGATTTGAACACCAACTTCTGTTATCAGTAATATTGTATCTAAATTTTCATACGATGATTAATGTATTTATTTCACAATGTAAATCAAATCTCGGTAACAAAGTTAATATTATCTTCATTGTAGTAAATGGTTGTAGTGATTCCTAAAAATCATGCAATACACGTCTGCATACGACAATATTATTCTTTAAATTATTACGTAGATATTCATTAAAATAATTGATTATATATGGTATCCCAGTCTTAGTCCACTTAGAAGCAGTATATTAATATACTGGTAAAAACTTTAATAACCAATTGGCATAACACTGTTAATCAAAGAAGAAAGATAAGAATGTATACATTTGAATACACACGCATGTATCCGGTGTTGTCGAGACGCATTCCACTCATTCAGTGAACAGACGGAATTAATCGAGTCCATGTCAATAAACGCAGAGTTCCATATGCGTAAACTCGCACTGATAATGGAACAATCATAGAGCATATAATCGCAGCTGGCCAGAACTTCTTACATTCCTTTGCCAGGAATTATGGCCAAGCCAAATTACCACTTTCCAGTCGTTATTATCTTCGCTAGCCAAAATTATCAATGGACATTATTCTGCTTAAAAGAAGTTCACAAAGTTAAGAACGCAATGTGTGCGAATGCCAGATTTCTGCTTTTGTAAATAGACATTGTAATTCAAAGAAGCGAAAAGCACATGTCATCAAGTAAATCTAGTTCAACAGAGCATCTAAGTGAGAAAGAGCTCTAAGAGAAGAAGCAGCGATACTAATTATAAAAGAAATTATTTTCGGAACTATTGTGGATTATTATTATTATTATGTCATTTTTCATCATATTTCGATTTCTGCTTTGGTCTCACAACCAACCAAGTCTGCGGGGAGACCTAAGGCAGGTCGTGGCGTGTTGTTATGACACCATTTCATGCTTTTCTATCTTCCCTATCATCCCCAGCATTACATAGATAAAGTTTTCCTTAGTGTGTGGGCTGTAATTAATAAGACATTTTTTTGTATATCTCTTAAGCTGAGGTTTCCAGGGATTCTTTCAATGTGTTGTTTTGTTCCATTTTTTATCATTCCAAGTGCACCTACTATCACTGGCACAACTCTTGTTTTCAATTTCCACATTTTTTTAAATTATTATTATTATTATTATTATTATTATTATTGCACGTCATAAGTTTCCGGAAACAACGATTAAGGATTAAGTTGCCGCGAATATTTAAAATATATATATTTGCTTTAAAAAGCTGTGGTCGGAATTTGCCGTCGCGGGACTAACATTACCTATTCTTCATATGAAAATTTAATGTAATTAAATATAATGTGAATAAGATGTATTAGGATTCATTAGTTATTATATCATTTGATTTCGAACTCCATGTAGAATCTGTTGCGAAAATGTAGATGATAATTAACTGTATTTAATAAAAATGTTAGGTATTCTTAACAGTCTATCGAAAATTATTATTGTTAAACGAAATAATATTCTTCAAGCAATAATCATATTCGTTAATTTTTCCCATTACATAATAAGATCCTAAAATCCCAAGTGATCATATATGCTGACAACACTACGGTTTACTCTCGTCGCGATCAAAAATCTACCGAAGCTGAAAAGGCAAACCTCGCTGCCGAGCTTGGAAAGGACCTCCAATCTGTGGTGGACCGCGATAAGAAGTGTCTTGTAGATTTTAATGCTTCCAAAACGTAGCTGCTATCTAATAGCCATCATAGACAATAGTTCCTCCCGCCCATTAACATGGATCAGGATTCTTTCCCTGAAAGTAAAACACTGCGTCTCCTCGGATTAACTCTCACATCAGACCTCAAGTGGAATAACTATATAGAATCCATAGCTAAATCTGCTGCTAAGAAAGTCGGTTCTCTGTGTAGAGCCAAGACATTTTTCCCATCCGAAAAATTCCTGCACATATACAAGTCTACGTGCATTGAGTATTGCTGCCATATCTGGTCAGGTGCTCCTGCTAGCTACCTCGGTGTCCTAGACCGAATACAAGGGAGAATCTGTAATGTGATCGATCCCGACTTGGCAGCTAGAATAGTCTCTTTCTCACCGACGCAGTGGAGCTTCCCTGTGTCTCTTCTACAAATACTTTCACGGTTTCTGCTCCGAAGAACTTAGCTCAGTGGTACCCCGTATATATGAATTTCCTCGAGTCAAAAGATTAGCAACTAGGTCCCACATTTTTACTGTGAAACCAATAAATTGTAAACGCAAATTCTAATCCATCTTCTTCTTTACTCGCACTTCCCGCCCGTGGAATTCTCTTCTGCATGCTTGCTTTCCCAACAGTTACAGTCTCCAAGAATTTAAATGTAAAGTCAATAATCATCTCTTGTCTCACTAACTTACATCCTCTCTATCATGCTTTTTTCGTCCACCCCACTCTGTTACTTCTCCTACACTCTTCCTGAGATTCCTGCAACATCTTACTCCTCATAACATTCCTCCTATGTAACCCTTTACACAACAGTGGCAATAAAATGCCTTGCTTGGGGCGAAACGATTATATATATATATATATATATATATATATATATATATATATATTGCGTGTGTCGTGTATGTATTCATTTTAATCTATTAGTTGATTTATTTGTAATCCTGTATTTATATTACTTTGAATATAATTTCTGATGATTTACGAACGCCCACGCACACACACATACACACCTATATATATAGAAACCCACCTACGCATGCGCACATACACACAAATATATATATATATATTGTTGGATCTACACCTTATATATGATAATGGACTCGACTGAGTATACTTATACTTCTGCCATAGCGGATTAAGAGTGGAGAGTATTCATAGAGATCCCTGCGAGTTATCGAGATACCGAAGTTACCCACATATTACTGCATCAGAAGTCAGACAAGCTCTGAGCTCCACACATTTAGAAAAACATACACTGATATACTATTTTTAACGATTCACTTCAAGACTTGTATATATTCATTTTTTACTAATAGTATTCCTGCATTTATTAACTTGATTTCAATTTGTGTATTACGTTCAATATAACCTACTTTTCTAACTCCATATCTGTTTTTGTTGTACATTATTCTGTGCGGTTTCTCACCTGGAATTCACAATATATGTATGCAGGCATTAAACTACATGAGTGAGTTTTTCAACGTGTGAGGCTTGTAAGAGTTATATATCTCGTCTATCTTACGTTAAAATAATGCTATTTCAACTAAGCTTTTCATATACTTTGCTATTTACTCAAATTATTTTGTCATGTTTTCTCAGGCCATTTGTGATAAATCCATGAACAATAATCGTTAGTAATATATATAATAGTTATTAATATATATATATATATATATATATATATATATATATATATACTAGCAGTATAGCCCGGCGTTGCCCGGGTGTAATGAAAGCTTTAAAACTAATCCATGGTCCTGGAGCTCAGACTCTTTGGACGTTGGCACGAAAGACTAAAAAGCAATAGTTGTTTCCAGTTAAAGGGAAGCCAGAGACTGAAAGAAAAATGAATGAATGTAATTTGAATTTTGATTTCCTGGTATTGATATGAAATTATTTTTTTTCGTCTTAAACTGAAATTTGAAGGCTAAATAAGTCCTCTGAGTAAATGGTATTATGGCTGAGACTAAGGACTTCAATTATACCTACGTAAAGCCAAACCCGAAGCAAAAACTAAAATAAAAGGGCTGAAAAAATACAGACATAGAGGCAGACAAATAGACACACACACAAACATCTTGCCTTATATATATATATATATATATATATATATATAATTGATTTTCTGCACTATTTTAAAAACTCCAACCTTGAAACTTCTGAATATCGTTTCTTTTGTCTTTGTCTACGAGTGTATCAAATTTGATTAAAATCGGACCACTCCTTCTATAACCCGATTTTTTCGATTATCGATTTTCGATATTTATCGGGAGTACCTCGACACAAATCCTAGTTAAAAACACTGGCAGTCACTTATAGTACAACTCTTTAAATTTTATTGCAAATCGGTTCAGCCGTTTCGGAGTCTATAGGTAACGGACACAAAAACACACACAAAGTCCCATTTATAAATATGTTTATTTGACACTGGAAAAATGAAAAAAATAATAATAAAATCTCCATTGCCTGTCTTTTTTAAAGAAACATGTTTAAATGATAGATTGCTGCCCAAATATATATATATATATATATATATATATATATATATATTTGTTCCTGTGCGTTTTGGTACAATTCGGCTAATTTTTATTTGATTGCATCATTTTACTTATACACAATCAATTTTAAGTGAATTATTTAAACAGATTAACCGTAAATAATAATAATAAGGGCCTTTTTATAGTCATCTGTCACTTATGCTAAGTAAAAATTATTTTTATATTTACGTAAATAGAGAAATAATCATTCTAAGTAAGGCAGTTTATCGAAATAAGCGTAGATATTAATGCACAGAAATAATGGCAAAATACTGCGGGGAAATCTTCTACCTAGTCAGTCATGTTTCTTTCGAGATATCATCACCCAAATGTGTATCACGTATGGCATTTAACAGAGTCACAGAAGGTTTTTTTTTTTATTATTTTCATTGCCTTAAGAATTTTGTCAGCAGTGTATTTATTGAAAAAACTAGCAGTATAGCCCGGCGTTGCTCGGGTGTAATTAAAACTTTAAAACTAATCCATGGTCCTGGAGATCAGACTCAGCCTAAAGAATATTTGTGTGATGTTTGGTGAGAATCGGATAAAACTGTGGATTTGTAGAAAGGACATACAGACAGATAAACAGACACACACAAACATCTTGCCTTATATATATATAGATATACATATTATCGATTTTCTGCACTATTGTCAGAACTGCAATCATGAAACTGCTGAATATAGTTTCTTATGTCTTTATGTATGAGTTTATCAAATTTGATTAAAATAGGATCACTCTTTCTAAAACCCGATTTTTTAGATTATCGATATTTATCGGGGGTACTTCGACACAAAACCTAGCTAAGAAGAGTCGCAGACGCTTATAGTAAAACTGTCTAAATTTTTCAAGAAAATCGGTTCAGCCGTTTCGGAGTCTATATTTAACGGATTCACACACATACAAAGTTCCATTTATAAATAAGTTTATATATATATATATATATATATATATTCATCATCATTTATTCATCTCACCCAATGGTCCATTCGGCAGCGACATTTTTTGTTGCTGTTTCTTTAACTAACTATTTTTTACAGGACAGTGTTGTTAGCCCGGTACCCAACCCCACAAACTTGGAGGACCGGTTGACCATTGTAGGTCCTTAGGTTTACAGCACCTGGTATTCCTCAATGGTCCCCCATTTAAGCACTGACCAGGCTCAATTTTGCTTAACTTAGGTGATCGGACAGGAACCGGTGTATTCAACACGATATAGCCGTAGACTATGTATATTTTAGTAAGTAATAATTCCAAAACTTTTTCCTATGTGCATTATCATTTCAGGACGTAGACAATCAATTCTTTACGCAATTTGCTGCAATTTGTAGCCATTAGTGAATTTTGTCTTTCCCTTAATATTCTTAATCATTTTCCTGTTTCCTAAAAGCCTTTGCTACTATCCCAGTGCTACTTTGATTTGTGGTGTCGCACTTTTCGTCCTCTGTTGAAACTCATGAAACATATTTAATTTTTTTAACTTCTTTTATTTTTGTATCCATAATTTATACTTCTGATGTGGGAGAATTTATCATTAGTATTTTCCATTGTTTTTTATAATTAAACTTTTATATCAATTAGAGTCCGAAATTTGATTTGATTTTATCCATTTTAATATCATTTACGTAATTTTTTTATTTATTTTATTTTAACTATTTTTTGATTACTTTCGGCGGTTCTAAATATTATGAATTGAAATAAAATATCTGAGATTTATTTTATGACTTATGGTTTAACTTATGAACCGTGGTGCTTTTGTTGGAAATATAATTTTAATTTGGAATACGCTACCTAAAAATAATATTCTGCCGATGCTGCATATATTTGCAAATAAAAATATATTTCTTGATAATATGCATATTTTATTTAATAAAATAAAATGTAAAAACGTGAAATAGAATATAATCATTACACACGTGACCTTCTGTTAATAAATTTTTCGAGCCTATCCAGACAGCTACTGCTAAGCATGAAAATATTGAAATAGAAATAAACAAATATATAATTAAATATTTCTATGACTGTCTACCATTCTAATGTTCTTCTGTTTACTATTTTATCTGATTCAAGTATAATTTCGCCATTACTTTTATATTTGTTTGGAAATAAAGTATCGTTTCTTTTTTGTCATGATCACTTTGATAATATTTTTTAGTACTTACTATGAAATAAATATCAAATATGACATTTTATGGTATTTTTCTTTATTATTTTCTTGATGATTTCTTTAAGACGCAGGAATTATTTCTTAGTATCACATTTTGTATGTCTTACATCGATTTTACATTTTTAAATGTCTTGATCAGACACATATAAATATTACATGTTGTATACATTCAATAACGTCGCATTCTAAGAGAAGTTGTTTTATTGAAATGAAACTTTGTCTAAAAATGTCTAAGATTATTAAACTGATTGGATTGGAATTCTTTTCTCTCCATTTCATTTAGATATAACCATATTCTATTAATATTGATTTTCAATAAGCTGGCCTGGAAGAGAGAACAATAAAGACAAAACGACAATCAATTCAGTACAGTCACAACTTGTTCATCAAACGACATCATGAACTAAGTAACTTGGTCAAAGGTGGCAGTCATTATATGAATACTTCAAAGCTTAAAACACTGTGTTTATATGCTACTAATCATTTTCGAAAATCGAAAAAGTTCGTTACTATATTTGGAATCATATATATAATGAACTGTAAACTAATATAAAAAAAACTGAATGGTCAAAATTATTAGTGGCACTAAAATTGTTGTACAATAAATTACAGGAACTGAGCCAACCATTGCTTAAACAAAACCGTGTCTTGTTCCAATACGATGACGCAAAACAATATATTATCTTAATAATTTATTAAAATTTCAAAAGGAAAAACTGCCTCAATCTCTTAAGAATCCAGTCATTATTCATCAATCCTTTTTCATATCATTGCAATTTTCATTTAAAGTAAAAAGTATAATAATTCAGAAAATTTTAAAATATATATTTAAATTTATATTAAAATTCAATTCGAAGAATTTTACTAGATACGTAAAAAATAAACAAACTTTAAGTGAGGAGAACATGTAGTCAGTAACAAGGACAACCCTTCTTCAAATCTGGCAGATTTGCGATAGATAATCACAATGAATTTTACCAACTAACAAAAGAAAATAATTTCAGGTATGTAAACATCAGAATCAGAAAATAGTTAGCCTGTGCAATTTGAAGAGAAAATAATAATGTGAACGAAATGCTAATATTTCACGTTACTTCAAATAAAAGTATAAGCAGAAAAACTAGATTTAAGAAACAAATTCTGCTGACAATTGCCACAGTTGGAATTTTTTTTAGAAATTTCACACGAATGATTCACATGTTGCTCGTTCAATATATGCTGATTCTTTCCATGTGTAGCGACGGCTGATATTAACATCTTACTTAGAGATGAGAACAGATATCAAAATCTAATCCAAATCACATGGCTTAAGAGTGAAGACAAGCGTATCTCGTGTACCATTGGCTAGTAGGCCCCAAAATACCGAATATAAAAAACGCTAACGTTATCATTAACATTACCTATTCAAATAAATGATATTATTTTTCGACATTTAAAAATATTTCATATATATGTTGACAATTTCGTATTGAAATGGTTATTTTTCTCGGAGTAACTGCTGATTTACAACGTTGTCGCAACAGAATCTACATATTGCTGTTTTGCAGTCGTTAGCCCTTTTGCCATACTTAGTTACGTATCGACAAGAGTAAGTTAAATATATTGGACGAACCTACTAATAATAACAAATTATTATTTCTTTTTTTTTTCGCTGTCTCCTATTCTCCTTCCAAGAAAACTATAGACAAATTGTGTCGATGAAAGATGAGGTTGTTATACCGGTAGAAGTCAACCGTAATGTCATTGGCTGCATCCCGAGCCAGAATTCCTATATATGACGAATGGCACCATTACCCTCAATTTAGATTGTTGTCGGATAGTTGGAGGCAAACAGATAAAGATCGTTATTGTAAAGTAACAATATGCACGCATCGTTTAGCCGCGCCAGTTCGGTTGACAGAACAAGGAGGAAGAAGGAGACTTGGTGAACTGCATTCGATCACAATGGTTCTTGGTTGCTGTTTCACCTTTTTGGCGTAGGGGAAAACAAGATTAGATATTTGGAATAGAAACTATAGAAAATCAATTCGATCATCCTTTATGCTTTGTCTTAGCGCCGAAACGAGTTATGAAGGCGCGGAGACGTTACGATATCTTATTATCAATATAGAGTTTCGTGTTTCTTTTTTCTTAGGATTATTGTTGTCAAGATTAGTATTAATTCTAATACTTAATTAAAATATAATCTGAAAGCTTCCGTTTTCTGCTGCATTTTATTACGATAAACTGGGAAGATAATATCTTTTTACAGCTTTGTTATTGCCCGAATATTTCTTGTGCATTGTTACATTTTTGATGGCATGAATAAGAAATGAGCTTATTAGACGCGCTCCAATTGTAACAGAGAATATTCATGAGCACATTTAATGTAATTAATCGTCAAACACTTAAAGTCACGTGTAAGGATAATAGGAACGAAAATGATTCTATTGATTAAGCTCAGAAAGAGACAGTCTAACAAAGTTTTATTACTCTCATAATTGCTTTGCTGTACAAGTTGAAAATGTCCGGTGAAAGAACACATGCTTGTCTTACGCCCCTTTTGATTTTTGCATACTTGCTGAGTTTATTTCCTATCCGTACACAATCGGTTTGCTGCAATATAGATTCCTGTCTATCCTAACGTCTATTCCGAATACGTCGATGTTGTCGTACATCTCTATCAAGTCCTTGTTTCTTATTTTGTCGAATGCCTTCTCGTAGTAAATAAATCACAGATAAAGGTCCTTCTGCATTTGTATTGATTCTTAAGATAGCATTTTCAGCATGAATATTGCATTCCTCGTACAGAGATCTTAAACGGAACTACATTGATTTTGTTCTATATCTAGACCGATTCTGTTTGTATGTCTTGACAAGCATAAAGTTTTGTGTCAATTGAAATTATTTGGGTATTTATTTTGTTCAAGAAAGTAGATCTTCACGACATGTTAATACATAAATGATATTGGTTCTTTGTAATTTAGAACTTTCAAGAGAGTTGTTAAATCTTCTGAAGAGCTTATCTGTTTCTAAATTTTTATAACAGATAATTAAAAAGTTTTATGCTAATTTTCAACCGGAATTGTATATTTCTGAATAATATTTATACGGGTGAATTCTGGTAATTAATGTTAATTTGATTTTTAGAGAAATATGGATATTATGTTTTAATCTGCAAGTTCACTTGTTGCTGCTTATTTTAGACGTGAGTAAAAACGGTTTTCAGAAGTACACAATGATTAACCAAATTTGGTTATTTATTTGAAAAGTAACCATCAGCATAAGAGAAAATAAGTATAAAAACAATAATATCAGTATTTGTTGAGATTACGGCAATAATAGCATTCATACACAAAAAAAATAATAATAATAAAAAATACTCAACAATATGAGTAATAAACACGACCTCAGTGTTTAGGATTCGTTTTAAAAATTAAGAAACAAAAACTAAAAATGTTCAATAATTAGAGTTACGTGTAAATAAAAAGCGAATGTGTGATACGGTGGAGTAGATATCGGCTTGGCTTTCAGCAAATCCTGAGAACCAAGTTCGAATACCAACTGAATTCGCTGCATTGATTTACACGCAAATATTCTTGAGAAAGTTTTTTTTTTATCCGTCGCTTCACTCTAGAGCTATGGTTTAAACAAAAAGACATACAGGGTTATCTAGCTTTAGTTTGCAAAGAATCTACCACAGAAAGAAATGGCTAACTACTAGAAAATCTTCTGCCCAGGCAGTCATGTCTCTTTCGAAATATCACCTCCAAAGCATGTATCACATATGGTATTTAACGGACTGATAGATAAGAAGCTATATTTTCAGATGAATAAAATCCTCCATGACTAATAAAATAACGGAAAGCACTCGGGACGAAAAATAAACGAAGCATATATACAGGTTTACCCATTTTATGCTAAGAAAAATAATTATATGAATACTGGAAAACACATTTTTCCATAAATATCCCTCGTGTCATATATTGGAAATCGAGATGTCATGAACAGTAATTCGCCCAGACGTCAAATAATTCCAGTACTGTGACAGTCGTAACACAATAACGCATTAATATTAAATTTCACTGTTCAATTTACACATATTGAATGGAAAAGGGAACATCTGTGAAATTGCTTGAAGCGGTATATAGTAATGCTAATGAACTACCAATAATACATTCGTCGAAATAGGCAGTACATTGTTAACATTCAAATCGATATAACGTTCATAAAAGTATGCAAATAAAACAAAAACGTAAAATAAAATATATTTTACGTAATTACATTTCGACTTTAAGCAAATATCAATGAATCGGTCAATAAATACATTCTGAATTTTTGTACAGTTTTTTCTCTATTTTGTGTTTCATAAAAAAACCTTTAAATATATATTTTATTTCGCTCTTTCTTGACTAAGACTCAACGTTAGCGATTAGGGAACGTGAACAAACAATGAAATAAAGAGTCGCAAGTACAAATAAAATACGCTTTTTTAAATGGCAAACATTTGATAAAATACACCATTGTGCAAAATAACTGAAACAAAACGAATAATATCTTCTTAAGATCTTTCACACTTTCACTGATCACGTAAACGTCGTCTCTTGGCGTTGTTGCTTTCTTCCGACTGCATTTTTCTTTACATTTTGGACTGATAGATTTAATTTCACAGTTTGGCAACAAAAATATTTGCGATCTAGCTGTTAGTCTTGCCAGAGTATTCGAGCAATGTTACAACTTTCGTACCCTTTTATGGAATAACGTCCATCGCGGACAATGAACGTAGAACGACTAATCGACAGTTAAGACAATATGAATTCACTTACATACATCATCATACAATAACAATTTACTTTGTGTTTCGCATTGTTTCTGCTGAAAATTATTAAAAGAAAAATGTAAATGAAAATGAGAAGAAAGTGCTTAACATCAAATGTAATAAACAATTAATTATTGTCCTCTTGATGAGTAGCTAAGACGAGTTCTCTGAAGTAGAGACCAAAATCAGACAAGTATATATCTAGGAAGGGCTTTCAGAAAGTAAAAGAAACAGAATGTTATTGGAATACCAAATACTAAGCGATTATTACAAACCTGGAAAATCGTTTTAAAAACGAAAAACAAAAAAAATACTAAATTGTTTTTTAATATCCATCCTTCTTTATAGCAGCGAAGGCCGGACAATCCATCATAAAAGCTGGAGAAAATTGAGGCTAAAGTAATTTAGATTTGCATCAGAATGATATGAAATCGGCATGTGAGTAACAATCGAAGTTTCATAGGATCGGAAAAATATATGAGAATTCTACAAACACAATTGTGTAAATTAATAGTAAAAATATCTTTCTAGGATCGTTTTCATTTTGCATGATCAGGTACATGTCGTTTCATGACGTTGTGTTAATCTTCTGACTGTATTTACCTTTAGGTTTTTAACTGATTGATCAATTTGTTCTTCGCCTCAATGACACCACAGGCAGCTGAAACGCTGACATCAACGATATCCGCAATCTTTTTATATGACGTGACTGAGTGTTTGTGCAGCGTTACAATTTTCCAATGCCTACTTGGAGAAATGTCCATCGCAGAAAATGGCCGTAGATCGGGTAATCGACAATCGAGACTGTAGTGTCTGGGTTTGATAAAAATCTGATGCAATCACGGACGACGAAATATTTTTCAAGGCAAAGCAAATTTCATCATAAAACCGGATAATAGATCAATATTACTGTACACCACTTCAAATGACCTAATCTAAGGAAAAAATAAAAAAATTATTACACTCTGTCACACCAAAGTGTCTAAAACTGACAGAATGCCAAAAGAAAGGAAAATAATGCTGCTGTTTCTCCTGATTTGTACAAAGTGTAGTCACAGATCAAACTCATAGTAAGATAATACTTTGTTGAAAGACATCTATGGATATTGATATTCGAACGAATAACGTTTTTAACTTATTTTTACTTAATAATATCCCTGGAAATTTTAAACGATAAAAATTCTCTACTGTATCCTTTTTTATATTTTATAATTCCACGAGATTTAATTTGGTGTAATTTTCAGCTGTCTTTATATTAAATGTTTTACACAACACAACACCGAAAAGATCCATTAAAAAGAAGGTTACTGAATGAGATTTTGTAAAAGGAGTAACTAGTAAATGCATGATATGAGGATATGCAGGATATATAACGAGTGATATAATGAGATGAAGATTTTAATGAGAGTGGAAGTAAAGTCTAAAGAATTTGTTCATAAAAAGTTCTGGATGAGCTGGAATTTTTTTCAGTGGAATGCAAATGAGTTGAACTTATGTACATGCCTAGACAGGTCAGCAATCTGATAAGTTTATATTAGTTGAATTCAGTAATATATCTTGATTGAGCATTTGTATTAAATTATCCATAGAGTATCCAGTGTTAAAAATGTTTCGTCTTTGGGAATATATTTGATGTGTTGCAAATAATCACAGAACCGCTTAAAGAATGAACAATAAAAAGGGGGTAAATCCAGCACAGATATAGAAGCACATCTGCATTTTATTTTTATCTGATTCTTGTAAAAAACATGAAAAATGATTTCGATACATTCTGGAGAGGTTTCAAAGAAAAAAACAACACACATTTAACATCATTTTAAATTATGGATTTTAATAAAAACTGAATGCATGGTCAAGAGTAAAAAAAAAGCAGCCCATTATGCCAAATACAGGTCGCGGATCCTAAAAACAAGCAGGTACAAAAATTTAAATACCTGGGAAGTGTCATAACAGAAGACAGAATGTGTGATACAGAGATCCGAAGGCGAATTAGCCTGGCGAATGAAGCATTCCAGAAGTTAAATAAAGTATTAAGAAACAGGACAATTTTGCTAGAGACATGGCGAAAGACGCATTCCAGAAGCTGAGTAAAGTATTAAAATACAGGAAATTTTCACTAGAAAGAAAGAAGAGAGTACTGGATTGCTACGGGTTGTCGGTTCGTAAAAATGGCAGTGAATGTTGGCCAGTATCATCAAAGATGAAGGAAAAACTTAAAGCAACTGAAATGTCATTCTACAGAACGATGCTGCGAATATCATGGATCGAGCATGTGAGCAATGATGATGTTTTGGAAAGGATGGAAACAAAAAGAAAATAGTACTGAACATCAAGAAAAGACAGATAAAGTTACTGGAACATGCAAAGAGGAAAGCGGGCTTTGCGAACCTGATACTAACAGGCCAGATAGAGAGAAAAATAGACTGGAGAAAGCATCGGATAACATATTTGAAGGATCTAATCAATTAGATGATGGAAGGAGGGTGCATGTTGTAACAGGGAAAGGCGTGCTATGAGCCACCAGGGATAGAGAGCCGTGGAAAGCAATGATAGCCTAAGTCCTGAAAGGACAGGGCACATGTAAGAAGAAGAATGTGCTTTTTCTTAGAGTTTTGAATAGAGTTGTCTTTCTCTTACATTGGTGTTAAGCTCTCTTGACTTCTGTACTACATAACATTAACAAGGTGAGGATAGGTACTGATCAATAACATTTATAAAATCATTTGTGTGAATGCAAAATCAAAATACATGTGCTGAACTTTAACTCGTCAAAATTTATCCTCTTTCCGCTTGGTAACTGTAAAGTCATCAGCAACTCATCGAGGCATATAGCAATTGAAATCAGATTTCTAAATATCAATATTTTAAGCTATTTTTCAAAAGGTTACGTGGAATTTCTACGTATTTATTTTATCATTTTTTTTTCAATTTTAGTTGAACTTGCCACCCATTTAAGTTGTTGGAGATCTTGAGAGACTTTTGTTATCTTTTTTTTTAAAATCTAGATTTTTAATATAGCGTCGGTATGTAGTTTCTGATGAAAGGTAGTCATCTTTAATGGAAACCATTTTTCCGAGAAGAATGTTGTACATACATAAAAATGTAGACATATCATCGAAAGATATTTTACATTTGGTTTAAAATAATTTACCAAAAAATGTATAGAGGATTAGCGTTTGTTTTTTCCATTCTTACTTACATGTACACTTCATATTATCCCCATTTTCTTCATGAAAATCTAAATTGATGCTATCTCAAGTCACTTCTTTATTGTGTTAGATTATCCAGCATTCGCTGTTTTAAAGAAGCATGGCGGAACATTTTTGTTCTCTTCTTCTTACGACATTTACCAAGTACTAAATAATTAGCTTAGTATTAAGAAGTCATCAATTGTATTACAATGTACATTCTGCTAACGTGCTCTGTTAAACACTTCCTTAGTATGTACGTTTTGTACTTATTTTAAACTCTAATTGAGATGGCTCCTCTGGTGCTGCTCATGAAGTGGACAATAATAGATTGTCTTATTACATTTGATCTTCTGCCATTTCATCTCACGTTTATTTTCTTTTTTCTTTGAATAATGTTGAATAAAAAGAGGGTTCAGGAGCAACTTTAGGTGGATCATTATTTTATATTCATGACGACGGTAAGTGAAGACAAGAAGCTAAGTTTGTGAAGTTAACTACAAAATATAACAATTTGCTCTAGAATTTAAACGTTCAAGTTTGTCGTGATCGAGCAGGATTCTATTGCAAAAAAATTAAAATTCATCGGAATGTCCTGCATGAAGTAATGTATATTCTATTGATAGAATACGAACAGAATGATTTATCATCCGTACCTGGCATGCTAGGTGTCTAGGGCAAAGTCAGGATATCAGGAACAAACGAATGTAACGCTTCAAAAATCGTGACATTGAAATAGGGGCAAGGTAAGAAAGAAAATGCTTCAATTCGTCTTTGTAAAAAGAGTTGTAGTCGGAAATATAAATAATTGCTAGCAAGTTAGCGTTGAAACATTTCAAATCTGTTGTGACTTGAAAATATGGATTAGGCAGCTCCAGCACAGATGTTACAGCGATGTCTAATTTCTGATGTGATCTGATATGATATGATTTAATGTCTGATATGATCTGACTCTTTTACAGTTAGAGAGGTGCATAAAGATTCTTGCAATTTTAAAGTAATACAAGCTTTTAAATGAGAATTCGCTATCACCCGTCCAGATGTAGCAATAATGTTCAATTTTGTTTAAGATCCGATTTTGCATTCATTGAGTAGGGCATAACAGTTCAGGTCACTTTTAAAGAGATACAGACTAAAAATGTGGGTATTAAGTATATCCAGCTCATATGTGGCAGTAGATTATTTTCCAGCATATTTAGCTGTAGATTGTATATATGAGTTCAGCAAACACATTGTAATATCTCGAGAGTTATTCAGTAAATATCTACATCGTCTAGATGTTACTGTAATTCCCTTTCTGTTTCTATTGCAAGCACCTGCCAGTATTATTTTGTTAAGATTTTGGCCATCAGTAATAAATTCCTGTTGAAATCATCCCACTCAATATCGCTACAATATAAAGGAATAATACGTTTGGTGATAAACCACACCCTTGTCTTACAATACTTTCTATTTTTATGTAATGTTTTAGTTCATGTGCTCTTCAAGTGAAATCGATATTCACTCAAAAATGCAGCTCAGTTCCGATACTCACATTTTAACCTTAATCATCTTTCTATATGTTCAGGAATCAATATTCGTAATTTAAATTTTCGTCAGTAGGTTTCTTCTCTTATTAATTTAGACCCGCTAAAATGTCTACAATGACTTAAAATTTTGACAAAATATAGTATATTGGACAAGATTTTATGAATTCACAAGCGGCATATTAATCGAGAAGAAAAATAAGTAGCAGACGCCGGATGAATCAGATAATCATAATTGAACTGACAGACATTTTACGCAGCAAGTATTTTAAACACTACATTGAAAAGGTTATAAAATTATAATAATTACTTGAAAACTCCAAGGAACTTTCTTTATCAAATTCGATTTGTTTGCAAATCAAAATTGATCTATCTATCTATCTATCTATCTATCTATCTATCTATCTATCTATCTATCTATCTATCTATGTACGTACATATTTAAAACAGATAAATAATTACCCATACAGAGACATTTCGTCGTGATATAATGGTTAGAAAGCTTGTCTTGCTCGATCGATTACGACTGAATAGTGTTCGATCCTCAATGGATACACAACATATTAATCTTTTATTTTTACATCTAAGCTATGTTTAGAAAACTTTGGAGCAATTTTAGGTTATCTTGTTACTTATTTTGATTCACATCCGAACTATTCTTAAAAACCTCTCTTTATTAATAAGGTATTTATTATTTATCTGTAATACGCATGAACTGACATATATTCAAATACATGAACAGACTCATACACAGATTTACACGCAATCTCTCTTCCCCTAAACACATATATTTATATAAAATGATTCAGATTATTTACTCGAATTTAAAAATAGAAATATCAAATATCAATATTTAAGAAAGATTCGATTATACTAATACCCTCATTTTAGCGCATGTATAATATATTCAGGTACATAATGTATAGGTATACTTTGCAATTGTCAATTCCCATTTGGTGACATCGTTACATTATATCACAAATTTTAAAATATGATTCTGTAATATATATATATATATATATATATATATATATATATATATATATATAATCATCCGCAGACAGATCTGTTTCGTTTCATCACAGCTCATCAATACAGTTAAACATCCGAGAACTTTTTGCCAGGATTGAAGCCCGACCGAATTGACGTCAGTCGGCGATTCTACCTCTGATCTATGGACACTCCTTAGACTTTTTAAAAGTGTTTTCTACAATGCACACACGCCAGTAGCTCAGTGTGTTCTAATTCATTTCTGAATGAACGATATGATTGTGTGCATGCATATATGTGTGTGCATGTATGCATATATAGGATGCAATAACATATCATTTTAACACTTATATCTTCCAAAATGTCACAAAAATACCTGGAAATATGAAACATTAGAGTAGTTTAATAAAATGACGATAGCTACAACCACGTTCTCTAGATGACTTCTTAATCAACCGTGCCTCTTCTGGATAAATATTTTGTTTCAATTGGATATATTGTAATAATCCTTGACTTCAGTTCATCTTTATATCATAAAATGGTTTGTGGTCTCCTGCTCAATTGCACGCTACACATAAAAATCAAGTGGATTTTAGTCTTGGGAGTTAGTAGGCCAAGCATAAGGGATGATGTAATCAAATGTATCTGGTAAAGTTGACTAATAGCAATTTCTGCATTCATTTGCATATGTATCCGGTTTCAGTGTCCTGATGCCAGGCATAGACTTTTCCATCAGCCACCTTTTTTTTACTAAAGCCACAAGCTGTAGTTATTACTATTCGTCTGATAATCTCTTCGAGGAGAGACTGATGCATAACTTTGCCAAATCTATAGATCACTTCCAATAGTATAATTTCAAATGAATATATTATCCAATGTTTTCTGAATATTCTGCACTGTCCACTGCTTGACATAAAATTCATCTGACATTTTTGCATTTGAAATTCTGGTATGAATTTTAAGCACTTCTCTATGCTTAATGGCCTACTGACCCTAATTTAAATATAAGTTCGAGCGGAACACAATAAAATTAAATGAAGTCATATGCCGTAGAGAAGCTCAGTGTAAATGTCATTGGCATGAAGAGTATGACACTTTCAGCTCGCTTTAGGTGAGTTTCAATTACTTTTCAGTAATTTACTTCTGCTATGTCCAACATTTTGGGCACAAAGATTTAAGTCATTGTACTATTGCTTTAGTGACAGTGGGGAAAGGTATTAATCCATCTCTTCACTCCATCTATGCCGTAAAGAATTGGACAGATTGGGTTCTATAGCCTTGGCTGGCAAACAGTATACTGCAGAAAGTAATGGCAACCTACTGCAGGATAATCTTCTGCCCAGTCAGTCATGTCTTGTTCGAGACATGATCGCATATATCGTGTATCACGTATGGCATTTAAGTGACTTAATGCAAACCGAAAAGAAAATAATATATTTATTCCCATCCCCTCTCCATATAAAATACCATGTTAGACGAGGCATTTAAGCCTTAGATGTCAACCAGTCTATAAAGTAGTAAAACAAATAGAGAACCCTCTGATATATTTTATATGGTTTACAACTACATAAGCAATAAAATTGAAATTGGAGAAGAATTATTAGATATTATCAGAAGATATAATCGTATTTTGAAAATTTTCTTTGGGTCATAAGAACGATAAAACCATTAATTTTAACGAGAAGTCATCGTCTGCAAATAATATTATTATGAACACTGGAATTTGTCTTTTTGTTTAATGATGACAGACAGATAAGCAAGGGAAGCAGTTAAACAACATGAGGTAAATGTAGGTACAAATAAAGTCAGTCAGTTGAGTGTCATACGTGATACTAGCTTTGAGCGATCATGTCTCGAAAGAGACATGGCTGACTGGGCAGAAGATTATCTCGCAGTAGGTTGTCATTGCTTTCTGCGGTAGACTGGTTGCCAACTAAGGCTAAACAACCCAATCTGTTCTATTATTTGACCCATAACTAGAAGGAAGAGACAGATTAATACCTTTCCCAAGGGTATTCATGCAATGCAAGGAATTCCACTGGAATTCGAACTCGGCTCCATGATTTGTCGTTCCGAGTCGGTAAACTTTGCACCACAACGCACAAGAAAGTAGTTATATAAAAAAAATTGTAAATATAATATTTCTCTCACTCGTATATATTCCTTGAATATAATTGTTTCAGTCTGTAACATATTTAATTCATTTGTAAAAGAACAATGGCTTTTTCCCGATTTTCTATATAAGTAATGCGCAGTTACCTATTAAACAATGAGAGCATCTTTCTTGCCGCTTGACAAATCAAACAGTGAAGGCAACGCGCGTTAATTCTACAACGAACCTCTTTTCAGAATCTTACTATGACTGGTGAAACGTTTATCCTAATTTCAAGCTCCTGCGAATTTGTGTTGTAGATGGATGATCTCACTAATTTGGGAATAGAGAGGGGATTGCAAACAAAAAATATTAATATTAATTTTATTTTGTGTTGACATAAAACTCCGCTTGGCAACGAGTGATAGCGCGAAATGACAACAAAACCTTGTAGTCAAATGCAATGTAATATGTAATATGTTATTTCCGGTTCTAAAACCGGAAATAACGTATTGCATTACTAAATATTACTAAATATTGCTAGGCTAAATGAATATACAACACAAAGATATACATATATATATATGTGTGTGTGTGTGTGTGTGTGTATGTGTGTGTGCTTACATGCTTGTGAGTTACTGTCTCTGTGTGTGTTTTTTTTGTGTTTAGAGATAGAGAGCATACATTAAGTTATTTAAGGTGTGAGGCAGCAATTGCAATAGAAAGAAGGCATGATAAAATAATCAAGATATTCCATTTCCTGGTAGCGTGTGTTCGAGATTACGAAACACCGAAAAAATAAGAAGATATGGAGTATAACTATATGGTTATTCGATAGCCTTTCTAGGGTAAAATGTAAGTGAAATATCTATGCAAAATCTTATGCAAAAATTTCCATCACTGCCGTAGGCTAATAAAAATGAAAAAAAAAAATGGAAAAAATACTTAGGCAGCTACGAAAGATTTAACAAGAAATACCATCACTGATAAAGCAGAATTAAGATGGAAAATAACATGCGAAAATATAGGCCCCTACGCAGGTTATCTAAACAGCAACAGCATTCAATAAAGAATATATTGTTTCCCCGTCATCTTCTAGTACCGGATCCCCTTAAATCAACTTCCTGTCCCATGCAGCTCTTTATAATTTTTTTCCTCTTAAAACTCAATCCGCTACCGGTAAATTCAAGGTCATTAAGTTATGCGTACCTTTTCTCCTGCATTCAATCTTTTTATATCTTTCCTATTTGTCGGATTCGAACTCAGTTCCCTGATTTCTCGTTCTGAGCCGATAATCACTGCGCCACAAGGCACACCCCACTTAGTCTTCTTCTTCTTCTATGTGCCCTGTCCCTTCAGGACGTAGGCGATCATGGATCTCCACGTCTCCCTATCCCTTGTGGCTCTTAGTATGTTTGCTCCTGTTGCTCCTGGCAACCCCCGTTCCGTCATCCACCTGATCAGGCCCTGCAAATATGTTATCCGCTGCCTTCCTCTGTCTCTCCTTCCTTCTATCTGACCAGTCAGTATCAGGTTCTCCAGGCTTTCCTTCCTCATTGCATGTCCCAGGAACTTCAGTTGTCTCTTCCTGATGCTCAGCATCAATTTCCTTTTTGTTGCCATTCTTTCTAACACTTCGTCGTTGCTTGTATGCTCAGTCCACGATATCCGTAGCATCCTTCTGTAGAACCACATTTCGGCCGCTTCCAGTTTTGTCCTCATTTTCGATGATATTGTCCAGCATTCACAGCCGTACTGAAGAACTGACATCACGTAGCAGTCTAGCACTCTTTTCTTCGTTTCTATTGAGATCTTCCTGTGTGTTAGTATTTTGCTCATCTTCTGGAACGCGTCCTTTGCCATGCCAATTCGCCTTCGGATCTCCGTGTCACACTTTCCATCTCCTGTTAGAACACTTCCTAGGTACTTAAATTCTTGGACTTGTTTGATTCTGTTATCCCCCACCTGTATTTGGCATTTTGGGTTGTATCTTTTGCTGATGACCATGCACTCAGTTTTCTTAAAGTTTATTTGTAGTCCCATCTTGTCACTCTCCACTGCTACTTTCTGTATGAGATCTTGCAGTTTCCTTTCCGTGTCCGCAATCAGTACTGTATCGTCCGCGTGTCTTATGTTGTTCAGGTTGTGGCCTCCAATAATAAATCCTGGTGTGTCATCTAGGGTCCTCAAAATATTCTCGCTGTATAGGTTGAACAAATCCGGTGAAAAGACACAGCCTTGTCTTACGCCTTTTTCTATCTTTGTGTATCTACTGAGGTCGTTACCTGTCCGTATGCAGGCCGTTTGCTGCCAGTAGAGATTCTTGATTATTCTTATATCTTTGCCGAAAATGTCGAGGTTTCCTATCATTTCCATCAATTCTTTGTGTCGTATTTTGTCGAATGCTTTCGCGTAATCAATGAAGCATAGGTACAAGTCTTTCTTCATTTGTAATGCCCTTTCAGAGAGCATCCTAATCATGAATATGGCGTTCCTTGTTCCAGTGTCTTTGACGAACCCGCACTGTTCCTGTCCTATCTCTGGCCTGATTCTGCTTCTCGCTCTATTCATCAGGAAGTCTTAGGAATCCGTATTTGGCTATTCATATGCACCTCAGTTTTCAGCTTCGCACATTCCATCATTTCTTAAGACATTTAAATTTAAATTCTGGTATCTCCGATGTATAATTCTCACAGAGTGCTCATCTTTTTTACAACAACCATGGATTCTGCATTGTTGATTTTGGTGCTTAGTTCATATTTCTTACTTTCTTACAGAACCTGTATTATGTTCTCTTATTTTCTTTTGTTCGCTGTTATCAAAACATGGTCACCTGCCTATCTTAGAATTAAGATTTTCACCCAAGAGAAATAAATTCTCGTAGGCCTCCTAGTTCCTCTTGAATCGTCTCACTGTATAAACTACGAAAAGATACATCTTTGTCTTACAGGCCTTGCTAGTGTAAATATGCAGAACTCATTTTCTTTCTGTATGCTGGCGTTTTCTCAATGACAAACATCTTGATGTCGCAATCTAATTTAAGCTTTGCTCAGCAGAGATGTGTCTGTATACACATAACTTTTTGAAAGTAATGTAAATGTCGATTATTTTAGAGCTATAGGTTAAAAGGTAGAGCTAAGGAAATATTAAGGTTGGGATTGGAAAATGGTATAGGAGAAAATTGACTTCAAAATCGTTTACCGACCATGTTTATAAGAAACATTTTTCAAAACAGATAACTCTAATCGTGCGGACCTGTAATATTATATATGTGTTTACGGACTGAACATCTATACTTATATATATATATATATATATATATATATATATATATATATATATATATATATATATAGATGTTCAGTCCGTAAACAGTGAATATAACCCAACGAGATCAGCTTCATATAAAATATTAAGTGTTATATTTATATAGAAAGCACAATGGATGTTAACCAGAGCAATATGATATTTATACAGGAAAATTCAACACGTCATTAAAATTACACGCGTATATGTTGGTACGGGATCATCTATGTCTAAATACACGTATGGATGTGAGGGTGTATGTAAGTATGAAAATATATTCGTAACTTGTGAGTATGTGTGAGAATTGTTAGCATACATACATACATATAAAACTATTCATAGGCGTTAAAATCCCGTCTTTACAAAATATATATGTGAGTATTCAAACGCAAAATTCCTATGTAGGCATGGGTAAATGTAAGTCAATAGGTATGAATAAGCATAAACAAAATCACATTTGTATATACAAATGAAGATGCGTGCTCATGTGCGTATGGGGATATAATTTAGTGTACATGGGTTTGTTAATTTGTGTGGTTACACATACATTCGTATTATGGAATTGGAAGCGGGAGTTAAATGACTTGGTGGCCAACATATTCGCGACTGGATACCCTCAACTGAGATGACGCCAGGTCTCTATCCTGACTCTATTTTTTTTTTCTTATTTTTCTCTTCAGATAAAGGAAATGCTTATTCCGGCAAACATTCTTGTACCAAATGGAACGGATATTGTGTGGTTTGATGAAATGAGCTAATTTAGCTTATTGAAATGAATTAAAATTTATAACCAATTTCAATGACGTGTTGAGTTTATATATATATATATATATATATATATATATATATATATATATATATATGTCTGTGAATGAGTGTGTGTGTGTACGGGTTCGTAAAGTTTTAAATCAAAACAAAACCGCTCATCTAACAAACGGACAATTTGCCTTTATCCAGAGAAAGAGACGATCGAAAATTGCAATAGTGACCAAAATAAAAGCGAAAACGTCTAAAGGCAAACTTACATACTCTGTAACATAATGATCTCGAGGTTTACCAAACCGTTTAACAACTTTAAATTATATATATATATATATATATATATATATATATTTGTCTTCTGCTAATGAATAATATATTTTTACCCTAAAATAAATTGTTTTTATGTACTATCAACTTAAATTTAACGTATTGAATATTTTACAGAAATTACTAAATTCAGATAAATCTATTATATAGAAAGTCAAAATTATGACGATTTAAAGAGTTGACTTTTTTTATAAATTCTTCTACACAGAAACATACCTATACACACAAGAAAACACGCAGACATATATATTTCATGTGTGAGAAAAATGTTTTGTCCCTGTTATAATCCAAATAATGCTAAAAAAAGAACAAATTTGCATATCATTGCTTTAAATAATGAAAGATGAAACTAACTTGAACAAGTTGAAAATTATATCTAATCTGATATAAACCGTCATACTGAAGTAGAGTTGGTTATCAAACTAGGAAGTTAAAAGAGACGCTAGTCAACAAATTCATACACAACTCCTCATTTTGAATTTGCTTACTAGCTATTTACATGATTATTCCGACTGTTTGTATAAATTTCGATGTACTAAAGGATATATTTTGCAAAGCTTTACATATCAAAAATTGTATAATAGCAAGAGGGAACAGTTGTTGCCAATTTTTGCAACGAAGACAACATGAAAATATAAAATTATAAAGTGAAAATTATTGGAGAAAATGTGTTTTTGGAGAATGCTTCAATTTACGTCTTATCATAAATTCTCGAAATATATATTCTCTTGTAACCAGGAAAATGTCAGTTATCGTCTGATTGATGTATTTTAAGAATATCTAATTTGTCACACACACATACACAAACACACACACACACCGACTTAAAATCTAAGCTAAACGAAATAGACTTTCTAGATGTTAACTTCAACCTAATAAATGCTGCATATAAACGTTAAAAAACCCAATGATAAAGCATTGTAGATGCACACATCATTCAACCAACCGTCATCAATAATCAACAAGTTGACACAACAGTTAACTGTGGGATTTGAACAATTCATATCGGGAAACCCTTTTCAACGAAGCTAATAAAGTCTATGTAGCAGTTTTAGAGTATAGTAAATTTCATGTAACACACACATTTTTTTATATAATCGTGTGGCCCCAAGCAATGCATTTTACTGCCACTGTTGTGTAGGGGGTTGCATAGGAGGAATGTTATGAGAAAGAGTTACAGGCTACAGAGGGTGTCAGGAAGAGAGTATGAGAAGGAATAGAATACTGATGAGTGGAGTGGAGGGGGAAAAACACGAGATAGAGGATGTAGGTTAGTGAGACAGGAGGTGACTATTGACTTTACATTTGAATTCTTGAAGATTTAAGCTGTCTGGAAAGCAAGTCTGCAGAAGGGAATTCCACAGGCGGGAAGTGCGAGATAAGAAGCTGATGGAGTAGAATTTGCGTTTACAATTAATCGGTTTCACAGTGAAAGGGTGGAACCTAGTTGCTAATCTTGTGGCTCAAGGAAATTCATATATAGGGGGTACCAGTGAGCTAAGTGCATCGGAGTAGAGGCTCTGAAAGTATTTGTAGAAGAGAAACAAGGAAGCCACATTGTGTCGGTGAGAAAGCGACTGTATCATAGCTGCAAAGTCGGGATCGATCACATTACAGACTCTCCGTTGGATTTTGTCAAGAACCCCTAGCTGGTTAGCAGGAGCACCCGACCAGATATGGTAGCAATATTCAATGCACAGGCGGATGGTAGATTTGTATATGTGCAGGATTATTTCGGACGGGAAAAACTTCCTGGCCCTTCACAGAGAAACTTCTTTCTTAGCAGCAGATTTGGCTATGGATTCTATAAAGATATTTCACTTGAGGTCTGATCAGTGAGTTAATCCGAGAAGGCGCAGTAATTTACTTTCAGGAAGAGAAGCCTGATTCATGTTAATGGGCGGAAGGAACCATACAAAAAATAGCATGAACAGAAATATCATATGATTTAACCAACCGTACAATAAGAACATAAAAATGAGCGGAGGATTCTTCTTCTATATGCCATGTTCCTTCAGCGCGTATGCAATCATGGATTTCCACGTCTCCCTATCCAAGATGGCTCCTAGCATACTTTACCCTTTTATACCACAATAACCCCGCACTGGCATCCACCTACTCAGCACCATCAAATATGTTTTCCGCTGAATTACTCTCATTCTTTCACTCTATCTGATCTGTGAGTATCAAATTATCGAAGTCCTTTTTCCTCCTCACATGTCCCCAGAAATCAGTATAAATTACCTTATCGTTTTCATCCTTTCTAAAATCTTTTCATTGGGCACATGCTCGATCCATGGTTTTTGCGACATCTTTCCGTAGAACCACATTTCAGTTGCTTCATGTTTTTTCTTAATCTTTGGTGATATTATCCAGCATTGCCTGCCATACTGAAAAAACAGACATCATATAGCAATCCAGTACTCTTTTCTTTGATTTTAAAGTAATTTTCCTGTCTCCTAATTGTATGCTCACCTTCTAGAATGCCTCCTTGGCTATTCCAATTCGCCTTCGGATCTCAGTGTCGCACTTTCCGTCCTCCGTTAGAACACTTCCCAGGTACGTATATTTTTGTACTTTCTTGATTTTATTAACCACAACCTGTAATTGGTATTTTGGGCTCCTCCATTTGCTGATGACCGCACATTCGGTTATATTGTAATTTGTGTATATCCTTTTCTTTTGAATTTATTAATCTAACTTATTTAGGAGACCTTGAAATTGTCTTTCCGTGTCAGTTCTCAGCGCTGTATCATCTGTGTATCTTATGTTGTTCAAATTTTGACCACCAATGACGAATCCAGGGATAACTTCTAGGATCCTCAAAACAGTCTCGCTGTACAAGTTTAATAGATCTGGTGAAAAGACACATCCATGTCTTAAGCCCCTTTCTATTTTTGTATATTTGCTGAACTCGTTTCCTGTCCGAATGCAGGCGTTTTGCTGCCAGTATAGTTTTTTTTTATTAATTTGATGTATTTTCCAAATATGTCAAGGCGGCTGAGCATTTCTATCAATTTCTTTTGGCGTATTTTGATGTATGCCTTGGCATACTCTACAAAAAAACAGGTGAACAACCTTTTTTATTTATATCGCCAGTTCTGATAGCACCCTAAGCATAAGTATAGCATTCCTTGTTCCAATTTCCTTGATAAAAGCACTCTGTTTATCCTTATTTCCTGAATTATTCTGCTCTATTCATAAGAATTCGGTCAATGAATTTCGTTATATGGCTCATCCGACTGATTTTTAGTGGAGTTTCTTTACAATTGGAGAATACAATTATATTTAGTGGAAAAATACCGATGCAGGAATCACTGATCGGAAAATTCTTTTCTTGAGAGAAGCAAGCGAAATTTATCAAAGTTAGTCAAAATATTTGTCAATGGGTTTTGACGATATGTGACCCGGAGCACCTGTCTCCTCCCCCTTTGCACCGCCCATAATGTAGATGTACAGTTGGATGGCTTGCAGCCACGTCCGGGCCGATGTATATTGCACCGTCGATTGAACCTTAGCAAGCGCCTTCTAACATCTATTCATAGAAAGCTGGTGGTAGTTTTCTTATATATAACTTTCCATGGTCTGGTAGTTTTTCTTGGGGGGGGATATGTATGGTAGGATACATCAGTCTTGGTAGTATACATCAGTCTTGGTAGAAAATGTTTTTGGAGGGTATGTTTGGGAGCAGATGTTAGGGCTTGACCTGACCAGCCGGTTGATCGGATCGGGCTTCTCTGACCGCCCGTCTAACCCAGGTAAGGGCCGAAGTGATGTGTTGCAGAACCATGACCTCTTTGCACCCGGGCCATGGCCTGCGCAATAACCAGGATCTCCTCCCCAGACGCCACGGGTCGCCACCCACGGCCAACAGGTGGCCTCATTGAGAGACTTTTACACTCTGCAGGGAGGCAGTTAGCGTATTCTGATGCTCCGCCAACAGGGCGGTGTACTTATTACCAGGACAGCTGGTAAGAACAGAGAGACAATGACAGAAAGTGGTCTTTAACTTCATCACACAGTGAAGTTGCTTGCTTAACAAAACCACAACGCAATAAGAAATTAATTAAGTCGGCTCTCGTATTTGGGATGAGAGGTTGGAAAGAGATTTGAATAGCGTTTTTAATAATACGTCTGAATTGGACGTGCTACTAAAAGAAAACGTAGTAAACTCCGAGTCAGAAACATTGTTATTGAAAGAATTTTATAATACCAGCCAACTGTAGAGTGTCACAATATTTGTTTGCTTGTAATTTTTTTTATTTGATATATATAAATATATATAAATCTACAACATGTTTTTTGCGGTCGTAAATCTTGTTTTCATTATATATTAATTCATCGCATGTATGGATCAGCCTTGTCAAGTGATAACAAGCAAGGATGCTTTGACTAATCTGAGATCAACAACACAACGTAGGCGGAATATACTGAAAATCAGGAAGGTTGGCTGGACGCTGTCAGTTGTGCTATAGAAAAACATCATCTTAAAACTTTTAGATAACACTATCTTATTGGCGAATAGAAATAAGTTGATTGTAACATAGGCATAAAAATAAATATATTCTAAATAAATCGATAAAGTCTGAGTGGTTATAGAGATGATTTAATAATTATATAATTTCTACACTTAATAAATCATTTCAATTTTAAATAAATATTTAAAATAAATTATACATTTTATAAACACACCAGTAATTTCACCTGATGATTAATATGAAATATTAATATATAAATCTCTGAATATATTTATGTACACACACAAAAAAAAAATATTTATATGTGAGTCTTCAAGAAAATATGTATGATATATCTATCCATCTGATTGTGTGTATATATATATATATATTTATATATGGCTAATCAACAACACAAAGTGGGCGGTATCAACGAAAGCTTCCCTTTGTAAACAGCGTGCGTGATTGTTGAGGCTCATTATAATTAGTCTCTCTTTGGATACCTTATATTTTCCTCCAATTCATAACATATTTCGGTATTTTAATGTAAATTTAAATCTCCCGTAGAGGCCTGAAGGGCGGGAACGAAACTGGTTCCTCCGCTTTTAAAATATATTGTAATGTCGTGTAACGTTAATTTACACACTTTCATTTGCCACACACACACACGCATATATATATATATATATATATATATATATATATATATATATATATATATATGCATACGCGCAGAAACATATCAATATCTAAATATCAATCAAATGTTGATAGAACTTTGTTCAATGCAGTATAACAGAGAAAAAATAACATGACTATATCCGCACACCCGATTTAGTATTTATAAAATTATAAAAGTGGGCTTTCTGTGCAGGTCCCGGAAATTCTTTCCGCCTGAATCTATCCTGAAATTATATAAATCCACCATCCGCCCGTGTATTGCTTCTGCTCTGACGAACTTAAATCACTGGTGCCCCCCAGATGTAAATTTGCACGAGATACTAGATTGGCAACTAGATCCCACCCTTTTACAGTGAAACCGATGAAACGTAACCGCAATTTCTACTCCAACAGCTTCTTTCCTCGCACTTCCAGCCTGTGGAATTCCCTTCCACATGCATGCTTCCCCGGCGGCTACAACCTCCAGAAATTTAAATGTAAGGTCAATAGACACCTCCTAACACACTAACTCACACCCACTCTCTCCAACTCTCTTCCTATGTACATCCTAAGTCGTCTATCACCCTCCTTCTGACATTTCCTATACCCAATCGCTCTATGTAACGCCCTGCGCTATAGTGGCAGTGGAATGCCTTGTTTGGGGTGACATGAATAAAAAAAATAACGTAAGGGATGCTAATACGTATTTGAATTAAAAATTATTCAGTTGATATAATTTTGTACTCCATGAAACTCAGAGTTTTGCTTCAAATATTTATTTTTGTTTCGATTTTTAATCATTTCACCCCAATCAAGGCATTAGAGACATTGATGCGAGTTGTTCTACATAGGAGGAGAGTGAAAGTTTACATAAGTGGAGAGCTATTAGAAAGATGAACCAGAAGGAGTTTTCAGAGAAAGGGCAACAGAAGGATAGTAATACAGGTAAGAAAAGAGTTGGCAGTGTACAGTTTAAAGGGAGAAGAACAAGGTACGTGTGTTGTTGGGGAAAAGAAGGACTTGAGTCAAGAGTATAAGTTAAGGCAATTGACATTGCATTAAAACTTTTAGAGATTTTAGCTATCAAGAAAGAAAATATTTGGAAGTGTGTTCAACGCGTGTCCAGTGCGAGAAAAAAAAACAATTAAAGTAGATATATATGTTTAAGATGGTGGTTGCATTGCACAGACAAGTGAATCTCTTGTAATATATCCTTGTGAAAGCAAAGTTTGGTTATCTAAATCAAATTCTATAATTTCATCGTCAACTAACACATATTTTTCCATGCATTAAAAGAAAGTATGATATCAATGCTTGTATCATGTTTCATACCGGATCTCTGCAATGCTCTTTAGTAAGTTAGTCCAATTTTCGTTGCCAGAAAATTTTGACCGACAAAAATTCAGATGGGTTGCGTCTTTCTGGTGATTAATGTTGGCGTTTAACGTGTGCAATTTTTTTTTTGCTTGGCGGTTGTGAATACAACACGGTTATTTCTTTAATTTGCTAATACTCTGTTCCTACTGATATTTTTCCGGCATAATTCTCACACTAATCCTCCATCTGGGTCTTTTCAATATTGTAATCTTGTCATTATATTGTTGTTTAAGTGATGCATCATCGGTCTTCTTTAAACTGCCAGTACCACTCCTAGTTTTCATAGCTTTATAAGGTAAAAATATATTTAATATGGTTAACATTTCACTCGAAATTATTCTAATGTCCAAGCAAAATATGATACCATTGCTCTTCACAAATTTTCTATGATCAGAAGTGGAACACATAAAATTTTCCTTGCTGTACGAGAAAGAAAACATTTTCTATTTGTCAGGTAAAAATATGCCAGTTAAAAATATTTGGTCTATATTAATCTATCGACAAAATTCTTGAATTAATATATATATATATATATAAATATATATGTTCTGGGTATGTAATAATATCCATGTCATTTACATTATTTTTTGTTATCATTTGATTTATATTTGTTCAAATCAGCCCAAACTTTGATAATTGCATATCTGCCAATAGTGAAAGCTGATAATAGATAATCTACAAATAAACCCTTTCTAAATATTTCTGTTTTAGCGAATTGTTTTTCTTATTAACATTGTTAATTTTAAAAGAAAAAACTCATCAGTCACATTACAGTTAGAAGATTATGTATTTTGTGATTATTTCTAAATATGTTAATAGATAATTTTATTTTGATTTTTTGATACTTCTCTGACGTATTCTTTGTGCCAATCATTGCTAGTAATACAGTACATTTCTCTCTTAAAATTATTAACTTTTTACTCTTTTGCATAGATAATTATTTTGTTTTAAATGCATTACAGACAACTTTATAATGAGTTCAGATAAGCTATTTTGACTCGTTCAGAAAATGTATAAAAAATAATGTATTCTCTAAATCATCAAATGTTTGTTACAATTTTCAAAAAAATATTCAGATATTGTATTAAAATGTATTATATATAAAAACAAATTTGAATGAAAAGAGCTTGGGAGTAATGCAAATAAGTAAAATTTTATCAATTATATTATTCTGTTAAATTAAAATGAATTCAACATTGAGTTCTCTTGAGTTTGTCTCTATTGGAATTTACCTGGATTGCATACCAAGTGTACTATGTTATATATATATATATATATATATATATATATATATATGTGTGTGTGTGTGTGTGTGTGTGTGTGTGTGTGTGTGACTGTTTTAAAAAAGGGCATAGTAGTATGCAATATAGACGGGCAACAACAGGTAATAAAGTGAAATTTTAATAATATAAAATCACATTTAAAATGTGACACGAAACATTTCAACAAAAAACATAAAAATACACAATAATGTTAAAGATTTCGAAGTATATCTATTGTAGAATTCATGTATATCTTGTCCTTATTCCACGAAATCAAGTGTAACTACTGTAGACCCAGCCTATCTGCTTTGTGAAACGTTGTTTGAAAATTTATCAAATATAATATATATATATCTCTGTGCAAATTTACCGAGTAATAACATCTAAAGGAATTATATTAACCTATTTTGTTTCTTCTTGAAGATATTCTAGATATATTTTTTAATATTTTCATCTGAGTAAGAATCAATGTCTCTCTACAGCCAAATATTTTACGAGATCTAAAATTAAAATAGACACTTCTTATTCATCTTGAGTTTTTATATTTGATCGCTACTTGAAGGATCACAGAAAAGTTTGTTTTTCATTTCTCTCACTGTTTCTGTCGCCCATCATTTATTTCTCATTTCTGCCAATGCGCATCTTTTATCAGCCTCCGTGAATGATTCATTTTTGCTACTAGCCATCCATCTTCCACGCCGACTTTGCTTTATATTTCACATGTATTTATACGCGTGTGCTCGCCTAAGAAATATGAGAAACACTCTTGATCAAATGACACGCTTCAAGAAACCCACTCAAAGCCGAACAAATATCAAAATCTAATCGATATATTACAAAAAGCCGTTAGGAGGAGGGCATTATATGACACATTTTCAGCTCGAGGGCAGTAAGTCATTGCTACATTATGTTGTAATGTCATCTCTGGAAATGTTTTTAGTATTAAGAAGTTCGGCTAACTAATACTATGCCCAATCGGATATCACTAAACATATTTACTTGGAAAGATTTCTAATTACTGTGTTTCGATAAAAATGAAGCCTTATTCTGGACGGAACAAAAAGCCAGTCAAACCTTTCATTTATAAAGAAAAAATGAATCCTGATTATTAATGTGTTAACCAAACCTTAATGTATTTAATCATTCCTTAAAGAATATTGCACTGCTAGTTGACAAAAAAGCATTGTAAAGGATGTTTAATTGGCGGCAACAATCTTGCCCTTTTCAAATCCAGTGTCTTCCAATGTATATCCTTTATATTATGCACATGCATTTGTTCCTCTTCTTTTATATCAATGGTCCTGGGTATGACGGTAAACTGCATCCGGCAGCAAGGCTTCTGAGTGGGAGATTGTGAGATGCATGGAACCACCACGTCCACCCTGTCCCGGAGTGCTAGCACCTTTTAGGGTGCTAGCTATGGGAAAATAGTTGACCCAAACAGTGGTCAAAACACCATGAAATTTTTAAAATGTTTTTTATAGAAAAATATACATTTTTGAAGGAAAACTATTACTTACAATACATTTTTGAAGGAAAAACTATTACCAGCAGCACATTTTACTGCCACTGTTATGCAGGGGATTACTGGAAGTTACAGGAAGTGGATAAGAGAAGGATGATAATGCTGATGAGAGCGGAGTGGTCGGAAAAAGAAGCAGGAGAGAGCGGATGCAGGTTGGTGATATAGGATATGACTAGTCACTTTACATTTAACTTCTTGAATATTGTAGCTGCCAGGGCAAAAATAAACGAAAGAGGATTCCACAGGCGGTGCGTGCGAGAAAAGCAGCTTGTGGAGTAGTATTTGCGTTTAATTTTTATTGATTTCACAGTAAAAGAATGGGGCCTAGTTGCTAATATTGTGGCTAGAGTAAATTCATATATAAAGGGCACCAGTGAGCTAAGTTCATCGGAGTAGAAGCCGTGAAAATATTTATAGAAGAGATAAAGGAAACCACATTGAACCGGTGAGAAAGTGACTATTTCTGAGTAAACCATGTCGGGATCGATCGCATAACAGATTCTCCGTTGGATTTTGTCAAGGACCATTAGCTGGATAGCAGGAGTACCTAAACAGATATGGAAGTAGTATTCAATGAACGGCGGATGGTAGATTTATATATGTGCAGGATTGTTTCAGAAGGGAAAAAACTTCCTTGTTCTTCCAAAGAAATCTGTCTTTCTTAGCATGGTATTTAGCTATGGATACGATATAGTTATTCCACTTGAGGTCTGTCGTGAGATTTAAACGAAGGAGGCGCAGTGTTTTGCTTACATTTTAAGTTACATTAAAAAATAAAAACTCAAAATGTTTCCTCCAGAATCACCAACTATTTCTACGATTGACATAATTCGTTTTTGGGTGTGTTTCAAAGGTTGTTACTAATTTTTATTATGCATTGATAAAAATATAACGTTAAATTGGGTCATAATAAATTGGGTCATAATAATTTCTGCTTTTGTATCTCAAATATATTCTTCAAAATATTGCAATCGAATCCCCAAACAGAAATTACTTATCAGTCAACTCAATAATTACTGTATATTTAGTTTTGCTCATTTATTTATTAAATTTCAAACTTATATAACAATATCTTGAAATTGTTCTGTGTTATAGATTGGTATATTTTTTTGATAATAATAATATGTTTTAACTTTCAAAATATAAAGGTCAACATTCAAAGCAAAGAATATGAAATAGACGTACGCATGATTAAATTATTGTAAAATCTAAAGCCTTTAAATGTTTAGGAGATGTCAATCTTAGAAAACTTTTACTTCAGTTATACAGCTTTACAGGAGTGGTAATATATTCTGCCGCAAATGCATTTCTATGTCAGCTGAGTTAAGCCTATCCGTTGTCGCTGAATATGTAGTGCAAATGAAGAAGATGATAGTTGCAATGAGTAACTGTAGTTAAAAAACATAATTCTGCAGGGTGATTGTCACGTAACTCCCTATTCTAAAATATTTAATTTATTATTAAACTCTACTTTTTACGAGAAAATGATAGATGAAAGCGTATAGCATGAGGTTTTAATTTAAAAATCGATACGGGCACAATATTTCCCTACCAGCTTCTTGAACCGCACAAGAATTGTGCAACTGATTTCTCTAGAAATTATTGTGATATAGATCATACAAATTATTTTATTTCCAAAGGTCTTCATTTGGTATAGCAGACTTACTCATTTAACCAATCTAAAAGTAAAAAGTAACAAGTTGTTAAGTTAGGACTATTGGCTGCTCACCCGTACATAAAATAGGGAATTAATTTTCAATCACCCTCTATAATAACAGCCATGTTTGTATTTACTGCGTCATTATAAAGTTAAAAGTTTTTGCAAGGTTTAAACGTATCTCTGCTGATTAAAAAACAAGCATCTCAAACCCATCAGGATATTTCAATCGAGAAAAAACTACCTATCATATCTCCAAATAAAATATCATATATAAAATTTTAAAGCGAATGAAGATTGTTTAATAAAATCACATGTAGATATTGGTTTACTAAAGAGGACTATTGGCTGGTCATTCGTACACAAAATAGGGAGTTCATTTGCAATCACCCTGTATAATAACAAACATGTTCGTATTTACTGCGTCATTATAAATTTAAAATGTTGCAAAATGCCCTGTGAGAAATATAATAAAAAGTCATAGTTGTCTTTTAAAAACACTCATAATATATACATAAACAATTCATAGATTCTCGTTTTCTGAGTACGCCTGACAGCCTTAGCTTGTATCCAATCGTTCTATCAGAAGCCTGCTCAGGCAAGATATGTGCTCAACACATACAATGTTCACCTTCTTGACAAGTCTTGGTCAATTTCGAAACTGTTTCATATAGTTTGAAAATTACATTTGTAACCATCCAGGCTATTTAGATATACGAGTGACTAAATCATTGTAAATGACGCTGAAGGTTATCTTAGATTTATCGAATGATATATAACATAAAATACTATCAACTTCGTAGTTACTAGCAATATTACAACTCTCAAAGGCACGCAGACACATGTAAACTATTTTCAAAATAATGATTTTATTAAAATTTACCTATTTTGCAGGGGTTAAACGTATATCTGCTGATTAAAAAATAAACCCATCAAGATATTTCAATCGAGAAAAACAATCTATCACATCTCTAAATAAAATGTCATATTTAAAGCTAATGCCGATTGTCTAATAATATCACATGTAGATAATGGTTTACTAAAGAGGAGTATTCACATAATCCAATTTCAAAAATAATTAAAGATTCTCTTCACATTAACAGATAGCAGCCCCCTATCAATAAATTGGATTTAATATCGGCGCGAACGTTTAAAATCATCAACTTATAAGGTGAGCCGTATTTTGTTTCAAACTTGGAAGCATTAAGAATATAAACAGCCTTGTTTGTCTTTCTGAATGATTAACAACTCTATTTTCCTTGAAGGAATGTCGAAATCTGACGTGCCTAGATTAAAATCAATTTATTGATAGTTGGCTGACGTCTATTAATGTGACAAAATTAACATTAATTTTTTTTTGTTCATTTGTATTTGCTGAATACTTTTGTATAATAAATCATTATCTGAATGGGAGTATGTTAGATACGGAATTCTTTTTAATGTTTTATATATGATATCTTGTTTGGACATATAATGGGTCGTTCTTATAAAATTGCAAATAAGTACGTACACCAGGTCGAGATTTGATACAGTACAAAGAATTTCGCAATTTTCCTTGAAAATTTCTAAACGATATAAAACAAATTATTTGCTATTGTTGAAATCAACCAAATATTTCTAAAATATTAAATGCATTGAAATAGAGAGCTGCTTAAACTTATTAATTTAAATATGTAAAGTTGCATACATCTGAATGCATTTTTCTTTAAATAAATCTCTCCTATAGTAGAAATATCCCATATTGCACAACAGGCACCACATAACAATTAAGTATTCTCTTTGTTTCCAACGATGCTTTGCAATATCTGAATATTGGCCAGACTCAGGTGGACCGCTTGCAAATACCAGGTGCTGTAAGCGTTTTTTGACGGATGTGCGTTATGGTGCAGTGGATATCGACTCGGAAAGAGAAATCGAGGCGCCGAGTTCGAATTCCAGTTGAATTCCCTGCATTTACTCACGCTTATACCCATGGGAAAGGTATTAATCTGTCGCTTTCCTTCGGTTAATGGTTAAACAACAGGACATAATGGGTTCTAGAACTATGGGTGGCAACCTGTCTACCAGAGCAGGTATTGTCAACCTGTTGCGAGATAATTAAAATGCCCGAGTTCTATACAGGGTAGGACGTACTACCCTGCCCTTCAACAAATCCCAACGAATCTTTCTCCATCTTTGAGGAAGCCAGCTCAAACCGACTAGGGTGAATGCCAAAACACGTACAGGTACCGGTCTCTGAATACTCTACTCTACATCTGAAATAAATTCTTGGTCGTGTCAATTCCCCTTTGTACTTCAGTGTCACACATTGAATCCTCCTTTAGAACACTTCTCAGGTGTTTATATTTCTGTACTTGCTTAAATTAATTTTTCCAGCCTGTAGTTGGCATTTTGAACTCCTCTTTTCAATGATGATCATGCATTTAGTTTTCTAGTATTTTATGCATAAACCTTTCTTCCCGCTTACATCAGTTATCTTCAGTAGGAGGCCTTGTGGTTTCCTTACCGTGCCTGCTATCAGCACTGATTCATCTGCGTATCTTATATTTTTCATATTGTGGCCGCCAATGACGAAGCCTGATGTAACTTTTAGGAAGGAGCACTCGCCTCGAGGTAAACAGTGGGCTTCTTCATAGCACGAGTGCTCACTTCTTAAAGACGGAAACTTGTTACTGATGTTTGTTTTTATTTCAGAATTCGCCATTCCACTCCACTTGCGAACACATATGATCTAGGAATGTGTTGCGAGTGATATTTTAGTGAAGCTTAACGCTATGTATACAGAGACCGCCTCCAGAAGAGTGGAAACAACAAAACACGTATTCGAAGACTTGCTTCCCATAAGAATAAAAACAAGACCATAATTAATTACAAACGACAGTGGAAGCACAGATAGTCGGTAAATAATAATTGGGTTGATGTGTGAAACATAATTTTCTCTTCCCTTTTACAGGAGTATTCCTTCGAGACTTTAGACTATCTGCACCTTCGGTTTTCTTCCACGCTTCCTACCAGTTCTTTTCCAACTGTAGATCAGGAACGAAAAAGATGCCGAGTATTTTATCCGGCTCTTTCGCCAGAGAAAAGACCCAGGAAGAGAAAACCTTCCACACGCCCAATTGCAAGCGATTTATCGCGGTTGGTATTGGCCTTTGTCACCGTCTCGTATCCTGTAATGTTTTGCTGACTTCTTCGATCTAGACTCAGCTTTACACTAGAAACGATACATCCTCGTCATAGGCGGAGTACAATGCCGTGGTGGTAGTACGAGAAAAGAGGATCCTCGTTGGATAAGATTCATCTTTATTGTACGAATGAAATGTTTCAACGCAAGAACGTGAATAGGCGAAAGTAGAAAATTTTGTGAATAGGAATATCTCTTATCGTATCAATTCACGCTGTTTCATGGATAGCAAATATTGCTGGAAATCTCGCTCATCAAATTTGCAGTAACGAACGAATATTGTTTTAGGCATTTCTAAGATTAAATGAACCCGACCGAGTGTATGATCCGTGTAAACTATAAAATCGAAACATGCACTTACAAAGACTTTTAACAGAAGTCGGTCCATATAGCTAGAACGCACCGCCGAAGCTGAGCCGCAGCTATTAGTCTACGCTACCTCTCACGGTGGGGGTTATTTCTATACTTATCGACAAGTTTGAGCTTCTCTATAATGTCAAGAAACAGTTTCACATCCTGGTTTATAGTGTCTTTTTGTGATGATCGATCTGTGTTGAAGTCAAGGCCAGTGTATTAACCACTCGCCAAAAATTACCGACGACATATCAAAAACTGCCTGTTCTGCCGAATTAGAACAAACCACTCTGCATGGTTATTGGTCGCATAATCCCCAATGAGATGAAGAGTCTTACCATTTATAGTAACGTCTAGTACACACAGACTACCAGCTGAATCTGTAAAAACACGAGTACTCACTGCCTAAAAACAAAGTCCTCTTCAGCCTCTATCATAACATCCTGAATAGAGGAAAAACCTTCTAGACAGTATATCTTCCAAGTTAGGAGTTAAAATACGCGATATGTATATAACATATATCCACACCTAGGCGTTGAAGATCTCGATTGAGTTGCGCTCTGGAAGTCACCGATCCCACGCCTCAGCCATTTATGCTACTCGATTAGAGCGCCATAACATTTCAGATTAGGATTATAGATCTGCATGAAACAAGTCTGGAGACAGGACACCAAATGCCTGTCCCACTAAGCTTTTCCCCATCTTGATACTACGGTCAAAAGAAATATCCAAGTGAAATGTTAATTCAAGGGATCTAAACAGAGATTACTAAAACTAGGAGTCGTCTTAGAAAAAATCTGATTGAATTTTCGATTTCTTTCCTCATAATATATGGAAAAAGATAAAATTTTGTAAAAGCATTATTAGCCTCTTGCAACATTTGTTAGTAACATTGTCCCGAACAAACAATCGTTAAAATCTTTTGGCACTGGGATATGTTTTAAGTCCTACCAGATATGTTTAATCTCTTTTAAATTTCTATAGTAATTATCGACCATGATACTTTCTCTTATAATTTTACTCTTGTAAATGGTTGTTTATTCGGACATTTTTTGTCTCGTGCTTCTTTTTTTCGTAAATATATTTCTTGTTTACAAAGACATTCTATTGCCGATTATATTTAAGTAGTTTCACCCCCCTTTTGTGTAGGTAGGTGCTTATGTATATATACTACTTTAAAAGTAATTTGTTTATGAAAATGATATTAATGGGCGAAATTTCTACACAGAGACACACATACACATATATCTGTTCAGAGTATATTTACATATACATTTACATATAAGTATAGATATAAGTATATATATATATATATATTATATATACAATCATTTATATATACATCTATCTATCTATCTATCTATCTATCTATCTATCTATCTATCTATCTATATATATATATATATATATATATATATATATATTCTATTTGTAAAAGAGTTATTACGCGACATAGGTTTCTACCAGAAGTGGTGTCTTCAGGCGATTTGCAATAACTGATTTTACCATTTTTAAGAAGGCTGACATAACGGTGTTTTTTAACACTCACGTAATAACTCGCTCGTTTATGTGTGTATGTGTGGGTATGTGTTTATGTATATGTTTCACGTATATGTGTAAGTGCATGTGTGTTTAAGTGCGTATTACAAATGGTACATATTAAAATGTTCTAGAGTAAATTTTATTGAACATTTTTAATACAAATGTGCCCTTGTCTAATCTTATTATGACGAGAAACTAAGTAATTAAACAATCAGTATATATATATATATATATATATATATATATATATATATATATATATATATATGCCAGTACATACAGAACAGAATCATGTATTATAAAAAAATGAGATACACAGTTCAAGTGAGATGCCTAAATGCACCTGCCTTTGTGTTAACATGAAGTCACAGTCTTCTGTTTTGATTTTCATATTAATGTATAAATTTTTCTCTGATGTGTAGCATTCTTTCTTTTATGCAGAACCCATAAATTTACTTCTCTCTCGTAATTTTTAGACATCTTGATTGCATACAAATAAAAATCATAAAAATAGCAATTTTCACATTGTAATCTTTTTCCACAGATAAATCCTTCCAGAGGAAAGTGGATCTCAATTCAAAAAATATGTTTATGTTTTTTCACAGCGAAGATTTGCAATATCTGAAAGTATTTCTACAGTATCAGAATTAAATTTCATTTAAGTTAATAAGAAACAAAAAAATAAATATAAATCGTACAAGTTTCTCTTTTAATAAATATCACGTCCATCATCATCATCATATTCATAGATAGCAGCATCATAATTATATTCATCTGGCGAAAATTTACTTTAATATATGTTTCAGTTTTAAAAGTACTGAATAACATTTTCTCTTGTTCTTGCCACTTTCCATTTATCCTCATAAATTAGCCAGTGCATACTAAGTTTCAGCCATGGTTTCAGTAAAGAGGTTCTTTACAAATTGGAACCAAAAGACACAAGTGTGCAAATACAAGTCTTTAATACTGAACTGAAAATGCGGCATCTAAATCCGAATAAGACTTGAAATAGCAGAAATAAACCCATAAAAATTAAGAGAAATTTAATAAACAAATAAAATATTAATTAAGTGTTATGTATTAAGGATGGTAGTGAGTGCTGGACTTCCGCCCATCAGAGATTAAATGATATTGAAACCATAGAAATATGTCTATACATATTACCACAGATTAAATATATAAGTAAACAGGAATTTTATCAATAATAAAAACAAAATGTCACAGTATCATAAAGAGTTAATTAAAACAGGTTAAGTACATTATGGAAAAAGCTGGGATTAGAAAATGTGTCAGGGGAAAGTTTGAAAGACATTGAGACAAGAAAGCTCAAATACCCACCTAAAGAATTTACGTAAATATTTGGGAGAAGAAAGGAGAGGCAGCAAATAATTATTAAGAGTTATAATGTGTTGAGGAATATGATCGCACACATCCGCGAAGGAAAATTGCCTCTAGAAACAGAATACTTCCTAGTCATTGATTTATTCTATTATAATACATCAGCATCTAAATTACTTCTTCGCTATGCTTTATTTACGAAATACATGTGGAGTATACAGTCTTATACGACTTTTCTTCCATTACGTTTTAGTGGGATTTGACTTGTTTTCGAAGTATTTTAATTTTCTTCGAGTATGATATATATCTAGCAAAAGTGTGTTAAGGATTCTAACAGAAAATTGCCAGCGGCAACTATATACATTAGTACAGAATTTACCTTCCAATTTTTTTAAGATCTTAATTAATTATGATAGAAAGCAAAATTGTCCCTCCCTAAGAAGCTGTACGTTATTTATGATACTTTTTTAGAATACTCATTACAGAACCGTTCGCTGCAAGGGAATTAAAGGTTGTCACTCATTAATCAACTTGCTGAGTCAGAGTAAGAATCGAAATAGATGCTGATGATAAAAAAGTACAGTAAATTGAAAAGCAAATAAAACTCGATCTTTACTCAAATATATTACCTTCGTCTTCTTCTTCTTCTTCTTCGATTTCTTCGTCTTTTTCGTATTATTATTATTATTATTATTATTATTATTATTATTATTTATTTATTTATTTAATCTATATTGTATACTCATTTCTTTCCGGCTATCAACCAGAGACCTATATTAAGAAATACTATCATGATATTTAACGAGTATTTTTTTGAAATTGCGGAGAAAGAAGCAGCCTTAGATCACATATATTCTACATAGATACCGAACTGTCGTAAGCTGTGAGCTGTAATGTTGAACTCAATAATTTTTAAGGTTTGGGCTACCATGGATCTGTTCATTGTCTATCGGAAAATTTTCTAATCACACTGTGGGCTCAACTAATTTGCCAGATTTTCACATTTATACTTTTAGATCCTTGTATTTAGATAAAGATTTTAAAGATCTTCAAGACACATTATAGTCTGCAAGACCTGCTATGTCTAAAACGTGCTATTTCTGATTTCCTGATCTTTGTTTACGATGTCTGATCAATTATAATTGATTTTTCAGCCTGTTTTAATTATTATTATTAGTATTATTATTATTATTATTGATATTCTCTTAGATTTCTGTAATATACACATTCATTTCCTGGTTCTAATGAGAGGGCTAATTTCAGAAGTGCCATGAATAAAATTTACACAAGGATTTTAAAGAAATAATACCACACATATTTTAGAATGGTACAGCTCTTTGTTTTGCGTGAACCGTATTGTAAGTACATCCATTTTTATTTTTAAGGTTTGTGTAGCCAGAGATTCATCTGTGTGTATATCGAAATCTATTCTAATAAAATCGAGGTCTCCAAATATGACTACAATTGTTGATATGCTCACGTGCAACAATTGTAAGATTTTGTTTTCAAAGAATTTGTACATTGACATACTGTTAAAGATCTTCAGATTTACGTTAAAATCTGCACAGTCTACTTTGTCAATAAGAAAGTATATTCATTCTTTTGTATCTGATCCCGATACCCGTTTGAGTGTTCTCTGTGTGGGTATTGGAAACTCCCATAAAATTGTTATAGTTCCTATGCACATAAGCAGGTCAGGATAAAGTCATGCCACTTTATTGCAGTTTTTCCTCTGTAAAATTGGCTTTTCTCCAATGAAGATGTTGGCACACTGTTATTGTGGGGTTTATATTCTGTGAGTGCCAATGCCGTGCAACCTGATGAAGAATGGTCAACTTTTTCTAGATATTTATCACAGAATCTTCATTGTGTCTAACACTGCTTTTCAGTGTGTGAGTTGATAAATCTTGGGTAGCAACACATGTTCCTAAGCAGAAAAATAAATTCTTATATTTCAACATCAACCCTGCACTATGTAACAGCTTATGAGTAAGGTGTTTGTCTCCATCATATAGTTTGATACAGGCAGTCTAGTGAACTGAAAGAGGCTTATCGTACCATAATTTCTGCATATGTAAATTTTCTTACATTTGTATGTTCATCCTACAGCATTATGGTTTATTTTTATGAAATTATTTTCTAAATTGGTATCTTCAATCATTACTGAATTAATATTATTATCATTTTTCACAAAGATCCTTATCCATCGTTTTATTTTTGTATGTATATTTTAAGACCGATTCTTCAGGTATTGTAAAACATTTCTCCCGGTTGTGTGGGATGGATAGTCTTCCAGATTGAGCAAAAATGAAAATAACACAGACATCTCCCTTTAACAATGCTAAAGGATAATTGTTTTTATAAATATACATTTGGCTGCAACAACAAACTTTACAAGTCTTCGGAATATCCTGCAACTCTTATGAATTACAACTAGATACATATGAGCTTTTTCTTGCTCTAATCCTTCAATTGTTACAAAAGTGTCTAATCTAATTGAGGATGTTTTCTGTAGTGATCCTCGTAAAACTGTAGCTTTAGCACATTTATTCATATTGGATTTCATTCCAATGTCTGCACTGAAGCATTTTATATTTTGCAGAAAACCTTTCAGCTCATTATCATTCTTAGCATACTAGGGTAATTCATCCATGTAAAATAGATGTCTTATTTTCTTGTGAGCTATTTATAACCACATTCTGTCTTGTTAAGTTGACTAGTTAATGCTATTACTAATATGCAAAATCATAATAACAATAATAATAATATTAATAATAATAATAATAAAATGAGAAACATGAAAACCATAAATTCTTGTTAAACCGTATGCCTTAAATACGATTGCAACATTACGAAAATATATTAATTCTGATAGTATCAAGATTTGAGGAGATTGCAAAAAGACGCACTGCTCATCTAAATAGATGTGTTGTCAATATAATGAATAGAAAATCAACATGCATGCTAATCATAAATTCATATCGAAAACTAATTCATACATTTTTTGTATTTCTGCCTTTTTATTAGTTATCCATAATAATGAACAGAACGTAAATATGTAAAAAATTTCAAAACATATAATGTCATCAACGTGTATTTATTTATAGATATCCAATCACATGTGTAGTAGGAAATGAGCTTAGTCAAATGGAATATGTAGATTTATGGGTGATTACTTCTTTTATCTGGTTTAATAATTTAAAAAATATAATATTAATCAGCATTTAGGAAATACATTTTTTCACTTGCAAAATTTAACTTTTAATTTGTCAATTCTGTTATCATAGGTTTCTTAACTTGCAGCCTTATTTCTTCCTGCCTTTCATGAGAGGTACTCAGATACTTCGTCTCGTAATTAATCAACTTGCTTATAAATCGTTTTCAAAAAGGTTTTTTCGTCATTTGTTTTTCTGTTACAATCATTTTTGTCCGAGTGATATTTTCGTTCTCGCGTAATATTAGACATATATTGCTTAACATGAAAACATATTGACCAAAAAATGATTTTTCTAAAACAAGACTTAATCAATGAATCATAGATAATATTGCATTCTCAAAACGTTACAAGATCGTCTATACAAATATGATACAGGATTTTAATAACGTTGTCGCAGAAAATTAATAAGTGATTTTATGAATTATTTTAACCTAGATGCAACATATTTGCCCAAATAAAGATAAAAGTGAATAACTATTAAGAAATGAAATCAAGAATAGAGTAGTATTTGTATTTACAGATTCTCATAATTTTTACATTAATTTTTAGTTTTACACTTAGTATCCAGTATTTTACCCAATTTTGTCTTTTAAGTATCGAATTAAATTTAAAATTATTCTGGTACGTATTATACGTACCAGAATATCCGAATGAAATATTAATCACCATAACAAGTTTGCTTTGTTGTGATACCGAGTAAAGCGAGGGACCGGTTGTTTGCACTGTCAGGACCAGAAAGCAAATGACCAAAACTGATCTTTGTGTACCCGATTCCACGTACCTCTTCCTACAGAAAACCAAAAATTAATTAAATATCAAATTCCGAATTTTATTTATCATCCAATGGGAAGCTTAGAATTAAATACGGGTGTGAATTCCCAAATTACCTGCTGTGATCCGCAAAGACGAAATAAAAAGCAGACACAGAAAGCATCGCCAGAGTTGAGAAAATAACGAGCATAATTAACACGTACCTTGACCTCGTCAAGCGATCCTCTATGGTCGCCTCCTTTCCTTTTCACCTTCTTCTTCGCTGTCCCCAGAGCTACTTACCCGACCGAGGGAGCGGACACATAAAAACATTCCAAACTGACAAACGCTTCCCCATACATACGCACAAACTCTCTTTTCAGCATTTTTTTTAAACATTTCACATCATCCCAAGCAAGGCATTCCACTATTGCGCATCGGGCTACATAGGGAGGGTAAAGAGAAGGAGTGGTTAGACATAGGAAATGTCAGGAGGAAGGTGATAGATGGGTAAGGATACCGAGGATGAGGGTTGGGAAGATGGGAGGTGTTTGAAAGAATGGGAGCGAGTTAGTGTGTTAGGAAGTCTCTAGTGACCTTACATTTAAACCCCTGGAGATTTTAGCCGTCGGGGAAGCAATCATGTGTAGGGAATTCCAGAAAAGAAACTATTGGAGTAGAAGTTGCGGTTGCATTTTATCGGTTTCATTGTAAATGGGTGGGATCTAGTTGCTAATCTAGTATCTCGTGCAAATTCATATCTAGTGGGCACCAGTGATCTAAGTTCATCGGAGCAGAAGCTGTGAAAGTATTTATAGAAGAGACACAGGGAAGCCACGTCGCGCCGGTGGGAGAGAGACTGCAGGCGGTCTGCCAAGTCGGTATCTATCACATGACAGACCCTCCTCTGAACCTTATCGAGAAGCACGAGGAGAATAGCAGGTGCACCCGACCAGATATTGCAGTATTCAATGCACGGGCGTATGGTAGATTTATATATGGGCAGGATAGATTTAGACGGAAAAAACTTCCTGGCTCTGCACAGAGAACCGACTTTCATAGCAGCGGATTTAGCAATGGATTCGATATATATTTGAGGTCCACTGAAAGTGTGAGACCAAGGAGGCGTAGTGTTTTACTCTCTGGGAGGCAAGCCTGGTCCATGCTAATGGGAGGTAAGTGCGATTGTCTACGATGGTTAATTGAGTGTAGCTTTGTTTTAGAAGCATTAAAATTTACTAGCTATTTCTTACCCCAGTCAACTACGGATTGGAGGTCTTTTTCAATCTCGGCTGCGAGGTTATCTTTGTCGCCCGCACCAGATTTTTGATCGAGGCAAGAGTAAACTGTGGTGTCATCGGCGTACATACCTACTTGGGATCTTATGGAATCAGGGAGATCATTAATGTATATCAGAAAGAGCGTAGGACCTAAGATAGAGCCTTACGGAGCCCCTGCGTTCGTATGGTAGTTCTGGGAGGCATGACCGTTTAATACCACCTTCATTGTGCGGTTAGAGAGGAATGACTGGATTAGTTCAAACAAATGTCCAGTTATACCATAGCTCTGCAGTTTGCATAGAAGGCCAGCATGCCAAACTCTGTCGAACGCCTTAGATATATCCAATGCAACGGTTCTGTCTTAACCATTCCTGTTGAGTGATGTACTCGGGTATATGTACTTGGTGATGGTCGTTAGCATATCAGCAGTAGACCTGGTGAAGCGGAAACCTTATTGCTGTCCGAGAGGAGCCCGTGAGCTGTCAGATGCTGAACCACCTCGGCGTTGATAATGGCTTCGAACACTTTGCCAAAGATCGGATGAAGGCTGATAGGGCGGTAGTTTGCGGGGTCCGAGGGTTCTCCAGTATTTTTAAATATAGGAACTACAGAGGAAGATTTCCAACCTACAGGAAAGCAGGAAGCAGATAGGCAAAAGTTGTAGAATTTTGAAAGAACAGAGGAGAGTTCAGGGGCAACTTTCTTTAAGACTATGGTTGGGATTCCGTTCCCACCGCTCGCTTTGTGAGGGTCAAGTTTTGAGATTATCTTAGAGACAAGCGAGGGTGTCATGTGGATATCATTCAGTTGTGCCTCGGTTCTAGGTGAGAAGTCGGGTGTAAAAACTCCAGACGATTCCAGACTCGAATTGTTCGAGAATCTGCGTGCAAAGCATTCAGCCTTGTCCGCTGGGGAGGTGAGGACCTCAAATTTGTTGATTAGTGGGGGTATTGTGGACTTGCTCTTGTTAAGTACTCTTTTACAGAATTGTCAGTAGTTTTTGGCGCCGAACTTAGAGGATGCTATGTGTTGCTTCATTCTGGCAGCAAACAACATCTTAGCTTCGTTAATTATCTTTTTATACTTATTACGAGCTGAATTGAAAAGGCGCCTGTTTTGGTCCGACGCGAAGCTACGTTAGAATCGGAAGAAATGATTTACTGCTATAAATATTTTAACGTCATTTGTACCCATCATCAAAGCATTCCTTTTATTTGTAAAAAATAAACCGTAAATGATATATGTGTATATATAAAATGTTGTTTATATACTCAATTTGATTTCTTTGTTTTATAACACATTTTATATCTTATAGTGGACTATCTAGTAACGAGGCCAAATTCAGTCAGTCTGCCTAAACACACAATTACGCTTCACTAGAACTGATAACCCACTATAGCTTTTCAATTTTAAAACTCTACAACTACAATTGATATTAAGATTTACAATGTTTATTTTTGTCATTACTATTTCCAATAACATTCTGACGATCTACAGGAATACATTAGCTTTCCTGTATTAAATGTTCACAAATATAATTTTACTTTATCTACATACAAAATCTTTTCTTCTATTCTTTTATGCGTCAAGTTCTTACAAGCCATGAGCTTTGATAATTTGCTTACCACTTTACGTTTATCTTGTGCTACTTTAGAATTACTTCGTCCTTGCTCTGCCATTCATTTATAAATTCTTTACGGAAGTTATTCAAGGTTGCCACTTTTGTACTGTCAGTATATCTCTTGGGTGCTATTTTCAGAAGTTTTTTCATTATATTTTTCCTAAATATAAGCTGTATTTTTATCGTTGTATTGATCTGTGTTCTGCAGGTTTTATGTGTATAAAATTTCCTTGGTACACCAATGTTCAGGCTAAAATATACTTAATATTTTTTGGTAGGGCCAAATTCAATTCATGACCTTTTTTTTAAAAATGGGGAAACTTTTCAGCAGCCACACGTCTATAGCATGTTAGTTTTATGTAACAGTCCTGGACATTTTGGTTCTAATGAATTTATATCTTTCCAAATATTTGTTTTATTTCTGGGAGGCATAGTTTATTATTTATATACGCTGTCTGATTTCTATGTGACTTTATTCTCAATAGAAAGCCAGTTTTATATTTGATGTTGATAAGATTATATCAGCAAAAGCAGCATAAGTCTTCTTTATCTGGGAGGAGATTTCCCTTTATTCCCTGCTTTACTGAGTTTAGATTCAGCATTTTCTTGGATTCCCACGGATGTTTCTGTTCTCAAGATACTGTGTTTTGATTATGGCAAACATAATTTGTTATTTCTAGGCATGATCCGATTTTAAAGAAATTGTCTTGTATTACAAAACAGAGAAAGAGAGAGAGAGAGAGAGTTACATTTCTGTAACTTTTTGTTTTATTTTCTCATCAGCAATATCTTATTCACTCTTGAATATTTATTTGCATAAAACTAGATCTTCTTTTTATGTACAGTGAAATATATGAGCGTTTTTCTTGTATTCCAGTAATATGTTGCTTAAGAATTATTTCGGTGTATTTTTTGGCAACTTACTCAACATAGTTCTATCTGATATTAATAGGTTTTACCTGTTTGATGTTGTTAGTTCCACCTGATACTGATAGGATTATTATAGTGAACTAAGTATTTTTCTGACACATATGACTGAATATAGGTAAGACAAATACTAATGTTCGATGCTTTTCCGTCTTGCGAAATATATAAGCCGCCATTATAAAAATTCGCAATCTGTGAATATGCGTGGATGCATAATAGTGTGTTAGCAGTTTCGATACTCAGGGTGTCCTACTAAAATGTTAATTGGATTAACTGCCATTCGTATTCTAGTGTTCATTGTTAAAAATAGATAAGATATTAACTGGAGTTTTACCAAAATCATGGATACTAGAGTACTTCTACTTCTTCTCAGTCTCTCATATAATAACGCGAAATAAATGTTTTCCTGGACGGCCAGGTTGCAATCTCGGATTATGCCAATTCTTGTGTCCACCAAGTCTCGATCTTTTAGACTTATTTTGTTTATTTTCATCAATGAAATTTATGATGGCATCAGTTTTCAAATTATTATCTGTGTTGATGGCACATTACATTACATATCTCTTAATAGTAAGTCAAATAAATTCGACTTGTTCAAATTGGAGCTGATCTAAAATGATCTACGGTGTACTGTTAACTTGGGAGAAATGGCTTGTCTGTGTTAACACTCCAAAATGAAAATATTCTATATTAAAAATCTGAGATTCCCTTTCTTTCATTTTGTAATCTGTATAGCTTATGCTAACATCATTTGTGCCTTTTTGCATTAATATTTTTGGCTGACATAAAGTGGAAAAGCATCCTGAATCCTTTGTTCGGTCTGCCGCTATAAAATTAGTTCACTGTGTTGTGCTAGACAATTTGTCTTTCCAGAATCTGTCTTACATATTTATATATCTAACACTCTTTCATGAATTGAATATTGCTGACACATATAGTCCGGTACTACTACTAAATATTTCGAGATTTCTATTTAAAATCCAAAGAAATATTAGCAACAATATGTCCTGAGCTGGTGTTTCGTCGCCAGTCTCTTTTCCACCGCCGTAACATATCTACGATGTAACTGTTCAATAAATATGTTCATGGTAAAAGTACGGAGGAACACTACGTTATCGTTCGTAGACTTTAAGCCCAGTATCAATTTGGCGTAAAGGTCTCATTATTTTTTCTTAATTTTACATACTCAGTTTACCGCCGCTGTTTCTTTTTAGTGGCTTTATTGCATAGTCTGGGATAAAATAATTAAATATAAATAAATATTATTACTTTAAACAGTTTCGCCATATATTTCGGCGATATAATTTTTTACTAGCTTAAATCGGCGCGACATAGTTTTCTGCAGATCTATCATTTTCTATAATAATAATAATAATAATAATAATAATAATAATAATAATAAAGTGTACAATAAATGTGAAAGTTTTTTCTATTTTGGATCTCCTCAAAATATGAACTTCAAATAACAGGTAAAAAATATTGCCGTTTCATGTTTAATATACTTGACCGTTCTGTTAATCACTTGATATGAACCTTTCCGGTTTGAACATAAAAATTTTTGCAACTTTATTTCTTCCAGATATGTAGGTGTAAATGTAATTTGGTAGGTATATATTTGGTTTTCATCCCGTGTAGGTTTTAATATTCACAATTTCTGTTTCAATTCCTGTATTGACGTTGTTGTAAGTAAAACATTCGTGTTGTCATCACAGTATTTACTAAATATAGTCAACAATGTTCCAAAAACTATTTCAAGAGCTGTACAACTCAATTCTTTTTAAAATGTTTCTGATTGATAAAACCTATCAGTGTTAAATTCTATAACAAATCAATTTTATTTTGCTTCATAATTCTAGGTGTCTTACCTGTTCGTATAAATCCCGTTTGCACAGGGATTATATGCTGTAGTTCTATGCGTTAAGTTTCCAGAAAGCAATTGAACTTTCTAATTAATGAATACTGAAATTGAGCTCCTCTGACTTCTACAAATAGTGAAGTTACTCCAAAATTTGCAATACATCAGTAAGCATAATTTTTGCTATTTTTGTAAATGCAAATAATCTGATTGATGACTGTAAGTGTATGTCTGTATCCTTGAGACAAATTAAGGGTTCTGCCATATAAACATGTGTGAATGCTTACATCACGTGTGCTAAATATACCTGCATTATATTTGACGTTCTTATTTAATTTTTGATCAATTTCTGATATCAGTTAAAATGTTTGGCCAGACAAAACTATGAGTAATTAACTTCAGTGATACACCCTTTCTTGGGTGAGACAATTTATGGAAATGGTGTAATATTTGCTGTCATATGTTTGGTGACTGATTTTGTGAAAGGTCACATAAAAATTTTGTGTTTCTGAATATAACAGGCAGTTCAATTAATTATTGGGTTGTTCTATGTTGTATTACTTTTAGAGATGTGCCTGTGGTTTGTTATTTAACAATTAATTCCATGTTCAAAGAATTAGAATGCAAATAAATATTTGTGGTTTATGATAGTATATCTACCACTATATTTTCTTGGCCTGCCACATATCTGAGATCTGAAGAGAATTGGTAAATTTAGTGCAGATGCCTAATTTCCTGTGGATTATATTTGTCTATTCGTGAGTAATGCGTATATAATTGTTTTAGGTCTGTACATATAGTGAAATCTCTACCTTCCAGCAATTGTTGAAAATGATTGATGGAATTGTATACTGTTAATACCTCCCTAAAAAAGATGTTGTACTTAGTTATTACTTTATTTAGTTCAAAGAAGAAGATATATATTGGTGTGAATAGTTTGTTTAAGTTTTCTGTTTAAGCCCACCCACAACTGTTGACGAAGGATATGTTGTGAATGGGAGGTTAATATCCTCGCTATCTTTGATATAATTCATCTTAGGTAGTTAATGCTGTTTTGGCGTTGTTGTAAGTTTCTACGCTATCTTCTTGTAATATGAGCTTTTTGTTCTTGAGTAGATTCGTCAAGATTCATATTATGTTATATATTCGGCAAGATAATATCCTGGGCTGTGTGGATTTTTGCCATGAAATTTATTTTGTACAGAGCAACGCAGATGTCGTTGGAAGATTTGAAAAAATAGGTATTGTTTCAAAATGTCAAATAAGTGCAAAATGCAAGTATGAATCTAGAGTTTGTTTTCCTGGTGCGGGTCAGAATGGTCGGTACCCGAGGCAAAATTCACCAGAAATCACAGTTATTAGTAGACCGGAAGTGACTTCAAGCTGACATTTTGGGAGGCAGTTGATATTTCTATAGCAATTTTGAGTTGGATTTTGGCGGTTGCAGAGAGCAGATCAGATTACGTACTGGTCTTTTGCTGTTTCTCATCGTATGTGTTTGTGATCCAATCAGAGCAAATTACTCACTCCAACATACAACCAAGTCAACGCCTTGATAAAAAGAATAAAAGAGCAAATATAATATAAAGGTATATTTCATTTATATTTTGAAGTCATTGTGATTAAAAATTTTCATTTGATATTTAATTTGTTTATTGTTAAAAGGTTTAGTTTCATCATCATTTATGAGAGACGTTATTTTGGTTAGAATTTAATGTATGCTTTGAAGAAAAAGCAACATTTTGTTCCCCGTTGAATTGCAAAACAGTCCGAAATTTGGTGCGTAATAAAAGAAAAAAGCCATTTGTTCACCCGTTCATTGCCGCAAAAAATACGCGTCGAAATGGGTATAAAACACTTCTTCTTCTTCTTCTTCTTCTTCTTCTTCTTCTTCTTCTTCTTCTTCTTCTTCTTCTTCTTCTTGTGCCGTGTTCTTTCATGACTTAGGCGATCATGGACTTCCACTCAGCTCTGTCTCTTGTCACTCTTAAAATGTTTTCCTTGTTATCTCTTCTAACCCCCATTCTGCCATCTATTTGCTCAGATCTATTAAGTACGTCTAGAGCTGCTTTCCCCTTTCTTCTATTCTAGTCAGTATTAAGTTCTTCAGGCCCTCCTTCCTCATTATGTGTACTAGAAACCTGATTTGTCTACTCTGGATATTTAGTATCAGTTTTCTTCTCGTTTCCATCGTCTCCAGCACCTCCTCGTTGGACACTTGCTCCGTCTATGGCATCCGCAGCATTCTTTTGTTAAACTACATTTCTGTTAACTCAAACCTCTCCTACACCTTTGATGAGATCGTCCAGCATTCACGTCTATACAGAAAAACAGAAATCACATAGCAATCTCGCAATATTTCTCATGAGATTGTCCTGTATTTCTGTACTCTGGTTAGCTTCTGATTTGCGTCTTTGGCCATCTTTACTTCACACATTCTATCCTCTGTCAAAACACTACACAGGTATTTTAATTTTTAACTTGTTTTTTTTTTTTAGATTCTCCGGCACGCAGTTGGTCTCTTTTTGTTCCTGATGACCATACATTCATTTTTCTTGAATTTTATGCTCAGTCTGTTTTGTCTCAGTCTCAGATTTTTGCCACTCATGTCGAATCCTGGAAAGCATTTTATATTTCCCATAATTGCTTCACTGTACAGATTGAAAAGGTCCGGTGAGAAAACACATCCTTGTCTTACGCCCTTTTTTAATGTTGCATACCTGACTAATACATTTCTTATCCGTACACAAGCGGTTTGCTGCCAATATAAATTCTTGATTATCCTAACATGTTTTCGACGTTGTCAACAATTTCTATCAAGTCCTTTCCGTAGTCTATAAAGCTCAGATGAAGCTCCTTCTGCATAAATCTGTTGATATAGTTAATAAAACATAAAGATTTTCGGCGTTGTCTAAATAACGTTGATTCTGGAAAGTTGATAATTGTCTCTATTTTGTCTGGTAATTATAAAATGCCTTCTTGATCAATTTCATATCCGAAGACATTTTCATTTTTGGGCATAGTGTTTTGAGTCTAACTGTGAAAGGTTTTAAAATGCTTGTGCAAATGTAGTGAGTGTTATTCCCGGTTTTTCCTGGCGATTAAAACATTGTCTGTATATGAAAACTAAACGTCTAAATACTCTGTCAATTATTCGCTTGAAGATTTGCGTATCATTAAGTAACTCAGAATCCTATTCTCATGAATAAATGTAAGCCAAAAAGTTATATTTTTTGGATGTCTTAGTGGGCAGCTAAAAGTTGGTAATACAACCTCACAACTTTAGATTCGAGAAAATGTACGTGCCTTAGCAAATTATTGCTTAATCGGGTTAATCTGGGTTTGGGTAACTTTCAGGGATAGTTTTGTTATTCAATCCAGAGAAACTGCTTCATTAAGACTCTATGCTGAAATATTGGTTTTTTGACCATACACACTTGGATTGTCGAATGATTTCCAACTTTTATATTTGTCTTGTTTTACTCGTCTAGGCGTAGAGTGTACCGGTTTGCTGTTGTTTCTATGTAGTGTTTGGTATTGTGTTTAATTGTATCCGTTTCATTTTAAATTTATTCCTTTCTGAGTATCTTAGTATTAATTCCTCAATAAAGTAATCATGTGCCAGGGTAGTGCTACTTCTAGTTGACTGGAATCGGGAGCAAATTCTCATATGGATAAATCTGTCAGATTGTCAACGGGGGAATCAGTGATCATATTGACCGATAAGTTGAATTGATAGAATTCCTGGTTTTGAATTCTGTTTTGGATCCAGTGGTAAAACAATAAATTCAGCCGCGGTTTTTCTGAAAAATTCTACCCTTGATTTCTACAGTGGATATAAAACAGATTGCGCTTATTTGAAAGTTTCGTAAATTGCATCCTCTGGTTGGAATTTATGTTTTTCGGAGCAAAGTTTCAGACAGTGACTTGCAGCTTTAACAAATTTACAAAATTTTACATAAAGTTTTCTTCTTCTTCTTCTATCATTGTTGAAACCCTTCTATTACTCATTTGCATGTAAATAGATATGCTTGCTTTACTGGCAGTTCGTTGAGTTTGTTGTATTTTTAAATGGACCTGCATCTGTTTAGCTAAAATTGCAAATGTTGCTGGCAGGTTTTTCAAATTGCTTATATTACTGTTGATTTGGAGATTGTGGCGTCAATTTGTTCACCTTCCAATCTCTGAAATCCACATGGAACTGGTCAGCATGTTTCTCCATATACTCTTCATATCTCATGGGTGTTAAAAGTTGTGTCATAATATAAGGTACTTTCTCGGAACTTATAAATTTTCTGTCATTAAATTGGTTGTGAACAGTGTTTTAATGTGTCCAATAACTGAGAAAACATTCTTTCACTTCGCTCCAGTTCTGTTTTTTTTTTTAATAATCAGTTAACCACAAACAAGACAGTACTGCCACTGGTTCGCAGAGGGTTACATAAGAGCACCGTGATAAAACGTGTAACAGGTTACGGGATGTGTTAGAGAATTGGTAAGAAAAGAAAGGTTAGAAGAGTGGCATGAGAATAGTCTGGAAAAGAAGAAGATGATACAAGGGAAAGTATGTGAGTCATGAAGATAAGAGATGTCAATTGGCATTGTATTTAATTTCTTGTAGATTGTAGCAGACAGGGAATATTGTCACGGCTACAAAGATGTTAACAGATTTAGGTCATTTCTGTTATCTTGTTTATTTTAATTCTTATTTTGTGTAATGTCATAAATTTGGTAGGAGAGGCCTAGAGTACTAGCATCAGTTGCTTGTCATATGCAATTTGTGTAGGAAGAAAACTGGCGCAGACTGATGCACAGTGTGGCTTCATGATTGCCCACCAAAAGCACATGCAGTGAAACTTATATATGCGCTGGATGAAACTACAAGTAACCCCGATATTATTCAAAGATTAAACAGAGCAGCCTATGAAGATGTCACGCAAGAGTTTTAGCTTTTAACTACTAGTCGGAAGCAGCAATTCGGAAAGTGTCAAACCGGTATTCCCAGAATGAAGAGATATTGCCACCATCCACATATATAACAAAAAGGTAGCAATAGCACCACTATTAAGTCCTGACGAGAAGAAAGAATTCGGGATCTCTTTACTAAATAGGAAAAAAGGGATGAGCCTCTACTCCAGTTCAAACTAATAGGGAGATATATTAACCGGGTGGTAGTAGAGAATATCTACTTCAATTTAAATATGAAAAACAACCCATAATTAATTTGAACTTTGTGAACGTCAGTGAAATCCTTAATAGTAACTACAACAGTATTTCAACATACCTTTCCTTAAAAATTCAATGGAAAATCATCGAATATTAACCAAGTTATGTGAAACTAAAAACACATCAAGGTGAATTCCATTTCATTTTCTAATCAGTCGTTATTAATTCAGTCTACAATGGAGATAGATCTTTACTCGGCATCTTCAGTCACTTTCTGACCGACGTGATGTGGCTACTATCGGTGTTGTTTATAATATTGCATGACAAGTGTTCTGATGAGCATTATACCTCTTTTCCCTGAAAATATGAATTTAAGTGTACAACTAGATTAAAATTTGGTTCCTACTCTTTTATCTTCATAATAGTTAAATGTAACATCATTTCTACACAAATGCTTTCTTTTCTTTAGCTTGTCAAAATATTAATGTTGACTAACTGAACACAGAAATATACATGGCTTGTACCCTAAAAATATGGAGCGATGTGTTAAAACATTGCAGGCCATATTCAACGCGAAAATATATTTAACAGGCAGCCAGTACTGCTATTTAGTGTTTAAAACTACCAATAGAAATTCAGAAGAGATTACGGACATACACTAATAATTTACACAGGCCTGATTGAATTTTTTTCTGAACCGTTAATTTTCAAATTATTTTCTTTTTCTTGCAGAAGCGACGGATAAAATTTGAAATAAACTTGTTTCAGTTAAGGTTTCAGTGAGTTCTTTTAGTCATCCTGGCAGCATTGTTTGATTTTATTTTTCATGGAATTTGTAGGAACCTGAATTGCAGTTTACCGTAGTTTTCGGCATTTCAACAAGCACCTCTCTCTCTCTCTTTCTCTCTCTTTCTTTCTCTCTCTCTCTTTCTCTCGCTCTTATATTTTGGATATAATGCGTGCTTTGGTAAATGAAACTAGTAGTTCATATGGTCAGGCCACCCGGGATGTAAAGCTCTGAGAGCATTTGCTATGCAAATATTGTAGAAAAACAGATGCCAGCTACGTCACGTCGGTCAGAAAATGACTGAAATCGAGATGCCCAGTCAGGATCCTTTGCTTTTTAGAGCCTTCTTTGGATCATTTTAAGAAATTTCAGATGAATAGCAGGAGGACCCGACCAGATATTGCAAAGTATTCAATACTCCGACAAATGGTAGATTTATAAAGCACGAAAGATTGATTCTGACGAGAAACGACTTGCTTGCACTACGCAGTTACGCAGTTGATATAGAGGTTCCTCTTCCAGTCGGGTGAAAAAGTGAGGCCAAAGAGATGTAGTGTGTTGATATTCAGGGGACTAGCATCAGATACGATGATGTCAGGTAGGAAAGTTTCTTTACAAAGGTTAAAAAAGAGCAACTTCGTTTTGGAGGCATGAAAATTTACAAACTATTTTCTGGCTTAGTTATCCACTGACTAGATGTTCTTTTAAGGAGCGGCAGTCAGTTTTACGTTGTCAGCATTGCCAGATTTCACACTGAGACGGCAGTGAATGGTGGTATCAACTGCGTAGATATCTAATTGTTTAAATATGTTTAATGTATAATGACATTTTTGGGTGTTGTTGGTAAAGTTCTTCGATGAAATATAAACTCTATTGTGCATGAGTGTCATAATGATAAAATGTGGATACAATTGTGTTTGTGTGAATGTGTCAATTTGTGTATGTGTGCGTAGTTGTAGTATTGATAATGGAGGTAGGAAGTATTTAGTTACTACCGTAGAGAGTGGTACCATAGTCTAAGGCTGTCTTTTTATAGTTTCGTCAGTGCTGAGTTTAGCTTTGCTTTAACATGTGGACATGAATGGGTTCTTGAATATAACCAGATAGAGTGATGTGGACCTTGGTGGCAATTGTGAGGTTTTTTTGGAGCAGACCTCCTGATATTTTACATTTTCGTAATAAATCTAGTCCAGAATTGTTTTATTTTATTTATATCCTAACAGTATAGCCCGGCGTTGCTCGGGTCTAATGAAAGCTTTAAAACTAATCCAAGATCCTGGAGCTCAGACTCAGCCTAAAGTATATTTTGTATATTTGAAGTTTGGTGAGAATCGGATAAAAATCGTAAATTTGTATAAAGGACATACAAACAGATAAACAGACACACACACAAACATCTTGCCTCTCATATATATATATATATATATATATATATATATATATATATATATTATCAATTTTCTGCACTATTGTAAGAACTGCAACCTTGAAACTTCTGAATATAAGTTCTTATGTCTTTGTCTATGAGTGTACCAAATTTGATTAAAATCGGAGCACTCCTTCTATAACTCGATTTTTTCGATTATCAATTTTCGATACTTATAGCGGGTACCTCGACACAAAACCTAGCTAAGAACACTTGCAAACTTTTATAGTACAACTGTGTAAATTTTCAAGAAAATCGGTTCAACTGTTTCGGAGTCTATAGGTAACGGATACACACACATACACACACAGACACATAAACACACAGACAAAGTTTCATCTATAAATAAGTTTAGATAATTGGCCCTAAAATATTATGTGGTATATCTCCTGAAACTTTCAGGGATATATTTCCGGTATCTACCTAAATTATGATGACAAATAACACAACCCTTATGATTTGTATTATATAGTTTGAGTTGTACGTGTTAATTGGTGTATAAAACATCAGCGGTTTAGTGTATGGTATCGATTTATAAATAACTTGTAAGCGTGTTTTAGTATTTGTGTAGTTATTGTATTAATATTTCAGTAGACAGGACAACTTTCCGTTGCAAAGGCTAGTGATGCAGTCTAGTTTATCCGCAATTAATATTTAAGCGGGTCATGTTCGTTGCTGATATTTTTCGTTTCCTATGTTTCGAAATGTGACATATTCAAAATATTATATTATTTGTCTTCTCTTTTAAGAGTAACTTTATGTGGGGGATCATGAAACATAGAGATTTTTAGGTAAAATAAAAATTGTGCGCAGAACTAAATGTAAGATAAAACTACGAAGATTGGTTACGTATAGATAAACCGATAATGCCGAATTATGTTTTCAAAAAAAATAAATTATTTTATTATTTCTGAATTCTTAGAATTTTTAATTATATAAAATCCAGATGGAAAGGGCCAAATGCTTAAACATCCCTTAGCAGAAGCGAACTCAAAGTGCGTACGAATGGCAGTTTATATGCTAGTCTCCTATTATACACGATAATTCTTATATATTTCTCTGTTAAATGAAAGACAGAGAAAGTGTATTTATGAAGTGATGTTCATATAGATGGATGTAGCCAAATAACACTATCTTTAGATTTGCATTAAAATCATTGCTTTAAACAATAAGGAAAAATAATCATTATTAATATTGATATAAGCCAAGTTTTGCTGCCATAAAAATCAATTATTTACATTATGTCTTGAACAAAGCCATCTCAAGCTAATATTATATTTCGGATGTTACTATTTATGTACGAAAAATTTTGAACATCATTATTTTCAAGATGTAAAAAAATCTGCTTGTCAGATTAAATTTATCAATCTGCTAGTCTATCTCATTATTTATGTATATCGTAATTACCTATGTCGTCAAAAGTGACAGCTGATTTTGTAAATTCCGAACTATTATGTTTTCTCATAATAGTGCGTAGATATTCACAGTCGTAAATGTATAAAAGAACTAGCAGAAAATTTAAGCAAAATCATCTTGACAAAATATACATTCCTTCATCATCAGTCCAATGATCGGGTAAAGTCTTAGTGTCACTACGCAGCCGACCACCTGATTTGTTATCTCATTATATCTGGATCGAAGGATGGATAGTTATTTGGTCATGCTTGCGTATTTTAGACAAATTGGATATCTATGCAAATTGTATAGCCATTTACACTTGTCTCGATAAATCTTCTGATCATTTCAATGAGAAAATTTGGATGCTTATCTAAAATAAAAATAATCAGCCGTCAATTGATTAGATTAAAAAAGTGGCTTATTGAATTTAACGCCTTTTAAAAAGTAAATTATCTCTGTTTTTTCGTCTGAGAGACCCTCTTCTCCCTCTCATCAGGAGGACTCATGCTATCCTCCTGTAGAGTGACCAGCTACATCTTTCTAGGATAACATTCGTGACTAATATGAAACTAAATATACTATTTTTGTTTTTTTTACTCCAGAATATATCTTGCATATTTACAGATCTGTCATTTGTTCATGCTTTGCATATTACTACTGGTGCTATTTAGATAAAAGACAAGTAAAATGTAGGTATATTTTTGTATTGAGAAAGGGTCTCATTTTCAGTCGCGTATTATCCACTGAAATTTAGATTCCCTGTAACTTTTCTGTAAATAATACACAGTAACTAAATGACTTAAATTTTCGCTATGGTACGCATACTTTAAGAATTTAATTATAGCACTAGATTAGTGACTATAGCTGATGAACTTACAATAATTTTGAATAACTATAAGTTCTCTGATATTAGTTATTTCTCTCGCACCACTCTTTTGAGATAATGATTTCCAGCCATCTTCACAAATTTTATTTCAATAGCAATTGTTATCCATTGCCTTCACGATCATACCTTTTTGTTCTCGTTCTTAAATAATATTATTGATTTTGTTATTATGTTACACTCAGTAACCACATGTTTTTTTTGCGCTTACGGTTTTGATTTGAACAAAAAAAAAGCCATAATGTAGAGCGTCTCTTCCCTGTTCAATCTACATCCAAGGTTTCAACTTGAAAAGGTACCGCAGTCCGTAATTCAAAAGGGAAGCACATCCATTTTCGTAATTGACATTATTATAGGAATTCCTCGACTCACTGATGTGGTGTAATCAATGCAATAGCTAGTTTAATATTTATGGAGCCCAATGTACTTAAATCTACCAGACATGATTTGATCTTACAATAAATGTCTTTCATCTTTAATGATTTGTTTTTAAAATTTTCTCATGAGAAAAGTCTTTTTGAAGATGATGTTTACTAACCGGTTTTCCGACAATAAATTATTTTACATTCAGGTAAATGCAGGCTGTCGTTGATTTAGTTAGTACAAGGTCCCTTGGTATTTGTGATTTTTTTTCATTTTATTAAGCGAGGTTAACTGGGTAAAATAACCGATTCCCACTCCGGATAGAATGTTACACTGAAATAAACACAATTTAAAGTATACGTTGGGAAGATAACGATTAACCTGAACTTTTAACAGGCTAAGATTGTAGCGATCGGGAAATCGCCCTCTTGGGAATAGATTCCACAGAGCAGTGGTTCGCTTCCCCCTAAAGTAATGCGGAGAGAATGAGTGTTTTCCTTTTTGCAATGTGAGTGAAATGGCGTATCTTAGCTGTAAAGGTACAATTAACGGAACTGTGGAAGGCTGTTTACATTACTTGAAGGTAGCAATAGAGTCGTGTGAGACTTGTCATATTCGTTTGTCAGAGAGTGGTTGCAGCGTGAAAAATAATGTCTCCCACAGGGGCGCTGAAACACTTTTGAACGTATTCTGGAAGGTGGGCACTGGACATAATCTGTCCTAATATGACAACGATAATCCAGTTATATTCTCACTGATATATATCTAGATGAAAAAATTTATTTAATGAAATTCACATTTTAATAATTAAATGGATATATATTCCTTTACCATTTTTTTTAATAGTCAGTCAGTTGAGTGCCATACATGATACAAGATTTGGGCGATCATGTCTTGAAAGAAACATGTATGACTGGGCAGAAGACCATCCCGCAGTAGATTGCCATTGCTTTCTGCGGTAAGATGGTTGCCAGCCAAGGCTATAGAATATATTCTGTCCTATTATTTAACCCATAACAACGCACATCTAGTTTTGATAGTACACTGCACATATTGAAAATATGTACTCCTTTTATCAACATGTGAATTAAATGTCTTTAAATTACTGCTAAGAAGGATACTTCCTTGGTCTTTGTAATCAGATATTGTAGAAATATATTCTGTTTGTGATCATCATTGAAATTCTTCCTCGATTAAAATTAGATTTCATATTAAACCCGTTGTTTCCGTCTAACTTATTTTTCGGCGCGTGATCTGTTTCAATTCTGCACCTGTCTTTTCCATTCTATGTAATCATAAACGTTTATTTTACTTATGTTAGAATATATTTTGTACGATTCAGCCTCATGTACACAACACAAACACAGTATTTATTATATGTACAAAGCAAAAATATTGTCGAAACTTTTAGAGAATTTGAAATTATTTAATGAATAATTATATCCAGGAATTGCATTAAAAATAAAAAAATAGTAAAATGTTGTTTTTTTAATTTTAATTTTACCTAATTTAATTTTTATCATTTCTTCCCAAGCAAAGCGGGACCGTTACTAGTGCGCAATGATAAAAAAAAGATTTGTGGGAAGAGTATGGAAAAAAGATAAAAACTGAACGGGATTTACAGAATATACAATATGGTAATTGGCGTTAAATTTAAATTTTTGGACGTTGCAGATATCAGGGAAGCAAGTAAAATGAAAGCAGAAAGTGTGAGAAAAGAAACTGTTGGGTTAGAAATAGAAGTTATATTTAACTATTTCAACAGTAAAAGGGTGGGACTTAAATGCTAATCTAGTAGCATGCTTCAATGTATGTAGTAAGGGCACCAGAAAGAATAGTTCGTCAGAACAGTTGCCAAGAAAATTATGTTAGGAATCAAAATTTCTTCAAATCAAAATTTAATTAATTTTATGTTTAATAATTTTGCCTATCAGTATTATTTTAGAAAAATCTTCACCAACTGAACAGTGTACACAGTATCGGAAATATTATTTTCAGAATTAGTAATTTCCTATTTTGAAAACAAATGTTTTTGATGTCTGTATAAACATAACTAATAGTATTACGTGCCGGTTAAGAATAAAATGAATGTGTATTAATTTTGCATAATGTTCAACACGAAAGAAAGGATGAACTCCACAAGTAACACTAAAATTGCGCTCTATGAAAAAAAGTTAATTTTCAGTGATTGGCAGAATGATATTTCTTTTAGCTTTTAAAAAGCAATGAACGACAAATTGACCCTTTATGCGTGCAATAGTCGTAATGCCCGCTTTGTTCGTTAATAAATCATCTATTGTTCTCCACGTCAACGAAAGGCGACATCCACAAAATATAATATAGAAAAATAAAAGTCGGTTGGTCTTTATTTCTCAACCCGTTATATTCACCTGACATTTTACCAATAGATTAAAACTTTTTCGATCAATGCAAAAAAATACTTATTTATAAAGAAATATATTATTTAAGACAAACTAAATTCAGTGATTCTTTCAAAGATATTTACGCATTTAATATTACGGTATCTTATTAAAATGCCATGAAAGAGCTGCCTTAACTGTTACAGGTTACAAATAATAGTAACTGTGTAATTAAATAAAATGTACATCATATTTCTAAAAATCAAGTTCAGAGGTAAAAACTGAAAAAATTATTTATGATTCAACCAAATAAATCAACTTAACCGAAGACGCAAATTTAGGCCCAATTGTTGAATACTGCATCATCTTCATATGTCTTTGTATAAGAGATGTTCTACCGTGTGAACAACAGGAAACATTATACGCACTAAAGGAAATATGACAATTGGTTGGTCGCCATTATATTCGTGTATTACAAAAAAGCGTACGCAAGGTACTTTGATACTCTCGACCCGCTTATAAAAAATAAAAACGAAACGGTGACGGTGAACGATCGAACGGGCTACAGACATCAAAATTGAATAAAACATACTTTTGATACACATAATGTGCGTTGTGGTACAGTGGATATTGGCTCGGAACGAGAAACCGGGGAGCTGAGTTCGAATTCCAGTTGAATCCATTGTATTCACTTACGCGCAAATGCCCTTGGGAAAGGTATTAATCCGTCTCTTCCTTCCAGTTATGGGTTAAATAGCAGGACAGACTGGGTTCTATAGCCTTGGTCGGCAACCAGTCTAAAACAGAAATCAATGGCAACCTACTGCGGGATGATCTTCTGCCCAGTCAGTCATGTCTCTTTCGAGACATGATCGCCCAAGCGTGTATCACGTATGGCAATTAACTGACTGATTAAAATGTGATTAATATAATAGTAACAGATATTTTTGATATGACTATATTGGTATTTCTACAATAATCTACAAATAGGTGAAATCTACTTTCTGAGACGAATTGTACTTAAGAATAATAAACAGAAATATTATCATATTTTCTGACGTAAATGTAAATCTCACGTTCGTAAATGATTTCGGTATTTTGAGTGTTATTTGTTCAGACAGAGGTTCTTTGGTCGTCTTTCACGAATCTAATTCATCAGTGTTCTTCAAAGAGTATCTGTTGGATTCATGTCCGGCGTTGAAAAACCCAGCCTGGTTCAGGTTCTAATTTAATTGATAATAAAAATAAACATGGCGATCCAGGGATAGATGGAGACGATTTTCTTTTGTCTTAAACGATGGTACTAGATTCATAATTTTGCCAATATGTCGTATAGTTATCATGACCTCTACAATCATCGGATTCGGGGAATGATACTTTTAGCTAAATACGCCTGGCAAATTGATATATTAGACGTAAGAAATGTGTAAATATATCTACCATTTGCAATCTTGTCATGCAGGGATCCCATAATATAGTTTAATTATACGTTTCCGATATTATTCTTCTACAGAATATGCATTAACTTCTCTATATAGTTATGGAGCACTAAACATATAACCTCAAAATTCGATTATGGTTGGCGGTATTCTGTTAAAACATAATCATCAAATTATGAATACTCTCAACTTTTAGTGAATTTTATTGAAAGTAGGCGTCCAAAAAACGTAAAATATAATCACTATCCGTATTGAAACTTGGTTAATAACGTGGATAGGTGAGTATTCTGAATACTAATTAGGTATGTCATTACTTCTGAAAGTAAAATTGTTTCACAACGATAATATATTTTGATCAACAATAGATCTTGATACAAAATCTTTGTGTAGCATTTGTCATCCCTCTAATGCTATCAAAGATGTAATTAAATGGTAATAGTGGCTCATCTACCTGGAGTATTCGCCTATGTGGGGAGATGGTTGATACCTTCGGATTGTCATTGAAACTCTGAGAATTTCGAGTGAATGTGTTACATTTGTCGAACTCTCTGACCTCGTACTGAGAGGATCCCAAATGAGTCGTCGACGAAGTGTAGAGTCTCGTCTGGAAAAAAGCAGACAATAATATTTGTCTTAGCTTAAGTGCTAGATGTTCCCAATTAAATTTTTATTGTGCCGCATTTACCTTGGACATCAGCCAATGTGAACTGTTATTGATACTCTAAGGGAACGACTGAGTGCGTCAGTCGTTCACTTTCTCGAACTATTTACATTTAGGCTGAGGGAAAACCAGACGAGGATCCGCCGAATTGTAGACTCGTCTGGGAAAAAAGCAGGCAATCATTTTTGCTCAAGCCTACGGGCTTGTCTTTACCCACGTTGATTAGCCTTGTATCGCATCTACCTCGGGCTTCTGCTTACATTGAGAGAACTTAAATATTTCTGAGTGTCATTGAAGATTATCATCGGACTGTAATCTCTGTGACTCTAACGGCTTTTCATCTATTTTGCTGTCTTATCCTTTCTTTCGTTTGTTTGTGATATTTGTATTATTATTCATCAGCATGTATATAATGCTGTACATATTAAGCACACATCTAAATAAAATAAGCATGTATAGGTCCAAATGTTTAATTTTTGTTCAAGGTTTAACCTCACTATAAGAAACAAACGTAAGTGCGAAATTCTTAAAAAAGTTGGAACAAAACCTGGAAATAACTACAAAAATTGGTTGTGGAATATCAGAGAATTGTAAACTTAAAAAAATACTGCAAATTTTGAACAACGGGACATATCATCTATGAGAAAATTAAAAGCTCAAATTAGGAAAATTAAAAGGAATCTACGCTACGGTTGTTGTCAGTTACATCTATACAAGTATTGTCTATTCAAAAACGAAAAATTCTTTCAATTGTGATGAGGAAGGTTATAAAAGCTCCTTTTTTTCTAAAAGAACACCTAAAAGGAAACAAAAAATATGTTTAGTTATACCAAGGGTGAAAAATGTCGGAGGAAAAATGTAATTCATAAACGCCCGACTGAATGACTGAATTCATAAACGTCCGACTGAATGACTAAATGAAAGTAAAAATTCAAATTAACAATGGGTCAGACCTAAAAATTATTATTGCAAATTGATAGACCTTCATTATCTAACAAATTTCCAAATGCATATGAGGCAAAAGTGATTGAATTTCTTGATGAAATTTATTTCAAAATTAGCTTAGCATGAGAAGAAAGTAAATTAATAGCCTATGTCTTGCCGCAAAAGCAGAATGTCTTCCATTGAATGCAGGATATGACGTATGTAATGTCCCTATCAACACATTTTGTAATAACGTTGTTTGTTTATCTAATTACACAGACAATTTCAAACGGGACTTAAAGTTAAGTTTCCCAATTACTTTTCCGAAGGCCTAGAATTTTTTCTAAGGAAGAACCAATGTTTGATTTAAAGCAAAAAGTAACTACCGTGTTTTGATCTAAGCAACCAGTAACCATTCGCCATACTAGAAGATATTGACAAAGAGTTGGAACGTCTAGATAAATTTGATGTTATAGAAAAACACTTTACGGTCAATTGGCGAGTCAAAGAGTATCGGATAATTAAGTGCCATAAGTGATACACGCTTAGGCGATCATGTATCGAAAGAGATATGACTGGCTGATCAGAAGATTATCACGCAGTAGGTTGCCATTAATTTCTGTCCTTTTATTTAACCCATGACTGGAGGTAAGAGACGTGGTAATACTTTTCCTAAAGGTATTTTCGTGTAAGTGAATGCAAAGAATTTATTTGGAATTCGAAGTCGTCTCCCCGATTTCACGTTCCGAGAAAATATCCACTGCAACACAACGTATATCAAACAGTATAATTGAGGAAAAAAAAGAAGAAAATGAGAGTCTGCGCTGACTACTCCACATGAGTAAACGTATGCCTGAAATAACATAATTACTTTTTACGCTCAGCAGAAGATATATTAGCAAAGCTGAATGGAGAAAAATATTTTCTAGTTTACACATGTCAGAAGCATATTTACAAATACCGTTGGACGCGGTGTGTTTAGATATATTAATTATAAATAGGCACAAGTGTCCGTTTAAGTTCAAAATATTACAGTTTGGAGCGAATTTATCACTCGAAATTTTTAAACAAGCAATGGTCACGTTGTTAATGGGGTTGGTTTACACAATGGGAAATCTTGACGATGTGTTAATTAAAAGCATAGACCACAATGAACATGCAAAGCATGTGAACAATTTGTTTAAACAGATAAAGATTGCGGTTATCAGCTCAAAATAGACAATTGTCAGTTCTTTATACCAAAAATGACGTATTTAATAAGATTATTGATGGTAAATGTAGAAGGATGGATCCTCAGAGGAAGTGCTATAAAAATTATAACTTTACAAGTATTCTTAGCTTTAGTGAACTTCTATAGTAACAATATTCCTAACATGAATGAGTGACGTGGGTCCATGTGTGTTGTGGGATTTCCAATTTTTGTATACAAGAATGGACTCGCTTGATGTGTAAATATAATCATGCCTATAAAAAGAACTGTAGTTGTAGAGTTGTAGAGTTTTGAAGAGTTGCCTAGTTTTTCAGTAAGTTGGTGCAGAGCTAGTTGGAGTTGTATGGATATAGACTCATTACCCGGACATACTATTTCAAATCAAGACTGTATATATTGTTTTCTACTAATGGTATAACTAACCCGTGTTCCAATTTGTATATCTTCTTAAATATAACTTAAATGTTTTATTTCCATATCTGTTTTTGATATTTATTATTTTGTGTGATATCTTATCCGGAATCTACAACAAATTTGCGACGAGGATTTCTAACAATTTCACGAGGAGAGAAAAGATTCGTTTTTCAAGTCAGTCACCAATAATAAATTGGCGACGAAAAATCGAACAATTCACTTGGAGAGAAAAAGATAGGTTTTTCTCGTCAGTCGGCAACAATAAATTGGCGACGAAGAATCGAACAAGCTCACGCGTTAAGAAAAATACATAATTCACATCTGTCACCAACGACAAATTGGTGACGAAAAATCGCTCAAGTTCATGCGGAGAAAAAATACGTTTCTCACGTCAGTCGCCAACAATAAAGTAGCGACGATGATCTCGGAAATCACAAGAATTTCGAACACGTGCTCACGTATACCCCAAATCGCACAACAAATTAGCGACAAGGATCTCGAACTCATGTACACAAGTCGAACAAATTTACATCTCACTTTGATGTATATACCGGACCACCACATCAAAGTTCGCTACGAGGTTTTCAAATACATGTCAACCACAAACAGATAGAAGAGAGATAGAAGAAAAAAGTGTAAAGGGATTTTAAAGATAAATTTTCACAAACTATTTTTACGAGATTAATTGCCAGAAACCATAGTTAGAAAACCAAACACCTCACGGAATCAAAGCAGCCAACTATGGAGGACTTTCGGAAAGGAATATTAGAAATCATTAAAAGAAGTGAAGAAAGACAAATGGAAATACAAAAGGCAAATGTAGAAAGGCAAATAGAAATGCAAAAGGTGACTGAAGAAAGACAAACAGAAATACAAAAGGCACTTGAAAAAAGACAAATGGAATGCAAAAGAAAAATGACGAAAGGCAATCACAACTACAAGAGCTAATACTAAAATTCACACATACAGCCCTAAAAAGGAACACGGACAAAGAAGATACGTTTTCGCAAGATACTGTGTTGAACGATATAGAACATTTTAAATACTCGATTGATGAAGACAAAAATTTTGGAGAATATTACAAGCGATATGAAGATATTTTTAATATCCACTGCCAGTATGGGAGTGAAAAGGAAAAAAAATAAGGTTTTAGCTCAGAAAATTAGGTACGGAAGAACACACTAAATTTCTACCAAATAAAAAAAAATAACGAGCGATTTAACGTTCGACGAGTCAGTGACCGGCGTCACTGAAGTTTTTAGCCCAAAATTTTCGTTGTTCTATAAAAGGTGGAAATCCCTTAATCTCGTGACAGACAAAAAAGAGGACTATTCATCACTTGCAGACATCGTCAACAAAACTGTGATTGACTGAGCTATCTCTAGACAACTTTAAATGCCTCATATTTTCTAAGGACTAGTCGCTGTTAAAGACAGGGAAATGAGAAAACGAATGCTGACCAAACTACAAAACGAGCCAGGTTTAACACTACAAAAATTGTAATAGGATTGCCAAAAATGCCTAATTATAATGAAAGACAGTAAATATATCGAAGAATCAGGAGTCGTGCATATTCGTAAGGTAAAAAGAAATTTCGGGATTTCACCTTCCAAAAAGTAAAACAAGATTTTAAAGACAAAGAAAAAAAAATAACAACTAATGAGGGAAACCAAATGAAATACAAGCCTCCCCACTCTGCATGTTACAGATGTGCTGAATTGCATTGGGTTAAAAATTGTCGTTTCAAATACGAATTTGTCGAGCGTGGGCCACACGGCAGTGGTATGCATATACAAAACCAACCTATTAGGGTAAGATCTACTAGAGTTGAATATGAAAACAATGAAAACACGAGGAAATATATAGAACATGAAATTTTGAATAAGAATATCACTCACATTACAATTGGATTCAGGGACACGTGTAACAATAATCAATCTACAGACATGGCGGAATCTGAACAAGCCGATCATGTTACACCCACAAAAAATTGCTAAGTCGTGAACAAGAAAAATATTAAATTCGAAACTGAAATAATCGTAAATGTAAAATTTCAGGGAAAAACCAAAAAGTTAAAATATATGTCATGAAAAAACACATAACCTTGTACGAAGGGACTGGATGCAGAAATTTAATATATGAAATTTACTCATTAACTGTTGATGTAAAAAAAATAAAAAGCGTTTCGAGAGAAACTATCTAATTGAAAAAATAGGTATTCTCAAGCAATAACAAATTCACAACAAAAATCGAAGAAAAGAAGAATATGCAATCGGTATTTATTACACTTATAATTACGGAAAAAGCATTTAAACCAGGTGAACAAGTTTACTTCAGAATGATAAAAAATTACATGGCACATTAGGAATCTGAAATAATTATAAAAGGGACTAGGAAATGCGATATACAAAATACAGGGAGAAAAATTTATGCATAACAGAGACATCAACCAAATACAAAGAAGGAGTGAAGAGCCAAGCTCGTCTTCATAAAAAAGTTGCCTCGATAAAAAAATGAAACCGTTGAGAATAATAGAAAATAAACGAAAAAATACGAACTCCCCCACCCCAAAGAAAAGCTAAGGTGGGGGTGCTGTGGGTTTGCCCCTTTTTGTATGCACGTCTACCTTATCACACAAAACGCAAACCCTACTGCAGGAATGTTTCCAGCGGAGATAATTCTTGCAAGGAAGATCAAAGCAGATTTCGATAAACTGTAAACAAATAAGAAAACATTATGAGTGACAGAAGTGAGACGGCAAACTCTTCGACCCTAATGGCAGCGTATATTTTAAAAATTGCAATCGGGTTAGAGAGTCATGGGTAGAAGGCGTTATAGACAAGAGAATAGGCCACATGATGTACCTTATAAAACATCCAGGATATATTATAAGGAGGTTTTAAAAACAAAGAAAAAGAATGCACAGCACGTCTGAGCATTGGAAGAACATATTTTTGTTGTGCCCATGATTCCAGGGGTAAACAAAAGCACTTTGGAAAGTGTAAAATGAATGCTATCGGAATGATCGCGATCGATCCAAAAAGAAACAAATATCTGATCCAGGGGATTAAATATTTCAGTTATGGGAAGTGTTGTAGAGCAGCTGTAACCGTCTAACGCTCTCAACGATGAATGGTCTGCGGACAGAAGTAGCTATAAAAGTAAAGACTAATACTATTCTGGGTATTGATAGAGTCATTTATCATTATTATCGAACTGCGACAGTAAGTACCTGAACTCTTCTCTCATTTTTGTTCTGGCATGTGATGTTTCTCTTATTTGCATTAATATCTATTTGTGCGGATACTGTGCTGCTGATACCCAGCATACATCTTCTGGGTATTCTTCTGCGACCACGGTGGCACAAAAAATAAACCAAGAATTTATCACTATCTATTCTCCGGTCATATAAAAGCCATCGGAATAGTTGTCCTCTCTCAAACATATACTACGCCATGCCTCCTTTAATGGAATGTTTCTTAATAGGATTGTTCATAATAATGTTAAGCTTTTTACACTGGATTTTTCCGTAAATGGCCAGCGTTGCAAACTATGTGTCTTGCCTATCATTCTCAAAGTACAAGATTTTTATCTTGACTCAAAAAGTTTCCAGACGCATGAGAAACTTGGTCACTTCGAAGAATACTGTTCCAGATAAAAACGTGTTTTTTAAGGAAAAGATTGATCTTAAATTTTTCCCCAAATCAGCAATTCTGTTTTGACAATTGCATGCATCGTATATCTTTTCCACATCAGGCGTCTTCAAACAAGTTTGCATTTATCTCCATCAAACTATCTTCCTTTCAGTGTCATTTATGCCATTAACAAAATATCTCATTATATTTTAAACAAGCAAGTAGTATTCCCCTGACAATCAGTATGCATTTAAGCGAAAAATTGTATGCATTTCCCACCACGAAAATTAAGGCTGATATTTTAATTTTAATTACCTACAGATTTAGTGAAGCTCGATGATAATTTTATCAATAAAGGATTTCCTTCAAATATTTCAATGGAATCCAAACGTCAGTCTTCTTCTGATGTGCCTGACATCAAATTAGGTATGAGCTTAGTGTCCCACTTTTATCCTAAAACCTCTCATTTTATTAAGGTTCTGATTTGGAATGTTTTCAGATCCCATGTTCAATATTTATGCAGATGAAACCACAATTTATGAACTAACTTCCAAAGTTCAATATTAATGTTCTTTCTCTTCGCACCTAGTGCTAATAAGCCAATAAAGAGAACGTATCATTTGACGTTCAATGGCTCATAAAACAAGATGATATTATTTCATTATCAATGTCCAGTTCCTGAGTGTTCTTAATTTACGATAAGCGTTAGCGATCTCAATTTGGTTAAATGATTGGAATGTCTACCAAACATCACATGAAACTGATATATATATATATATATATATATATATATATATATATATATATATAATACATTGCTGAAGTTACTGTACTTTATCATATAACAGAGAAGCTGACATCTCTGTAATTATATATATTTATAAGAGATAGACAAGATCAAAAAGAGGAGAATAGTGTTACTGTATATTTCCTGAGATTTGTATATCTTTTAATTCCTGATTTATCAGCTTTCAAAATAATTTACTTTCAGGTTAATTTATTTCTATTCTGTTTTATCTGTAGCCTGTACAATCACTGTAATGTCGATCTGTGTGAATACGTAGATGGGTAACCTCTTCCATATGCCTTGTGCCCGATAATGGGAGAGCAGAATAGCAATTCCATATCTGTTTGGTGAATTCACTTGTGGGTCGCTGCCTCTGGTAAATCTAAACGTAATGAAACTTGAAGACTTATTCGCTTTGTAATGGACAGCTGATATTCACAGAAATAGCTGTAACATCTAGCATATTATAAAAGTGAATATTAAATGAATTTCATCGTGGAAATCAGGGAATTTCAGGTATAAAATCTCTGATGAGAATTTTTATATACTAGACTAAAGTTGATCAAGTAATTAAAAATGTAGAAGTCTGCAAATGTTTTATTATAACAGAAAAATATCATCTGCAAAAGTACAACCTTCACCAATGAGAGGTCCTCCGTAGTCAAAACATCACAAATATATTGCTGATCCAATAATCGGATCCCATTATCTTCTGGAGATAGATAACTTTACTAAGGGGCCTGGAACTTGTTAATGAAAAAATGAACGAGACAAACTTCTTTGGTTACAGTGGATTACTCACACGAACTGCTTGCAATATATGATATTCCGTATTCCATAGCATCGGATAACATTACAAAAGTATTGCGGGGGCCTACCTACAAATGAACATGTCCATACCTTATAATTGGCTACCAACTCTGTTTGGGGAGTCTCTGAGTAGTAGCCACAGAGTGAGTGAATGAGTGAGAAAAAAGAAAATGATCAAAAGGAAAAGAAAAATCATTACAGAAATTCTTAAGGGTTGTACTTATAACACCAAATCAAAGTACACCATCAGGCCGGACAGATTTAATGTTCGCAAGAAGAATTATATCGATGTTGAACAATTTGTTACCAGGTCAAAGTAGAAGAAGAAATTTTAAGAAGAAACACAATTAAGTTTTCAATATTGAAAAAAATATTGTTCATACAGTATAAACATTGAAAAGAAATGTAAAATGAAGGCTTAAGAATATCAACAATTAAACATATGATATAATCAGCTGAATAAGCCGTTAATCGAAAAATGCCGGAAAGAATTGAAGAACTTATAAAAGTACTGTATGATACTTTTGGCATAGCAGCAACTCCAAGAAACCTTTCAGCGTACAAGTGTGATTTCCAGAAAAATGAAGCGTACAGAAAAATAAGGCATTGTTCTGAAATGTAAAACGTAAAAAATATACTACGCTGGTTAACTCGCTAGAAATAGGAAAGGAGGGTTCAGGACGTAGGCGATCATGGATCTCCACGTCTCTCTATCCCTTGTGGCTCTTAGTATGTTTGCTCCTGTTGCTCCTGGCAACCCCCGTTCCGTCATCCACCTGATCAGACTCTGCAGATATGTTATCCGCTGCCTTCCTCTCTCTCTCCTTCCTTCTATCTGTCCAGTCAGTATCAGGTTCTCCAGGCTCTCCTTCCTCATTGCGTGTCCCAGGAACTTCAGTTGTCTCTTCCTGATGCTCAGCATCAATTTCCTTTTTGTTGCCATTCTTTCTAACACTTCGTCGTTGCTTGTATGCTCAGTCCACGATATCCGTAGCATCCTTCTGTAGAACCACATTTCGGCCGCTTCCAGTTTTGTCCTCATTTTCGATGATATTGTCCAGCATTCACAGCCGTACTGAAGAACTGACATCACGTAGCAGTCTAGCACTCTTTTCTTCGTTTCTATTGAGATCTTCCTGTGTGTTAGTATTTTGCTCATCTTCTGGAACGCGTCCTTTGCCATGCCAATTCGCCTTCGGATCTCCGTGTCGCACTTTCCATCTCCTGTTAGAACACTTCCTAGGTACTTAAATTCTTGGACTTGTTTGATTCTGTTATCCCCCACCTGTATTTGGCATTTTGGGTTGTATCTTTTGCTGATGACCATGCACTCAGTTTTCTTAAAGTTTATTTGTAGTCCCTTCTTGTCACTCTCCACTGCTACTTTCTGTATGAGATCTTGCAGTTTCCTTTCCGTGTCCGCAATCAGTACTGTATCGTCCGCGTATCTTATGTTGTTCAGGTTGTGGCCTCCAATAATAAATCCTGGTGTGTCATCTAGGGTCCTCAAAATATTCTCGCTGTATAGGTTGAACAAATCCGGTGAAAAGACACATCCTTGAAACAGTTATTATTAGTATATATCTCAATAGCGGGGATATTGTGAAGTAAGGAATACATCCCCGTTGACATGAATGAACACATAAATAAAATATCAAAATAAACTCCAAGTGATCTAAAAATACGAATTAAAGTCTTTTGTCTGGCTCGCAAATGTCAAGCTCTCTGTCTTTGGGAAGAGAACGTCACAATCGGAACACGGTCTACGGATATAGACCTGGCTGTGATTGACAGACATGCTCTCTTTTTTCTTGCAAAGGTCAACTTAATAGGGACTCCGTTTACGGACACGAGACTCGGCTGAGAAAAATAGACAAGCTTGGGGTAAAGCGTGTATATGCAGATGCTAGATAATGTTTGAACTGTTGCCTGTTTGCAGGCTCCCCATATTAAACCAGACTGTGTCGGATCCCTTCTCGAGCACTCAGGTAGTCTGGTGACTAGTTAGCAATCAGATTTCTGTTTTGGACAGAGCTCGGCTTATTCGTTGCTCCGTCTACCGACAGAGAATCAGCAGAGAACAACAGACACACTTTGTGCCCGTTTTTATGGATGCCGGTTTAAAGCAATTTTTCTTACTCTTGATCAGATGCCATGCGTTCGGGATCTCTACTTAAAACTGACCTCTTCTCAGTGGATAATCATGGGTAAAAACCAGCCCATCGGATACGTTGCATTATCTAAATGTCTGTTTAAGTTTTTCGCTTAGCTGATAAAATTGAGTCTTTCTTCAATTGGTAAAATTTTAAAAAAATTGTTTGAATAACGTATAATTTTTCATTCAGGAGAAAGAATACATGAAATGGTAGGTCGTTTGTAATGCCAAAAGGAAGTTGCAGGCAGCAGCATCTATGTACCTGAATACATCCAAATACTTAAAATGTAAAACTCCCTCACAAAGTTTAAGGGCCGTTTCTCGATCAGCTATACGGAACAAATCAGAAACCAATAATTTAATTACTAACAATGTTTCGAAATGACAGAAATATTGCAGCAACTGGAATAAAGCTTTAAAAAAGAAAAGAACGATAATTATTCACGCAAAATTGTTTCTTTTCCACATCACAACGCCATGGCACCATTTTTAATAACAAAATATATGCCCCCTTTCCGAAATTACCACTTTTAAGAGGGCAGTATTTGTCGACATCCCGTTTGGTAATTTTCGCATGGTTGAAATGCTTTCTTTGTCCCCGAATAAGGGCAAATTCGATTACTAACAATCGGTATTGGAAACCATTTAGGGAATTTAATAATAACTTTGATCTTGTTAATAAGTATTGTAATGAGCACCCACTATAATTAGAGTGTACTTGGACGAATAGGGGGTCACGCTGTGATGTGGCGGTAGAGAATCTGGACCACGCCTTCTTTCATACAAGTGTCTTAGTCAGGTTGGACAAGTTTATTGAAGATATCAGGGTTGGCACGCTGCGGGTAAAGTTTATGCTTCTCGATGTGAGTTCTGTCTGTAGCAATGCCGTACCGCCGTTGTCGAATGTTGAAATATGCTGTTTGCTTGCTCGGCGTTATCAGAGTTGTGATATTTGAGACATTTCAGAAAAAATTGTATGGATGCGAGGAGTTCGAATCTTCAAATCTGATTTTCAAGAATCAGCTTAAATTCAAAATTAGGATGGAATGGAGGGGCTTCCTTCCATTAAAATTTGATATAAATTAGTGTGTCTTTCGGGATTATTCGTTAGGAGTGGCATTTTAAATCGGTTAACAATTAGGTTATTGCTTCAACTGAATTTATCAAAGGAAAACCAGTCAAAAATTAGGTTACTTTAGGATTGTTCATTGTCTTTTGTTTTCTTTGAAAGTTTTACTTAGGTAACATAATCAAATTGGCAATTTTATTTCTGCGCAAATATCTTTAGTTTAATTTCCATTCCCTTTCAACGTTAGGTATCAAGAGATATCAATTCACTTGAGTTTGGTATGTCTTTCCTATTTCGTGTGTATCTTTTTCATATTTTTGAGGATTCTGTAAGTGAGTGTGTTTGATTATGTGTTTCGACGAATGAATGTTTAGTATAATTAGATCCAACAATGATTTTGTTTCGTTAACTGATATATCTGCACATTATTAATGGTTGTTATGGAGATAGTATTAGCGTTTTCTATTTTAGTTTCCAGTAAATAGTTTGTTCTACTGTTAATACAAATTTGGTTTACATTTTAAAGATATTATATTCTTCTCATGCCTCACACGAGATTTTTACATAGAGTTGCTAATTAGGACGTCATCGAAATCATTGTGTATTATGGTGGATGTTGTAAGAATTGTAAATAAGAATGTGTTTTCTTTTTGTGTGTATGTAATAATTTGTTACATTTGGGACAGAGATTGTGCCTAGCTCGGTTTCATTGTAAATAGAAGAATATTATCATTTCACTATTCCCTACATTTAGACTTGTTTCCTTTTTTTTGTATTTGTACCAAAATACAATATCAACAATTTAAGATACGCAGTTTACACCTTGATGACAGCAGACACGGAAAAGAAAATGCAGGGTGTCCTACAGAAAGGAGCAAGAAAAGTCCAGATAAAAGAACTAAGCATAAACTTCAAAAAACATGAATATATGATTATTAGCAAAAATAAGAAATAAAAATGCCAACTACATGCCGGAGAAAGTAAATAAAACAAGTAAAAATATTAAATACCAGGATAGCGTTCTGCAGAGGATGGAAAATGCGTCACTGAGATCCGAAGAAGCATGAACATGGTCAAGGACGCATTTCAAAAGTCAAACAGTGTACTCAGAAACAGGAAAATCTCATTAGAAAAAAGAAAAAGAGGGCTGTCCTTCTGTATGGAAGCGAAAGTTTGTCGATCTCTTCAAGAAAGAAGGAGAGGCTCGAGGCAGGAGAAATGTGATTCTACAGAAGGATGCTGAGGATACCATGGTCCGAGCAACTGAGAAATGACAATGTGTTAGAGAACAAAGAGAAAACCCATACTTAATATCAGGAAGAGACAGCTGAGGTTTCTGCGCCATGTAATGTGCAACGAAAGCCTAGATAATATGTTATTCATAGGACGGATAAAAAGAAAAAGTGACAGGGGAAAGCAGCGCGAGATATCTTTGATGGCTCAGCTGGGTTTGGGATAGATACCGCGAGGAAAGAACTTAAGAGTGCATGAGACAGGAGCATGTAGAAGTCCATGATCACCTATGTCCTGAAGTTTCATGGCACATGAAAAAGGCAAAGATATATAAGTCTGGTAGGAACAAAATTCAAACAGATTTCACGGCGAGTTCCTATGCACGACTTAGTATTAAAAAAGAGAACCAACTTTTTTAACTGATACTTGAACATCTAGCATTGGGATTTGTGTCAAGAAGAGAATATGACAAATGAAAAATACATTTTAAAGTAACTGAAAGAAAGAGTTTTAAAACTTTATTTTAATATTTCATATAGAGTGGAAAGTAACACAAAAGATTGTGAATGTAAAATGTTTTAAATTCCATTTAACTTATCTTCACGAACCTGATGAAATGTTATTTCTTCAACATAGAGCGTGACCGAAAAAAATTTAAAAATATAAAAAAATCTACAATTTTTTTTATAAAACTGGGACAACGCAGAGAGATATTTCAAGTTGAACAGTACTTCCAAAAAGACTGGACCGCCCATACACCACAAATGATACTCTAATATAAGTTCATTAAAATCTGACGAAATCAAAATTCTCACTAAAACTAAACATTGTAAAATAACTGCGAACCCCAACTTTTTGGCATTAAATAAAACTCGGTGACTGATATCTCGCTAAACAAATCCCAAACTCAAACTCAAACAGACTAAATTGTAAATTCAGAATGTTTTTTTTTTTTAAATATTTGTAGGATTTATTAAAATATTTATAGGTTCTGATTTTTTTGGTGGAGGATCACCATGTACCAAGAAATCAGAAATAAAGTGACTACGTGATTTTTCAAATTTATTTGGCTTTTTTGATTTAAAGAAATTAATATTTTGCCTGAATTGGAAATTCAACCCAATTCGAACTTTGAGTGACGTGTGGTCGTTGTTCAGGAAGGCTCTTCCATCCATTATTCTTGACTCCGAGTTTCGTGTCTCAAGACTAAAGAAAGATTACACCAATCTGATCATGTGTCCAATTGTGATTTCCGCTGGAGAACCGCCTAGTCAAACATAATCTATATCTCTACTGAGTGCAGTGTTTGTTGGCTCAGTCACGTCCTGCAACGACCTGATGGCCATCATACACAAGTCATCTAACAGTTCGAAACGTCATCTGGAAACTGGTGACGGTCTCGAAAACGCATGCTCTAGAGGTATGTTGTCATGTAAATATAACCCCGTAGGTGTCTTAATCTATGTACAAAAATCTTCAGAACTAGAAGAAGAAGCAAGTCCTCGTGGATTCAAAGCATGTGATTTAAAAGTAACTGCAGCCATCTGTGACAATATAGCTGACCTTCAATTTCTCAATTTCTTCTGATTAAAAAGCTAAAGTGAAATCTGGAGAATTGATTCTTAAATATAATTTTAATAAAACAAAGCATTTCTAAATAAGTGAGAATCTTTGTAAAGTATTATAATATAATCTCGAAATAGCAGGATTACTCACGGAAATGTATGTCCTAAATCTCAAAATTCAATTCTCAATAAGTTCAATAACTATTTATTTCCTTCTTAAAGGTAAATGATATTGACCTTTTAGGCGGTCCTCCATAACTATAGCATGTTGCGAATTCAACTGATGTGAACCGATGAATCTAAAGACAGTGATACGATTCACCGGTGAAATTTGGTGTAATTAGGCAAACAGCCTTTTCTTTCTGCACATTTTAACGATACCGTATTTAGCTCATATATGGAATTTTTAAACAGATATTTTTCAATATTTCTGAGATGAAGTATTGCAATTATCTACATTATTTACATTGTCCGAACTATATCCTTTTTGTTAATCATTTTTCTGCTTATATAGAAAAAATTAAGAACAAGAACTTCAGTCATAAATTAAAAAAATAATCATGCCGAACACGCACACGCCAACATGTTTTTGTGTGTGCGTGTGTGTGATAGCGGGACTGCGTCTAGTCAGATTGATAATTAGTCCTGAATGGTGAAAAAAGTTTCTTTTTATAGAAACAAAAGTATCTCTCTCACCTTATCTTTCTCTCGTGCGCGCACATTTACATTTTTATATTTCTCTCTTTTTTTGTATCTAAATTTCCCATTATTTTTCTGACATTTAATTACTTCGTGCTCCTCTCGTCATTATTTTTTGTTCATGTGAATAAAATACAGAACTTTCGAATTATTTTCATTAAACTATTGATAATACACAATCACCAAATGACGACAACAACCATAAAATCATATGCTTTATCATTTCATTATCACAATAAACACTTAAGGCTTTTTCCAGCAATAAAACACAGACGTGTGACGGTCATATATGTTTCAACTTATCCCTTCTTTTCTGAACGTTTGTTTATGCAGATAAGATAGTTGTTGAAAATTAACTTTCTCTGTCTTGGATGTTTTCAGATTTTGGCTAGATTCCAGCCAAGTGAAGTGATGGTAGTGATGATGAAAAATCTGATCAAATAATTTGAAAGAAAAATTAAATATCATATAAATCAGAAACAGCCGAGAAACAGAAAAAAAAATTTCCTACCTTTTTTATATTTATCATTTGTTTCCTAATTTAAATAAGTTTTTTTTCTGGAAAATGTTTAAATTACAAACACAATCAAATATTGAATCAATGAGAAAATGCTTCCGGTAGAAAATTTTCTTATTAGCTTTCATTGAACCATTTTTTTTATTTTTTATCTTGCAATTTTTTTTGTTCGTTGAAACTAATCAACAATTTGTAGAAAACGAAAAGTAAATATAACATCAAAAATTCCTTTAAATTATTGAGTGGTACTCACCTTCAACCACATATGTTTTACCTAAGTTGTTTATTAGAATCTCTTCTTCCATATCTTTTTACTTCTTCTTCAAAAAATATTCATCTACCAAACATATGATATGATATTACTGGATATCAAAATAAATACATCCAGACTCATGATATATTCATAGAACAACAATACAAAGTAGTCATTAAAATTCACGCACTATGTTTAAAAACAACAAATAGTTTTAATTTTATTATATTTATATTTTCATCAAAATTTTGAATTCTGCAATGGTCTCACTACATACATCATGTGAATAAAGACCTACAGCAGGTTGAGGTATGTTGTTATGGATATATTTCATGTTTCTCCCATAACATCTCTAGCGTTACAAAGACACATTTCTCCATAGCCTGTGGACTGTAGATATTTTATATTTCAGACCGCCCTCGGTCCTTCATCAGAAACGAGTTATTTTTAAATTTGAATTAGAAACGTATTTCACGATAGCGTTCGAATATTTTTTTGTGTTTACATCACGTGGTGTGTTTGTTCACAATATGCGGCACGTCCGTAGAGAAAGTCTGTTTGTTTTAAATAAAAATTTCTTGGAATATCTGAAAACAATTTTAGCTATTGAAATATGTGTAAAGATTCAACACACCTAAGTCCCTATTTAACCCTAGCTTGTGTGTATTTAATTTTAAAATCCAGTATCTTTCTTTCTTTCTGCGTGTGTATGTAGCACTAAAATTGGAGTCTATTAGTAAACATTTGCAATTTTCTAAAGTATGATCAGGTTGATTAAAATGGGCTGCAATTGGGGAGTATATATTTTTTTGTCGTATATTTAGTTTGTGATTATTGAAGCGAAATCTAAAGCTATTACCTGATTCGCCGATATATCCACTGTTGGGGCAAATTGAAGAGAAGAGAAAGTAGATGAAGTTTTTGCTGTCACAAGTAAGGTTTGGTGGGTGTAATTTTATTTTGGTGTTGTGTACAGAGAATGTTTTGTCTGTTATTAAATGTTTACAAATTAAACAGCGAGGCTTCCCACATTTTAAATTCCCTGATAGGTTTGTATTATTTAAATATTTGTTAGAGGTGAGGATCGTTGATAGGTTGGGTGTTTGTTTCTTTGCATTTATGGGTGGTTTATCGAAAATGTCTTTGATGTTTTTGTTTGATTGGAGGTTCCTGTAATCATTTTTTAAATTTTTGATTAGTGTGTAGGAATATTGATTATGGTTAAAAACCATGGGAATTTGGTTGTTATCTTTTCGTTTTTTGTATGTGAGAAATGTGTTACGATCTATGTGGATGGCTTTATGTAGTGCTTCCTTTATTATTTTTATTGGATATTTACATTTTAGAAACTGTTTTGTTAGGTTGTTAATGTTGTTTACAAAATCTGGATGGTCTGAGCATATGCGTTTTATTCTGATAAATGAGCTGTATACGATAGATCTTTTTAATTTGAGGGGATGACAGCTGTTAAAGTGTAGGAATTTATGTTGGTTTGTGGATTTGTTGTATAGACTGGTGGAAAGTGTATGTTTATTTAATTTTACCATGACGTCTAAGAAAGGGACGGATGTGTATGAGTACTCCGTGGCAAATTTGATTGTATTGTGGAAGTTGTTGCAAAAAGTAAAGAAGTTTTTTAATTTTTCTAATCCATGAGTCCATATTAAGAAAATATCATCAATGTATCTAAAATAATGTGATGGTTTGTATTGTGAACTGTCTAGTAACTTTTTTTCTATAATATGCATAAAGATATTGGCATAACTAGGTGCCATTTTCGTGCCCATTGCTGTGCCACTAATCTGTAAATAGTGTTTGTTGTTGAATTTAAAATTATTGTGTGTTAAGATGAAATTTACTAATTGGCATATATCTGTGATTTGGTTGTTAGGTATATATATATATATATATATATATATATATATATATATATGGTTGTTAGGTATATATATATATATATATATATATATATATATATATATATATGATAAAGATTAAGAATTTATAGCAACTAGGAAAATAATAATAGAACTCTAGACGACTACAACAAATATTTTAAGGAGGCAGAGCTGCGTGACTCAAAAGGTTGATTGTTGGAAAAACTTGTGCCAAGCAACATGTCTCTGCACCAAGCCACAGAAGCAAGAGAACACAGTCGGGGCATTCAGACATGTTTCTACAAATGCATCCTCCCGTTATATTTGGTCAATTAACTCTACAGACTGTACCTCTATTGATTATTATGTGTAGGGCTCTCATGAACGAAAGACCAAAATATCTACTTCTAACACCAAAGAAGAAATGAATGTAACTGTTATGCCCGCTATCACCAAATTTAAGATAGAGAACTTAATGCAGGATATTCCGAAATCTTCTAGAGGCTGTGGCGATTGGATTAACGAAATTTACTCTTTAGCATACCAGGAAATACATATTGTGTAAATTTGGTAAATCTATGTTTAAATTAGATGTCCATTTTATTGTCATTACTGCATATGTTAGACAACAATTTTTCAAAGGCAACCTACCTAGGTTTCTCCTAATCGGATCGTCAGGGAGCCAGCCTTACCTGACAATCCGTTTAGGTAGATTCGGCTGGCTCATTAGGTGCTATCAATTTCGCTCTGATTTTTCTTTATTCACGTGATTATATATAATTACACTCGTCTCGAAAACATTCCTCGAAAACTTTCGAACGAAGAAAAATCATGATTTTAAAAAAAGAAAGAGCTTAGGATATGAAATCTGTCAAAAATGTTCGGACAGAAATCAGCACGAAGAACAAAGAAAAAAACCCGAGTCGAGTAACCATCTAACAAAAAGGTAGAGCGAAATTGATAGCACCTAATGAGCCAGCCGAACCTACCTAAACGGATCGTCAGATAAAGCTGGCTCCCTGACGATCCGATTAGGAGAAACCTAGGTAGGTTACTCTGGCTCATTAGGTGCTATTATATATATATATATATATATATATATATATATATATATATATTCTATGTTCCTAATTGATATGTTAATTTCTGATGGAACACATTTTTGGATTTCAGCACTGCAGTACATAAGATCAAATTATCTATATAGTATTGAAACGCTGCTCTTTACATCAATCTGTAGTTATCTTCGTATTTGGTGGCATTAATTCGCATGAAGTTAAGTATCTTAAACATTCTAATGTTATTGACCTTCCTGTTATTCCAACTTTCAAGTTTTTCTTTTGCTCAAACTGTTACTGATTTTGTGGATTCCCGTACTCAGGAACCTGCTTTTTTAACTGATTTTTCCTTATCACTTCACTTAGTACATTTTAAGCTTGCCACTGCCCTATTGAAAATTCCTGACAAGCTAGAGCATTTAATGATATTTAACACAGATCATCTATTGTTTTCTTCGAACATCCTATTAATAAGCCCTATATCCGTTACTTGACTGCAAAATCTGATTCACTTTGTGGTATTCTTCGAGATATCTTATAGAGAGACAATTTTTAACATCATATTATGAAATACGCCAGTGAAGTGTCGTCTTGGTTGAATGGCAGTATAGATGGATCCATCTTTCTCGGTAATACCAGATTAAGCCTCAATCCTGTCCAAACAAGTTTTTCTGCTTTAGCCGACAGGACTATTTATTTTCGATTTTATCAGCGAGTCAGTTCCCATCACAACAAAAGCTGCCTATATTTGGTACTATGTAATTAATGTAAACGTATTATTGAAGGAGCCAAGTCTTTGTTTACTGAGAGAATGAAAAACACTTTTTAATCAAACAACTTTGGTTCCCACGATTACTTTCGTTTCTGTAATAATTTATTGAATAAAAGTATGCTTACATTCCACCTCTATTTACTAAATTTGAGATGCTCAAATCTTCTGTTAATAAAATGGAGGGTTTCCTACGTTCACTTTAAACTCGACTCTTGACATGTGTGAAAAATCTGGTTTAACTTTTTGCTTAGAACCGAGTCTCATTTAATGTATTCAGATATCATCTCTAAACTGAACCGGCACAATGCAGAGGGAACTAATGGTATCTCTGTTGTAGTCATTACTCAATGTGCTCACGAACTAGCTCCTGTTCTTGCTAAACACTATAATAAATGTCTCGTTCCCTCTTACTTTCCTGTTTGTTGGAAACATTCATCTGTTGTTTAAGATTTTAAAAGTAACTTTCCAAAACTTCAAATATTACCTTGTTAGACTTCCACATTCTGATTGGCAAAATACTAGAGTCTAATATATGCTGAATTATTGAAGACTCTCCCAACGCAAAGCCTTCTTTCAAACAAGCACAATGGCTTCTGATTTCAAGGACAAATGATTGCTGATTATTTTCAAGCTATATCATTCTGGATATGTACAGCTGTCCTTCAGGGCTCTACACTTGATCATCTTTTATTTTTTAAATTTCCATTAAACACCATACCAATTACATTAGCTCTTAAATCAGTATCTATGCTGATAATGCATCAATTTACTTCTCCCTCGATATTAAGTCTGATCAGTTCGATAATGTTGCCAGCTGATCTAAAAACGTCAACTGTTTCTGGCGAACTGGGCAAATAATTTATTTTTAGTCTTAACGCCCCTAAAACAAAAAAGGTTTTCTATCATCTGTGATTCCACCTCCTACCCTTTATCAGTTTGAATAATACTAAACCGCAGAATCATCAGTCGTTTCTCCTTCTCACCTTAATATTTTCGATTGACATTAGGTAGAAAAGTATACTAAAACCATTGCTAAGCCAGCTGATAATAGAGTTGGTTCACTATGTTGTGCTCGGCAATATTTCACGCCGATTCTGTCTTATATATCTATCAGTCAACCTTGAGTTACTAGAATATAACTACCATAATACGCCTACCCAAATTATCTTCAATACTACTGCAACGTATGTTCCGGTACTTCTGCTATTTATTAAGAGATTCTTGATAAAATTCAAAGAAAAATTAGAAATATTATTTGTTCTGATCTAGTGATTCGGTTTCAGACATTTTTCCATGCTTCCCTGTGGCTTTTGACAAATGCGTTCATAGTAGTTATTCGGATGACCGCTTCTTTATCATACCATAATTTTATCTATTTAATCTCACTAATTGATCCAGAAAGCAAGGTGTCTGATTGTGAGTTTGTGAAGATCATTAAACCACCTCTTAATTGCTGTTTTTCTCAGGTTCACCCTGTTAACATCTGCTAGGGTCCAAGCTATGGGCAAATAGTTAACCCCCTAAATTGGGGTCAAACTACAATGAATGTATAAAAATACACTTTCATATATATATATATATATATATGCATAAAAATAGACTTTTATAGAAAAATATATATTTTTGAAGTAAAAATATTACCATCAATACAGTTTTTAAGAAACAATCATTAACATAACACATTTTTAAAGAAAAAAATATTCTCAGCAAAACATTTTTGAATACAAAACTAGAAGATATTTTATGTTTTCTAAAATAAAAAAGACTACTAACAAAAATGTTCATTGAATTCTGACTAAATCAACCTTCTCACTATGACCGAATATTAAAATCGTATCTTATAACACCACCGTTTTGTCATTAAATAACCCACAGATGTTGATATGACGTTAAACAAAACTCAAACTGAAACTCATCACGACTTGATTGGCAAAAAGTTCCCATAAATTTACACTAGCATTACCTAGATACAACCGTATTTTCTTCTAAAAGATAACATTTTTTTCACGGAATTTGCTTGTGAAAAACTCCTCACGTTCCATGCATTCCAAGCAACTTTGATATTGAAAAGTTTAAATGGAATGTCAATCGTTACCTATTGACTTCCTGATTACACTTCTATTGATTTTGACACTTCCATTTTCTAATTTTTAAACATCTAATAACAATCTGTGTCTTAATGGCGTTAATACCAGACATAGAGTCAATTCAATTATATATATACATATATCACACAATTAGTACACACTAATAATTTGACAGTCCTCTGTATAAATGATTTAATTCGATTGCTCGATATTTCGTAGGGGATTATATATAGTAATATTTTTATTGTAAGTTTATAATCAAAGCATAGGTTGCTACAGCATAAGAGTCGTGGTTTTTCGGAAATATCTTATTAGCATCTCGTCTGGCAGTGAAGTCACTGCATGACGAGGCGCTAATAAGATAATAGGCTAAAACAAGAAAACAATATAAGATACAATAGGCTTATAATCTTATAATATATATATATATATATATATATATATATATATATATATATATATATATATATACACACACACATTCAGATTTGGTGTAACAGTGTAAGATACAAAATTAAAAAATAATTTGATAAAAACCGTAGAGGAGGAAACGCGTCGGTTAAGTACTCTTTTCCTCTTGTCAATATTTAATTCATACACACAGACACACACAGACAAACAGACAGATAGAAGACGCACAGACACAACCTCACATACACACACACATACACACATAGATGTATTATTTAAAAATTAATATTCTTCGCGAAACAGTAACTATACCCTAAACTTAAACTGAAGGCATACATTCTCTCATACATTCTATCATAAAAAATTTTAAATAATGTGAATGTTGAATTAGTAAATAGTAAGCATTCAAATACATCGGTAAATTTAAAATAGAAAACACAATATGGGAAATAAAGAAATTAGACATATAATAATCTTCGCTAGGAGTAAATTTTCCCAACACCTAAATTCATAGAAAAAACAAATGTTAACCTAAAGACTCGTGTCACGTACTTAAACATACTTTGCAACTCAAGATTTCACATAGATGTCATATCCAAGACACTCGGATAGATATATACTGCCACTTTTATAAAACATTATTCTCAGTTCAAATATTCAAAATGGCTTCAAGTAAATGAAGACAAATTTCTTAAGGATGACCATAAATATTGGAATCTTTTGATTAGCGTTATTAAATCTTAAAAACAGAACTCTACAAAATAACGTAACCCGCATTCTTGAAGATATTCAACTGCTGCAGCAAATGATGTTATTACTATATGGAACAAAAAAAAGATCACGATATATTCAATAGTTTTACGTTTCATACGAATTGAAACAACATTTAGGAAAGACACACGTCAATAAGAAATAGTGTAATAACTGTTAATAACTTTGAGGAAGTATTTTAATATTATTTTTTATTGATTTCAACTGATAGTAGCAGTGGCTTTACTGATAATGCATTTCAGAATGTTCATTTTATTTTTATAAGGAGGCAGCTAACAGTACAATTATTATTCGATATAATTCATCTGTTTGTCACTGGCGGTAACTGACCAAATGTAATTCAGTTTACTAAGGAATTGTATGTCTATTTTTATCAGAAACAATCCTCTCATACGCGGCGATCAGAGGCCTTAATATATTGGTCAATGAGAAAAACAACTTTCATTGATGTGAGCAATAATCAACTGTATTCAAAAATTCCATAATTTCACAAAATTTTCTTTAATTAAATCAAACCCTTAAAACTTAAACCTGGTATTTACTGTTGAGAATATGCGCAACTCTATTATATACATTTATTATTCAAAATTTAAATCTTTACATTTAAATTATTATTATTATGTTGTCATCTTTCATCATATTTGTATTTCTGCTATGGTCGCACTACCTACCAAGTGTGCGGGAAGACCTAAGGCAGGTCGTGGTGTTTCGTTATGGCTCCATTTCATGTTTTTTTTCTATTTCCTCTATCATCCCTAGTGTTACAAGACAATTTTTTCGATATTTCTTAAGCTGGGGTTTCCAGGGATTCATTCACTGTGTCGTTTTGTTTCTTTTTTTATCATTCCAAATGCACCTACTATCACTGGCATGATTATTGCTTTCAATTTCCACATTTTCCCTATTTCAATTTCCAGGTTTTTATATTTTGACAGTTTTTTGAATTCCTTGGTTGCTATGTTACAATCCGCTAGACAAGCACTATCAATTAATAGGCAATTTTTCTTTCTGGTTTTTAACAATAATGTCCGGCCTATTTGCTTCAATTTTTCTTCTTCTTTTCCTTCTTCTTCTTATTCTTCTTCTTCTTTTATTATTATTATTATTATTATTATTATTATTATTATTATTATTATTATTATTAATATTGATGTTTCTTTTCCTCCTCCCTGTACCTTCAGTATTCTACCTCAAAATTCTTCTAATACATTACATTCTACCTCAAATATTACTATCCATTGTGTTCTAGATATCTAAATCTCTATCCTAATTCTTGTTATTTTCCTTATGTATCCATTTAGTACGTAAGATTAGTTCCATGTTCACACCCACAATCTATGGAGTTTTTAGACTCCTTTTACATAATCCCATTACGGTGCATACTTCAAGAAATGATCCAGGATTCACATTTTTTATCATGATTGATATTAAATAGTTAACCTTTTATTTATTGAAATTGTCCTGCTTGATATTACTTGATTTAATTTTATTTTTTCTTATTAAAAAGGCCATTCAAATTGCTGAAATATGTCCCAAACATTAGAAATTCTGTATTTTTATTTTACATAGGTAATACGGATGTCAGTGTTGGACTTTTCTGCTTGCTGACAGCCACACATTCTGTTTACTTAGAAAATAAATGGTTAATATTTTACCCCAAATTACTTTTCAGTGATTTGTTTTACAAATAAAAATATCGCTTTCAAAATTATACGCGTTTGTTATGGAATACTTTTTTCCCTAATCTAATTTTACAAGAACTGGAAAAAGAATTTCCTTTCTTACTATGAAATAAGCAAAAAAGTAGGCCTTGGAACTTCTGTCTACAATAGGATGCGTCTTAACAATCCTAACCTCAAGGAACGCGAATATAAAAAGAACAATTTTACATGATTATCTAGTTTAAAAGATTTTTGCATGTTTTTGCCATGTTCAAAGCGGATGAGTAATTTTAACAGCTTGCTCTAAATTTTCGATACTGAAGATGCAGGCACGAGTGACGAGAAAGTAAAATCCATGTAAAATATACTTTCAAATTACTTTTATGAGACTCACATTTTTCAGACTTAATTAAAATCACTTTGGAATTGTTTCTCGCAACTAATGCACATTATGTCGACATTGAAACTGTGGCGTGCAGGGTGGACTGCGTGTTCTCAAACGAGATTAATCAAACACAATCGAACAGAATAGAATCGAATTAGATAAAACACCTTAGCGCCTAATTGGTCTCCATAGCTAAAAGGAAGGCGCCTTTTGATGTAAATTGGTAATGACTTCGCCAGCAAAAAGAACGAATAAAACAAATGTGTGTCAATATATATGTATAGATGTGTGTGCGTGTGTTTGTGTATGTTTGTGGATGGAGGGGTGCGTAGGTATGTGCGTATGTGTTTGTGTGTTGCAATTGCTGTTTGTGCCTGTGTTTGTGTGTGTGTGTATGTGTAGGTGTGTGTATGACTAGAAAGTAAATAACAGAAATACACATGTAATTTAAACCGTCAATAAACTGGGATGTCAACACAGAAACAGACACCGACTAATATATGCGATTGTTCTTACACAGAATAGTAAAAAATATAAATGATCATAAGAAAAAAATTTAACATTTAATACGGGATTTAATATAAACACACACACACACACACACACACACACACACACACACACACACATATATATATATATATATATATATATATATATATATATATATATATCAACAGCTAACTTGTGAAATTCTCCAGGAGTTTTAATTCCAAGTTTTTTAAAACAGTAATGTTTTAACAGGCTATGGACGTAATAAACATTTTTATTATGTTTTTATAATTTCAAACTAATATTTATTAGAAAAGCTTACCAATACATTATATATATATATATGAGTTATTTTTAGCATAGAATAGAGATGACCACCAGTTTGGGCTTTTTATATTTCAATGACCTAGGGAAAAGTTATATGTTTCACTATTTATATACAGGCATACACTGAGACACGCACATATTTCTTTCGTAATGCTGAAATGACTGTGTGAAAAAAAACTCTTTGTTTACGTCTAGTTGATAATTTATTTAAACTTTCATAGTTCATACATCCGCTAAATAGAATTGTTTTAGGTTTAGGTCAAAGGCCTATGCAAGATAATTTTGCAAATTTTTGTTAATTGCGTCAATGACTAAGTAACACGTTTAAACTCATCTTTTTAGATATATCTAAAAACATATCTGGTTAAAAAAATAAATTTCGTTCTGAATAGTCTTTTAATTAAATGAATATGTCGCAAAATATGTACAATCGTATTTGTTTCCTTTCATTGATGCAAAATGAATTGATTTTATTGCAATTTTCTGATTACTACCACGCGAAGAACTAATTCAGTCTTTCTTCATCATCACAATTTAATAGAAAACATATCGTATGTCTGACAATAGGACAGAAACGGCCATATTATGAATATCTCTCTTGTAGTGGAATTAATAATCCAGATACAGAGCAAAAGAAAAGACCATATAGTCTCATATTTAGCAACAATACAATGATAATAATATTAATAATATTAATAATAATTATGATAATATATATATATATATATATATATATATATATATATATATATATATAATTTATGGTTAAGATATTTTTTCACTTGAGTGATCTCGTGAAAACAACGATTTCGACAACGACGAACACAAAGACATCTCATAAAAATGTAATCTTATGTTCATCGTCATCGTCAGTAATGGTTGTATGGAGAAGGATGTAGCCAGGGTGATATTGCGCACACGCATGTGTTGGTCTGGTATTGTTAACAAGCGTGTGTCCTCTCTTTCTGTGTTTCTCTCATTCTCTCCATATGTGTGTGTGAGAGAGATAAAAAGAGAAAGAATGAGTGTGATAGAGAATGAGTGCGCACGCGCGTGTGTGTAATTTCTTCTCGTTTTCTTTCCGGCCAGAAATCCCACATTCTTCTTCTATGTGCCCTGTCCCTTCAGGACGTACGCGATCATGGTTCTCCACGTCTCCATATCCCTTGTGTTTCTTAGTATGTTTGTTCCTGTTACACCTCACAACCCCCGTTCAATCCCTAATTACATAACCCTAAATTCCTAAATATTTTTGCTTTTTGATGTTTTTACTTAATTGACGACATCGTATTTTTTTGGTTATTTTCATTCAAGCCTTTGTCTTCCCTTGTGTATTTTGCCTTTCATGTTAGTCATATTTTTCTTTGATATTGCCTGTTTTTCTACCTTTGATGTTGCACTTTGTCACCACCCTTCATGACAGGAATACATTTTTATCAATCTTATTTTTACAGGTCAAAATATATTGTATAATTAAGAATTTGTTCAGTTTATCTTTTCTGAAAATGAATCTCACGAAATTTCGAAACTCGTGTATATTAATACTATGATTTCTGAAGCGATCTGAACTTTATGCAAGCTTCTTAAACTGTATGAAATATTCTGGGACGTATGTAAGCATTTTAGGTACATCTAGAATCTTGTGGATCTTTCTAAAAATTCAGGAAATAATTGTTGTGGGTCTATCGTAACAAAACAACACGAGAGTATAGGTGTCACTGGACTATTATCCTGCAATTCTTTACACCAAACAAAAATATTTCTCGTGTCATGGAACGTCATAACAACGAAATGTAGACAACTGTAAAAAGTAATTCAAGAGAACGCCCAAGACGATTACGGACACGAACATGCCCAGAAAATGTAACGATAAATTAAATCGACTGTATGACTATCAAAAATGGATTTATGAGTAGAGTTGATTTTCGTAGCGAGTACGGAAAAGAATATATATATGCACACTAATGATGAAAACCCTGAGATTGAAAAAGCATAACGCAGTAACCCGATTGCAATACAACAGACACGTAAACGACTCGGGTCTGCAGGATAAATATACAGAGAGTGTGAAAAGAAATTGCGAGGGACAAATTGGAAAGTGAAACTCGAAGTGTGCCGTTAGCAATTACCATCATCCCGGAGAACAAAAGATTTAGAAGGAAATTTGAGCTGAGAATTGATGAGATTCTTGTTATGATGCAAAGTAGACGGAAACAATTCGCAAAAAGATTTAAGGGGACAATGCAGACAGTCTAAGAAACATAGGCTTTCGGACAGATTTGCAGAAATGAAGAAAATGACAAATAAGGCATATATGGATAAAAGGTGAACTAACAAGACAAAATGCATGTCCGGAAAGAAGATGCAACGAATGCAATGACGGAACACCCATATTTCTGAAATAAAAATACCTCAGCAATTGGAACAAAAATAAGGGAGATGTCTTCCACGACAGTTCAGTGTAATCAGCAATACACGTAATACTAACAGAAATATTAAAAACTGAAATTTTGAATCTACACTGGACAAATGAACATAAACAAAGCAGCAGTAATGTCCTTAAGTTGTTGACAGTCTTGGAAGAATTTGGTGTAGACAAGATCACAGAAAGAATAAATTAAAACTACAGCAATGGTAATATCATCGAATACCTAAGTGGATAAATTGATATGGCACTGCTTAAGAAGCAATGTTCAAAATGATCTGAAATTCATCGAACAGTCAGCTTTATTAGTGACATAATAAAAATCATTATCTGAAATTTGATGAATAGTGAGCGGAGAAGAATCTGGCCACAGATAAAACTTTTACGTTGAAGGTTTATGAAAGACACCCTGAAAAGCAGCACAATTTAAGCTCATAATGTTATCAGAAAGAGCAATAAAAATGCAGGATTACATGTACTTCTAATTTATAGACTAAGGTAAAAAATTTCGAAAATATCTTACAAGGACATTACAAAGATGTCCGGGCTATCACGACATATACGGGAAATACATTATTATTATCAAAAAATTATACTGGCAGCAAACAACCTCTATACGTAGAGGAAATGAATACAGTTGATATGCAAAACTAAAAATGGGTCTCAGAATAGTATGTGTCTTCTCACCTCATCTATTCAACCGGCATAACTAAAGAATTCTGAGAGAAATAGTATTACTGCTAGGATTCATCATTGGCAGTGAAATCTCAACAATGACATAAAATAAGATACGCAGATGACAAAGTTGTGATAGTGTGACACGATAACTAGGCGTATATTAAGGTGCTTTGTACATTATGTATTTTTTATAATAGATTAAAATAAAAATGGTTAAGAAGAGAAAACAGTTTAAACACATATTTAACAAAAGTGAAAAAAGAAAAGGAAAAAATAAATAAATAAACGCTTTTTCTTTTATGAGGAAAATTGTGAAAGAGACAAGGGTATCCGATTACTGTTTTAAATCCTACCACTCTTCCGGTAAATATTTGACTCAGTGATTTAATGTGATAAAGAGATAAGTTCAGGAAATAGAGTTCGGGAGGTGGGTTTTCGAATGACCAGGTCAAAGGATGTCTTTTACTGTATCTTGACCACACATTAAGAATTTTCCGGCAGAAGCTTTATTAAGATAAAAAAAAAGCTAACTGAAATTTCAGACTTACAGTCGCCAATGTTTATCACCGGTGGTCTAAAGCATTTCCGCATTTCCGGATTTCCGGAACAATTTTAAATAAATTCAGGTAATTTTTCCGAGTCAGATCAGTAGAGTAGAGTAGAATAGAGTAGAGTGAGAGAGTCAGTTAAGTTAGTCAGCCATTTGAGTGAAGTGAACCTCCGTTCGTCTTGTTTCGGTCGGTTCGGATTTCTTGATCTCCATTAATGAGAGTTAGAGCTGTGTGCCACATTCGCCTGCCCCAACCGAAAACTCATCCAAGTTGTGAAAGTTCTTTCCTTATAGTTCAATCCTGCACCCCCAGCTTGAGGCTCCGACATTTTCAACAAACTCCCGGCAAACATAACAGCGTGGAGAACGGCCGCCGGAGAAAATGTTCGGACCAGTTCGTTGGGGTGTTACAATATCAAGGAAGGTTAATATACGACGTTCCACAGAAGGTAGCAAGAAATATTGAGAAAGAACTCAAAGTAAACTACAATAAAAATGAGTGCATGATTATCATCAAGATGAGAAGCCAAAACAACTAGCTACAAATCATTGATAATAAATTCAAACAAGTGCTGAAATATTGATACAATGGCGGACGGAAAGTGCGACACTGCGAACCGAAATCCGATTGGCACGGACAATTACGCATTTCAGAAGCTAAGCAAAGTAATTAGAGACAGGAATGTTTAATTGGAAACAAGAAAAATAGTACTGTTTTATGATGTATGTCCTCCTATATGGCAGCGAATGCAAGATAATCTCTTCAAAGATGAAAAAATGATTCGAAGAATCATAACTTTGGTACTACAGAAGAATGCTTATAGTGCCATGGACCGAATATGGAATCAATTTCAAAGTATTGGAGAGTATTAATTGATAAGAAAACTTGTAATTACCATCAGCAAGAGTCATCAAAAGTTTCAGTAACATAAAATCAGGAAGGAGGGATTTGAGAATATAATACTCACGGGATCGATTGAGTAAAAGTGAGACAGGGTAAATTAACATGAGACATACAAGATAGGTTTCAACAATTAAATGTCGTAGCAGGGTTTGGCAGAGATTCATCTTCTATATGCCCTGTCCTTTCAGGACGTAGGCGATTATGTCTTTCCACGTTTCCATATCCCTGATGGCTCTGAGCAGGCCTTGTGTTACACCATGCAACCCTCGCTCCGTCATTCACCTGATTAGGCCCTTCAAATATGTTACCCTTTGCTTTCCCCTATCTCTTTTTCCCTCTATCTGGCCTGTTAGTATCAGGTTCTCCAAGCCCTCCTTCCTCATTGCATGTCCCAGGAACTTCAGTTGTCTCTTCCTGATGCTCAGTATTAATTTCCTTTTTAATTTCATCATTACTAAGACATCATCATTGATCACATGCTCGATCCATGATATTCTCAGAATCCTTCATTAGATCCACATTTCAGTTGCGTCAAGGTTTTCCTTCATCTTTGATGATATTGTCTAGAATTCAGCGCCATATTGAAGTACAGACAGTACGTAGCAATCCAGTACTCTCTTCTTTGTTTCTAGTGAAGTTGTTCCGTTACTTAATACCTTACTCAACTTCTGAAATGCTTCATTTGTAATATAACAATCTGGCCCCACCCGAGGAAGGCTGATGCAAGCGAGGGTGTTTCCGGTCGTTGAAAGGAACGGATGTCGTTTGACCTTATTTCCGGCAGCAGCGGAAATAACTACAGAGGCAAACAGAACAGGTGTCTCTGAGAATTACGTGGGCGTGCGTGGACGAGGCAAAACCGGAAGAAAAAGTCCCGGTTCTGGAAGATTATAAAAAGACCTCGGCACACGGATTCGCCAGTAGACGAGCAACAGAGATCGGCCGGTGAAGAGAGACACAACAGATAAGACTACACTCCCGTCAACCCATTAGAAGCGCGATCTCTCAATTCTCTGTTCCCTATTCTACACGGTTCATCGTCATTAATAAAAATATAACTTTATATTTTTATATATATGCGTGTTTGTTGTTTGTCGATATATAGCACATTCACTATACCAATTCGCCTTCGGATCTCTGTGTCGCAATTTCCGTCTTCTGTTATAACACTTCCCAGGTATTTAAATTTTTTTTGTTACTTACTTCAGCTACCTTCTGTAGGAAGTCTCGTAGTTTCCTTTCTGTGCCTGCTATCAGCACTGTATCATTTGTGTATCATAGCTTGTTTACATTGTGGCCTGCGATTACGAATCCAGGCATAGCTTCTAGGCTCCTCAAAACATTCTCGCTGAACAAGTTGAACAGATCCAATGAAAAGACACATCCTTGTTTTACACCCCTTTCTATCTTTATATATCTACTAAATTCATTACATGTCTGTATGCAGACGGTTTGCTGCCAGTAATGTTTATCTATTACTCTCAAGTTTTTCTCAAATATCCCTAGGATGCCGAGCCTCGCCATCTCTTCTTTGTGGCATATTTTGTCAAACGCCTTCGCATAATCAATAGAGCACAGGTATAAGTCCTTCTTCATTTGTATTGCCCAATCAGATAGCATCCTATTCATAAATATGGCATTACTTGTTCCTGTGTCTTTAACAAAGCAACATTGTTCATGTCTTATCACTGGCCTGTTTCTGCTTCTCGCTGTATTCATCAGGTTTCTGACGATCAATTTTGTTATATGGCTCATTAAACTGATGGTTCCGTGGAGCTCGCACTTGTTTGCTTCTGGCTTCTTGGGTAGTGCTATGGAGATAGACCTGCTGATGTCATCTGGTATTACCCCACTATTATAAATTTCATTTATTATTTCAGTATCTTTTTCTATAGCAAATTCTTCCAGGGCTAAGAGCAGCTCTTTGACTATGCCGTCTGGTCTAGCTGCTTTGTTCCCGTTTCAGTTTGGCTACTGATGATTCCACTTCAGACTTTAATATTTCAGGTCCGTCCTCATATTTGCGTATTACTGGTTGCTCTCTCTTGTCTTGGAAAAGATCTTCCCATTTTCCTCTTTCTCCAAAATGATTGTTACAAAGAGCAAAAGTGTTGAGACCAACAACTTATAATGGTAGGTGTCCTTTATGATCGCCTACGTCTGAAATGACATGTCATATATGGATAAGATATACACTGGTTTGGTGGTCATTTAGATAAGGGAAAGCTGAAAAATGCGATTTGTTTTTGATCAAATATTCTTTTAGTTTCATAGTATATAAGCTTCTTGACTTAGCATCGCTGATTGATTAGCTAAATGGAAAGTAAACAAAGGATACCAAATAAAATCCAAGTATTGGTCCATATCTGTTATTCGGAGCATCAGTCAAATGCAGTAAAAATTATATGAAGGAAATAACTAAAGTAGTAACAAGATAATGGCAAAAGAAATCCAATTTATCAACTCATGTTCAGCGAGCAAAACTGGGACAATCGTTTAACACCTATGAGAATTGATGAAACGAGGGAAATTTGATTCATGAAATACAATTTTTCACATACAAACAAATAAAGGACATGGATTTGGTATTTTTGAGAGACTGTTTGATAATTCAATTTTCCCTATCATGTTGCGAAATAAAGTCGTTTTGAACTTGTTAGTTGCCATATCCTTTCGCACAAATACGGGTGTTTGACCAGCTTCTATCCTATGCTCGGAGTCGTTTCTGATCTTCGTCAAAGCTCTTCCTGATGTCGTCAGTTCACAAATATGCGTCTGTGCAGATATGCTTAAAACTTACTTCCATCACAATAGTTAATTTACCAAGAGTGACAAAGTAAACCGAATTGATTCACTAAAAAAGATTCCGAAGTAAGTGGTAAGCAATCGAATGAGCACCTAACTATTCTGGCAGCGAGGAAATAGAAACAAACGGAAAATAATGAGAGGTAAGACGTACATGGTGGACGTCACAGCCCTATACTTCACGGACAAGAGCCGCCAGGTAAAAGTCCAGACAACCGTTTCGAACTTTGACTGCACTTGCGACTAATGCTTTTTTAGCTGGAGCCCGGGCAGTCCCACACTCCAAGAATGCGGAAAAATCCGCCAGTCTAACTAAAGCCTGCAAGAATGATTCCCTGCCAGCCACTTTTTCCTAAACCCAGAATACATGATTTGATAAATATTGTCTCCCGTGACATTCTCGTAACGTTTAAACGCCCTCTGTTACACTTAAATGTCGCCGCAGTACGACACGAAAAGGGACACGTCGTCGGCATATGGGGAATGCTTGTCTCGAATATCAGCAGGGACAGCGATACCACGTACCGCCTACTGCGCGTACTTTTCATCAGCCAGCGAAGAAGAGGCTTTAACTCAAAAGAGACATCCCTGATGAATCTTTTGAGAAGAAAGCGAAAAAAGTTTACCACCTACAGATGAAACGATCGTCATGTACTGATGGTCAATCTAGAGAAATTCTTGGATTAATCGATTTTATTCATTGTAGCTTGATTGTCGTTTTCCACGCCGTCTAGTATCGTGTGGAGCATATGCAAGTTGCTCTGAATTGGTCGGCTCTTCACAGAACAATATGATCGGGTCACAACTGGATATTAGCAGTCTTTAAATCTTATGCTTCTTTGTTTTAAATAGCGCGAGCACACACCTCAAAATTCGGTCGGAAAGAAATCTGGAAGGAACCAGTCATTGAACATGGCAGAAAAGTTTGGAACAGTTATGTGCGACAGCTTTTAGTACAATTTGTAAAGTAAACTATCAAGTTCCGGATACCTGTCTCTGTTGAACCTCTTAATGTTAAGTAGACTGTGCCCTCTCTAATCTCACAGTCTCAGCTATCCGCTTCAGTTGGGAAAAGCCAAGGAAAGTCATTCAAATAGCAGTGAAATAAAATGCCAAATAAAATATCCTTGATTGACAGTTTGCTTCACCGGGTATTGAGAACCCAAATGTAAGGAAGGAATCCTTAGCGGATTCCTTGTGCGTTTCTGCTAACGTTTCTTTTCCTCTTCGTTAGATATACTGTTTAACAAATTGGCTTTGGTAGCCGTTCACTTCTGAGGTTGCCTAATTTAACCTATCTCTTGGGATTCCGCATGCCTACTTCCAGTGTCCAGGCATTATAGATCTAGGACATAGCCCCATCTGGTCATCAGAGTCTATGCTCTGAATAGCATAAATAATGGAACGGTAGATAATCTAGCTTGTACTGAACGACGATAATTTTTTGCATTATATACAGGGAGCGGGGTAGACGAGCCATAGCAGTAGAAGAGGTGTGCTTCAATATTTTCTAACGAAACAGAGGTGGGTTAGCTTCTACCAAGCATTTTCTGCCCTGCTTCGATCTAAATTCTTTTTCTTTGGTGGAAATTTTTAATCCTTCTCCTCCTCTTTCTCTCTTCCTCTTTTCAGTGAGGAGGATAAGAGTGGACGAGTATCTGCTCATATAAATAAATTTACCTGCGCTAAATCAAGTGTTTGCTGATATTGTCTGCACTGCTGTTGCTTTGGATCATGTAAATCCGGCTGTTGATTGTGCTGCAAATGTTTCTCCTTTCACCGCTGTTGACACTGCAATTTTACTTGTTCGCACCGCTCCTCTATTTTGGGCGCCTTCTGCCTCTGCTACAAACCATTGTGTAATTGTGCTTTATTTGTCGTTCTCCGATGCGGCTGTTCGTTTCTGCGATGTTTCATTTAGTGTTGAGACATCCTGATATGTTGGGGGGCTTGATTTTTCCCATCCTCGCTAACTCCATTCATGTCTGAGACGACCCCCCCCACCCGACTGCTTGCAACGAAGTTGTTTCTTTGGATATTGCTAGCGTTGCTGGATACATGGATGTACTTTCTGGTGCAATGGACATCGACTAAGAACGACAAATCCGGGAGCCGAGTTCAAATTCAAGCTGAATTCCTTGCCTCCCACTTACGCACAAATACCCTTGGAAAAGGTATTAATCCGACTCTTCCCTCCATTTATGGGTTAAACAATAGGACAGATTGGGTTCAATAGCCTTGGCTGACAACCAATCTACCGCAGAAAGCAATGGCAACGTATAGCGGGATAAACTTCTGCCATGTCTTTTTCGAAACATGATCGCCCAATAAGTGTATCACGAATGGCAAATAACTGACTGCTGGATACATAGCCATTTTCCTTTCAGATCACGCCTTTGACAAGAGCATGACTGCACCACAGGAACAACAATGGAGACAATAAACCTTCCTCTATTCGTTTATTAAGTATGTCATGGATCTCCAAGAATCATTTCTGATTTACGGTCACTTCGAGACTGAAATCTCTAGTAGGTAACCCAGTAAAAAGCATGAAAATTTTGCTAAAAAGATTCCAACACAGCCTGTTACGTGGCACCGCTGTACCTTAGTCCTTGTAGGCTGATTGGGCTTGTAATCTGTTTGAAAACGATATGATTTCTTATGCAGTATATGTCAGCTTTTTGGCCACTCGAAAAAATTCTCACATACCAATGGACCGTTTCTTTGCTTTTTATGTAAATCTTTGTATTTCCTTATATGTACAGGTTTGTATTGTAGACTCATTTCTCAAATTAAAACACTTCTCTTTTGACTCAATTAGATTCTACACCGTTGAAGTTGTAGGCGATGACATTACCGGTGTTACAATTGTCTGAAGATACTCGACCAGTATAGTTGTCAATTAACAACAGGACACCAAATAGCAAGACTTCGACAAAGAGTTCACAAATAACAAATAATAATGGATAAAAAGAATAATATTAAATATAAACATGACCAATTATAAAAGCTAAGTTTTATGTAAAATACCACATGTCTAAAAATAAATAATTCTACTGGGAAACGATTGCAAGAGAATTCTAACTTCTGCTTACATTGTAGTCAACAGCACACGATTGCCTTCTTTAATTTTGTCTTAGCCAAAAGAAATAACCATACTGTAATTTGATTTAACTTAGTCCAAATAAGTCAAGACTAGATGTCAAAAGGCTACATTCTGTTTCAACATACATGCCTTTTTATGCCGACTACTTTATCTTTCTGTCGTATTAATTTTAATTTGACTTGCATATATTGTTTGTTTCTTTGCTTGATATTATATTGTTTTGCCTGTCATTTTTTCTTCTTATTGCAAACATTGTAAATTTTGTGTGTTAGAGAGTTATCTTATTCATTTTGCATTTTAACATGGCTACTGACTTCAAATACCGCATACATTATATATATATATATATATATATATATATATATATATATATATATAGAGATAGATAGATAGATAGATAACGTAGAATACTTGGTATTCTGATCAGGTAAATTCCGATAGAGACGAACTCAAAAGAATTTAATCTTACATTCATGTATTTAATTTAACACCGGCGAAATAATTATTACCAATGAAATTGTAGAATATCTAAAATAAATATAACAATATATAACAATATATATATATATATATATATATATATATATATATATATATATATATATATACATCCAAACAACTTCATAGAATAATTAGATTAAAAAGTTATATTTCCTTCGGGAACATAACCAAAGAATATATCTTTCCTTTAAGATAAAAAAAACAAAACAAAACAGTCCATGAATCGAAAGGGTGGTTCCTTTCACGGATATCTTAGTGAATATAATTACCAATACCTCCTTTCATTATCATAAAAATAAATATCAAAGATATCTGAAACGTATTGTAAAAGACATCAAGTATAGAGATAAAATCTTAGTCAAGTCTGATAAAACCGGTAACTTTTAATAACAATCAGCGAATGATTCTTCTTCTTCTATGTGCCCTGTCCCTTCAAGACGTAGGCGATCATGATTTTCTACGTCTGATTATCCCTGGTAGGTGTTAGTATGTTTTCTCCTGTTACACCCAGCAACTCCGTTCCGTCATCCACCTGATCAGGCCCTTCCTCTGCCTTCCTCTACCTCTTTTTTCTTCTATCTAGCCTTCAAGTATCAGGCTCTCCAAGTCCTCCCTCCTCAATACATGTCCCCGGAACTTCAGTTGTCTCTTCCTGATGCTCACTATGAATTTTCTTTTCGTTGCCATTCTTTCCAACACCTCATTGTTGCTCACATGCGCGGTCCATGATATCTGCAACATCCTTCTGTAGAACCACTTTTCCGACGCTTGAAGTTTTTTCCTCATATTCGATTTTATTTTCCAGCATTCACTTTCGTATTGAAGATCTGATATCACATAGCAATCTAGTACTCTATTTCGTTAATCTTGAAGGAACTAAATAAAATTATAAGAAACATAACAATAGCAATTTAATGTGATAGAATCCAAAAATAATACCATTAAAAATAACCTAGCAATTAAAAATCAGAAACAGTGTTAAGACACTTACCGAATAAAAATGCTACATAGCCATCAATGACCATGAATCCTTTTTCGATGTAAATCTATCAACAAGGATTATTACACAACCAGTTTCAAAATTGGAAGAAATAGTAGAAAAACTACTTGGAATTAAACTGTCATGGTGTCATCACCCACAACGGAATGAACTCTTCCAACCAGTACATATACCTCCCCTCACAAGAGGTGAGAGTGAGTAGCTGGAGAATAGCTAGTAGATAGCCGAGAGTCGTCTACGAATACTGATACCGTAACGACAATTACGAGTCCCAGTTCGAGGGTCGAATTGTAGTATTACTCACTAACCGTATCATCGTTATACTAACAAAGTTCCAAGTGTCGTATTTTGTTGTGTTAAATATATATTCCTTATTTCTTATTTTGGTTGTTCTGTATTATTCTTTCTAGATATTTTACTGAGTCCACGATATAAGCATACGGAACCATACTAAGGATGTTACGAATTGGTTCTCAAGTTTTGATCGAAAAACTAAATGTAACCTAATCTAATTTAATATCGAAGATTATTACAACTATATAATTATTATTATTGACGTGTATTAAACCATTAGATCTGTGTAGATTTTTAGAAAATCTCTTCAGGTCTTCATTCAGTTCTGCTAAAGTCTTCACAGATCTAACGGAAAACGATTTCAACATAATTTTGAATGCGAATAAACCCGTTCTCATCTATGGGGAAAAACAATAGATTATAAATATTTACAATAACTCTGACATAACATTGGGGCCGCTAAACTCAGCAGAATCAACAGATTTCATACTACTATTCACGTAATATAACGTAACGGTATTCCAAGAAATTGACATTGACGATAACGACATGTAATGGGACGATGATCCCATGGTAGCCAAGAAATCAACTAATTTTAAAATTTAAAATGTATGAAAAATTATATATTATTTAAAATTTTATATCTGATAGTCACACTTAACACGAAAATAAAAAAAATATAAAATTCCTAGATATAACGTTATACCTAATGAGCAATATATACCAACACAATAAAAAAACGTAACAGCAATCCTCTACATATTTACCCTCAGTCAAACCATCCTCTTTTTATACTTAAACAAATACCCAATCCATTGAAAATATGATTAATACAAATACCACAAACAAGATATTTTTATAGTTCTAGGTTCCAGAAGGATTACATAACAATTATTTTCTCAGATTTATTACAGATATATATATATATATATATATATATATATATATATATATATATTGATTGATTGATCGATCGATTGATTGATTGATTGATTAATCATAATAAGGTTAGGCCAGTGCACATTTGTATTAAAAAGAGTTCAATACGATTATATTGTAGAACTTTTGAATATTTTCCATTTGTAAACAATTTATTACGCTCGTTTACAAATGGAAAAATATATAATAATAATAATAATAATAATAATAATAATAATAATAATAATAATAATAATAACAACACCAGCAACAACAACAATGGAAATAGTAACAAAAATAATAATGCTAATACTAATAATTGTTACAGTATATTTTACTTCGTCTCGAAAAACCCACCGAGATCAAACTCGGAGGGGAAAGAAGGGGAATTAAAAAAAGAAACAAACGAAGTACACGAGCATACGTCAAATACTCGTAGGAAAGAAAAAACCCCGAGACGAAAATTCTAACACTAAAGCACTCAATACAATCGTAGAACAACAAAGAAAGAAAAAATCTAAGCAAGAGCCAACAAGCTTAACTAGCATTTATAGATTTATAGAATTATTCGTTCTATATATATATATATATATATATATATATATATATATATATATATATATATATATATATATATACTCAGCTTTTAAATTAGAACATGTATGCAATCACTAGAAAATTGGATATTTTGTTTCGACACTGAAATAACAATGTCTCCTTACGTGTATAACAATTGATTGTAACGAAGGATTTTATTTACAAATTTAGTTTTATGAAACACAATTTCACTTTCCATTCCCGGATAATTTTCCATACAAGGTAAAAGAATTTAGTAAAGGAAAAAAGTAAAATGATATGAAAAGGAAAGGAAAAGAAATGAAATCAAGAAAAGAAAAAAGTGTATTGAAACGAAAGTCAAAAAGAAAGCAGAAGAAATGGCCATTAATATAGAGAGATTAGAGGGAAAAAGAAAACAAAATTGAAGTATGAGATAAAAATTACACATACACAAAACAAATAGATAGTGAAGAGGAAAAATAAGAATATTTTGAGAAAGGTTAATATGATAAAATTATACTTTAAATTATGCTAAAATATACTTTTATCGTTACAACTAAGTGTAGATTTTCATTTTCACTGGGTAACTGATACCTCTGGTTTTATGCTCATTCAAAATCAGATTTTATAAATATTGAAGTGAATAGAAAGATAGATAGATAGATAGATAGATAGATAGATAGATAGATAGATAGATAGATACGAAATGAGTAAGATAGATAGATAGATAGATAGATAGATAGATAGATAGATATGAAATGAGTAAGATAGATAGATAGATAGATAGATAGATATGAAATGAGTAAGATAGATAGATAGATAGATAGATAGATAGATAGATAGATATGAAATGAGAGAGAGAGAGAGAGAGAGAGAGAGATAGATAGATAGATAGATAGATAGATAGATTATTCACATGTATTTGATTAACGTTGCATCTGTAAAAAATTCTTGAGATCCTTTCTTCTATGAATTGGTTTTATGCTGGTCACGCAATTCTAGGAATGTGGCAAAATTGATATTAAAATTCCATGCGCTACACACGGTGCTTTTAGTTGTAATAGTGTTTCGTGAATACAAATAACCAGGCATTGGTTACCATACATAGATATCTTTGAAAGTTTTTTTCACAATTTTTGTATAAGATAAAATTACATCGAATATTAAACTTTGCATAGCCCATCCCAAATAATTGTACCAATATCAAGTAGTGGGCCTGCTTCTCATTGTGTTGTTAATAAACAAACTGAAAATGCGTTGAGTCAATGATGAAAAATTAGTATTCATATTTGGAATAACAATGATTTAAAATAAGAAACATCCACTACCAATTTTTCAAATAAATTGGAATCAAGTTAAAATTTACCAAACCATAAAATTTCACCTGGACCCAAAATGAAAGCAGTGATGATATTTCTATAAATTTAATAAATATAATACAGAAGATAACTGATGTGAAATCGTCACAATATTGTTGAGGACCTGATGAGGACATGAATAAAGACACAATGATAGAATAGTGTTGAACAAATATAGAATAGTGTTGAACAAATATATTACAAAAGATTAGTACAAACATATACCAATGAGAGTTTATTAGCATGATGTTAATTCTAGCTGTCAGAATTATCTGCTGGAAAAGATTCCTCTCTCACTCTCTGTGTATCTCTCTCTACAAAGAATAACTGTTTCTTATATACAGTCCAAAAGAATTCAGTGAGTCATATGGGTAAGTCACCTTAACATTAATAAATTGAACATAGATGCGCTAAAGTTTGTTGAACCTAATAACATAAGCGGCAACTTAACCAAGACATGCAATTAAAAGTCAAGTTATGTTTCTGGTAGTTTCGTCAGATCAAGATCGAAAAGGCCTTATGGTAATTTTCTAAGTGCAGCTTAAATGTGGCAAAAATCCGAATGTATGGAGCACTCAATTAGGATCGAATTCCCTACGCAATTTTAATGAGTCTGTCGAGACAAGCTTGCTAAAGATTACGCCACATCCAGGAGCCCAGCATAATCTGTACAATCAATATTTCAGATAACTGGTTAAAAAGGATTTGAGTGACGTTCTAATTTCTAACAAGGACTAAATTTCATCGTACATTGTGAACTGCCGCTACACAATCGCAGAGAACTATACTAACAAACAGAAACTGTATCACCGGAGAACTTACAAAAGTAGCAAAATAAAATATATTTCACATGTGAATCGAGAAATAAATAATAGATTAATCAAGAAGTAGATATTTCAATAATGCAAATAAAAGGGTTGGAAGGAAATTCTCAGTAAAGATTAAAAGAGCGACAACAGCTACTGAACTTAATGATCTACTGTCATGAACAAAATGACTTAAGTAAAAATTAATGTAAACTTCAACTCACATTTACAGTGGCTCCTCGCTCAATGGAAGCAAAATGTTTTTCACATGAAGACATCAAGTATTTGAAATATACGTAAAATCAATTATCATTTTGTGACTAACTTTAAGTCAATGACAATCAATATATTTCACACAAAATAAAAAACAGAAGAATAATTGAGAAGCTCCAGCAGAAAAGGAATCTCCGTAAGTCTCACTGACTCATCATCTCACAACAGCGAATATTCATATATGTCACATGAAAAGAATCATTCCTTAAAAACTCAGATATTGCACTTCTATTACTTTCCGTTTTAGATAAATAAAGCAATATGGATTAAAAATTGGCATTAAAATTACCTAGATTGACAACGTTATAATGTCGCCTTCATTATTATTTCTCATTCAGTTGTTTGATATGATGGGGCCACGCGAAAAATGTATACAAACCTTTTAGTATACAACAGAAAACATCTGCTTTTTATCAACTGATTTAGTTTCTGACACGCTAATTTAAGAAATGAGTATTGAATTTTTCCAGTATTTTTAAACGTGCATCTCAATCTCATAAATGAGCTGTGTTTGTAAACTTACACTGTTATTTTTTAACTTATACGCTTTATTGTCCTTCTTTCTTCTGAAATTGCTCCACATTTTTTGCATATTTGTAAGTTCTTCTAAAATTTGATTATATAGACTATTTAATTTTGCTTAAGCTAGAATATTTGTCTTTTGTAGAGGATTGTATGCGAATTTCTTTTTAGAGAGATCAATACGTCTCTCATCATTTATTGTTATTGTCTTAAAGTCGAATTCTCAGTTTTTATCTTTATGACTAACGTATGACTTTCGATATATATATATATATATATATATATATATTATCTCCAAAATATTTTTCAGTCGTGCCTAATAAATCCGTGAAAATGATTTCTCTATTTATTTCTCGGCAATTCAAAAGCTTCATCAGCTTTGACGATTTAATATTTTACATTTATTTTTTGTCATACATTTCTTAAATTTGTACTTCTTAAGAAAGGCATTTTATCTGTTATATTTTAATACATAGGTTTTCTTAATATGACATAATTTATTGCTATATCTGCTGAAATATCTTGTTGAAATTTCTAGTTATTTTCCCAATTTTTAATTCTTTTCGCATAGGTTTTTTTTTATATTATTTATTATAGGTTTTATATTCACAACGTGTGAATACCATCTGACAATCAGCTCAGGATACAACATAACTAAGCTTAAATTCCGAAGTCTTATAATTGCATCGTAACGAGTAAAAAAAATTGTTTTTTCTTTAACGACACTGGAAGAAAACTACATTTTTTTATAACCAGATCTATATTAAAATGACTGAAAAGCAGATCATATGTCAGTGGTTTATAGAATAAACAAAATCTCTTGAAAAGATAAAACGGAAATTTCTTTTTAAAATGCTAGAGAAACTTGATTTATTTGGTAAAGATCGAAGAGCAGTCTAGAATATATATTGGGATCGATCTACTCGATTTTGAAATTGAGTAATTGCAAAACATTAAGATATCTATTTTTTTCAGTGTTTTTATTTAACATTACTGTAGGAACGTAGAGGACTTAGAAATTCCTCTAGAATAAATTGATGTTGGGGACAATCAAAATATGTGATAATGCGTTAATGAAAGACACGGAAAGAAAACAAAAAGGACTTCCAGGAAAAGGTATTAACAGAAGCCGTATAAAATAATTAAACTTGAATTGTAAGATGTTCTGTTTGTTATCAAGTGAATAAATTACCAAATGTCAACTATGTGAACTAAGACTTGCGGACAAGTAGATGAAATGATGATAAAAAGTGTCATCTAAATTCGAAAAGGCATTAGATATCTATATATCTGCCAAATGTGTTACATCTTCAAGAAAAGAAATGTTCTGTTTAAAATAAAGAAAAGCTTGCTCAAATTCAATTTGAGATCAATCCATCTGTATGGCAGCGAATTCTAGCGGTGAGTGAGTGAGTGAGTGAGTGAGTTAGTGAGTGAGTGAGTGAGCGAAACACATACACAAAGTGGGAAAGAAAAATATAAAGTAGACATGAAACAGCGAATATATACTTAACGATCACTTGCAAATATATTGCAGGACAAGGAATAGTAGAGTTAATAAAAGATAAAAAGAAAAAAACGGAACAGACTAACAGGGGAATTAAAAAATGGACGTATCAAAATCAAGCAAACTTAAAAATAAAATAAATTTCTTGAAATAGAATAAAAAGTGCATCAATGATGTTTGAAGTTTCATAATAATGACCATTCAAAACCCGCATGAAAATAAATGTATTGCAAACAGGTTCACCAGGCAAATCAATATATCTCTTCTTCTTGATTACCTATACGCTGTTCACACACGAACGAACAGCTCAAACTCCCCTCAAATGAGCATACCATGTTTTATACAATAAAGCCGGCTGCTCATCAACCAATGAGCGCCAAGAATCAATCAATAACAATGGCTACAAGCGACACCAACTCTATGGCCACGTAGTATTGTGCGATTCTCCATCGGTCCGAAACACGTCGATTCGCCGTCTTCACATTCCCTTGCAAAAAATACACGCGACTCTCGACTTTTTGGCTCGCCGAGTCAAGTCACTGCTACAAATAATAACAAAGCACTGAAACATTATATAATACCGGTCATTATATATGCCAGTGTATGCTGTGCAATATGATGAAGAAACCACTTGAAGAAACATAATTATTGATCGATAGAATAATACTGCCAATAAAATTGACCGTACATAAGAGCAACAAGATGATGAAATATATTTTCAAAAATATGATACTTAAAAGACGAACTTAAGGCAAGGGAGACAGGGGAAACAACATCTACAATACGTTGCGTGCATGAAGACATGGATGGAGAAACAATGTTTAGGGAAGATGACTGAAAGAGAAAATTAATTATGAGTTACAAAGAACTAGAAGTTGTCAGGAACCATGATCGACAATACCCTGAAGGGATATTACAGATACAGAAGTACAAGAACAAGATAAAAAGTATTGGAATGTTAAAACTTGTTCTGTTGAGAACGGCTCACAATATTAAAAAATAAAACCAGGGAATTTTGATTGGTCTTTAACAACCCCTTTCTTCTCTTTCCTTCTCACGCTTTTTTTTATTCGTTTAACTTATTTTCTTTTCTTTATACTTCTTTTGTCAATATTTTCTTATTAATTTTTCGTTCTTTTATTGTATGTTTCATTTCATAATCTTTCCTTTAAATTCTTTTTCACCGGTTTAATATGGCTGAAATTTTCCTTCATTTTTTTTCGCTCAATTTTCTTTCATTCCTTACATTTTTTCACAATTTCTTTTATATCTTTCTCCTTCAATAATTCTTCGTGTTCAGCTTTTACATTTTTTATTTTCCATTCATTTTTCTTTTCTTAATTAAGTGTTCATTTCATCGTCGTATTCTTTACCACTACTAATAAAGAAAAAATATGCTGAAAATTTATAAATTAGTAACACAACAATAATTATAGTAACGAAAAAAGAACGACCATGAAATCAATCTTCTTCAAATAAAAACAAAACGCAGTAAAAATTACAAACACCATAAACAACATGCTAATAACAAAATATTTTAATTCATTTTTAGCTCTCTTAGTGTTTCATTTCTTTGTATTTCTCTTTTATCAATCTGTCCACAAAGTCGTTGCCATGTTCCTCCAAATTCGCTATTGTCTGATAACCTAATGATCCAAGCAGTTTTTCCCCATTAACCATTTTCATTTCCATATGATTCTACCCGCCATTAGTTTTACGGCGTTTGTAAAACCTCATCCAGAAAGTTATCTCCCTTCCCATCATTCCATTCCATCAACGACTACATCCGCAGGGTGATTTTAATTCATCAGATCTTGTTCATTTTATTTTATTCACTAATGTTTAACTGATTTTTTATTCAGTTTGCACATGTCTCTATTTCCCAGCGGATTTCTCTCATCGTTGTGGGTTGGCTTCATTGGCTATACAAAAATATTCAAATAAGTTTATTAAAATTATTTTTCATGTTTTTTCATTCCTTTACTTTTTAATTTGTTAAGATTAAACACTGATTGCATCATCTAAACTGTCAAAGAAGCAACAGGCCATAATGTTCACTAATGGCCATTGGTAAAATATCAAAAGCTTTTAATGAAGCAAATTGTATGCTTTGGCTGAGAAAATCCTTCATATTTGTCATATTTCTATATTTCTATTTAGCCTATTTCGATACCGAAAAAATCACTGGATTGAATTACAGTTATCACGCGATTACCACTGTTTGCTTTCCAAGTGCTTTATATTTAGTCCAAAGAAATTCAATTAAATTGATCATAATAAAGTGCTGTACTTTTGCAAATCTGCAGTGTTGGGACTTTAGAGAAATCAAATGAGGCCATAAAAAGATTGTCATATTCATCTGTTTCTAACTTGATAGGATCGACTAGGTTGTTAGAGTAATAAATTTAATAAAATACAAGTGGAGTCCTCAGATGATTATCCCGTCGTGAAACAAATTCTGTGTTATTTTAAGTTGAAATTATTTATTGTGAAATATTAAGATCATAGGTACAATTTCATCATGTAAGTATGCACATACATGGACACATTATATATATATATATATATATATATATATATATATATATATATATTAAACGTAGATTATTTGGTATTTAGTTCAAGTAACTTCCGATAGGGACGAACTCAAACGAACTCAATGTATTCATTTAATTGAGCATTGTAATATAATCTAGAAAAAAATATATTCTACAATTTCATGGGTAATATATATTTCGCAGCCAATAAAAAGCTGCTTGTCACACCCAAATGATAAAACAGTTAATATTCAAAATCATCCAGAAAAGAATCACATACAGATACATACGTGCGCATCTCGAGAAAAGATATTTGTAACAATTATCTATGAAAAAAATTTCCTCGCTGATTGAAAAAAAAAGAAAGAAAGAAAAATACAAATATAGAAAATAAAAAACGGAAAGAAAGAAGGAAAAAATCTATCGAGCAGTTATTTTGGCTGTGAAATATGAATTACTCATGAAATTGTAGAATATCTAAAAAAAATTCTAGTATATATATATATATATATATATATATATATATAAGATGATAAATTCTCCCGTCGAATTCCATGTTTGAGGATTCGACAACTTCATGTTAAATTTGTTTCGTATATGACACGAATACAAGTCCGCAAAAGCGAAGCTCTCAAGAAACTAGACATATATATATATATATATATATATATATATATATATATATATATATATATTTGCAGGCAGATTAACCATTCCCTTTCGTCTCACTGGTCAATACGAAATTTCTTGTTATATACTGGCACAAATATATTATTTTGTTTATATCTAGCGTAACATTGACAACTGTGAGTATACATTTTAACTTCTCGTCGTATATTTTTATTTTAAATAATTTCACCCCAATCAAGCAGTAATGTCATGATCCGCAGGGGGCTACATAAGAGGAAAACAATAGTTTACATAGAAAGAGGGCGAAGAGAAATATCAACCAAGGAGTAAACCTTTACAGTGGGTATTTGAGAATAGGCAAGAGAAGGATGGAAAACCTGGTGGGAATAGATTGTGTAAGAGTAAGGTGAAATGAGGAGAAAAACAAAATTCAGGTCATATTAAGGAAAGGGTAGGAGAAGGATAGGAATGATGAGGATAAAAGATGACAATCTACGTTGCATTTAAGTTATTGGAGATTGTACCTATCACGGAAACATGTATACGGAAGGTTATTCCACTGTCGCGAAGTGCGATAAAATATGCTGTGTGAGTAGAAATGGCGGCTCCATTTAGATGTTTAGACTGTAAAACGGTGGGACATTTTTACCAGTCTGGTCGCTTGAGTAAATTCTTGTAGAACAGGCATCAGAAGGCAAGCTTGTCCTAGTATAAGCCATGAAAATATTTGTAGAATGTAAATAGAGAAACCAAATCACATCACTGAGAAAGTGACTGCAGTCTAGCTGACATGTCGGGATCGATTTCACTCTGGATTCTCTTTTGCAGTCTGAAAAACCCCAAGATGAATAACAGGGACGCCGTACCAAACATGACAACAGTATTCAATGCATGGGTGGATTATTCTTCTGTATATGGGCAGGATGGACTTCCTGGTCTGACATATGAAACTAAATTTCATAGCAGTAATCGTTCCACTTGTTTTCGGCTGAGATTGTATGGTCAAGGTCGGGTAGTGTAATAATTTCTAGGAAGCTAGATATATCCTTGTTAATTGAGGTGCATGAGAAACTCTGGATGGTGGTTTTCGAATAGCAGATTCGTTTGGAAGCATTAAGTTTTATGAGCCATTTTTTACCTCAATCCACTATTGATTGGATGTCCTCATAATCAGCCGCAAACTTATCTTTGTCTGCCTTAGCAGGTTTCTGACTGTAGTAGGAGTAAATAGTGATGTCTTCAGAGTAATTGCATTATTGCGATTTGCTCATATCAGGGAGATAGTTTATGAAGATCAGAATTGACGTCGGGGACGAATGAGTTTTAGGACAGATCTTCCTGACCGGGATAAAAGCATCGATGATAGATTTCCCCCAGGTAGGGAATTCAGAGGCGCAATTCTTAAAAGGATGCGAAACACTTTTTTTTTTCATTGCGGAATGAATCTCAGTCTGCATTTTGGAAGCTGTTAGAAATTCCTTTGTTAGAAGTTTCATGCCTGTTGTGTGAATGGAGAATAATGTTAATGGAAACGATATCATGATCATAGTTTCCAACAGGGCAAAGCTGCAAGGCTTGAATAGAATCAGAGAAAGACTTTATGCAGAGAAGTCAGGGGAGGGGAATGTCGGGATAAGATTAGTTTTGCAAAGCGCGATGAAGTCAGCCGATTTTCGTGGACGAATGATTCCATGTTGCAGAAATTGGTACGCATCCTACGGTTGTCTCTGAAGGAAATGTGAAGTGGTTTAAGTGATTTTGCCGTGACTGGTTTAACTTTGTTTCTTGAAATGTTATTGTTCATTTTTGTGTTGTTAGTGAGGAGAGATCTCAAGTAAAGTTGACAGAGGTTCATTGACAGCGATATATGCAGAAAGGGAGCTAGCGATCATTGTTGCATAGTATAACCTCGGTGATTCTCTTAGGAAACTCTTGCACAGAAAACTACCCCTGCACGTAATGGCACTTCAAGAACCCTGATATTATGCAGCTGTTGATGAGCGAAGCGGATCTCAATGCTTTGCAAAATTTAGGCCTCCTAACTACCAGTTGGAATCAACAACTAGAAAACAGCCAACCCGGTACCCGCATAACGAAAAGAGGTTGCCACCGACCACACATGTCACTGACAATTGCAGGAGCACCAATATTGATATCTAAGAGAAAGAGAACCGGAAACCATTTCTTAACTGTTAACAAGTGAAGAGCCTCCACCTCGTTCAATAAAATATAGTGATGTATGAACCGGGTGATAGTCGAATCTATCTTCTCCAATTTGAAAAAAAAGAATATCAAATGACATTCACTTAAATTTAAAGTCAGAAGATATCTAGTAGTTCAATAGAGAGATTTGACTGGCAATAGATTACAAAACAAAGAAAAATAACCATAAAAACTTCCCCGGATTCGAGTGGATAGACACCAACAAAAAGATAGTATCGGAAAAATAGAAGAGAAATAAAAAATATCCCAGCCCTGATTCGATGAGGACAGTTAGGTTAAAATTATGATAATTTTCGACGACCAAGTTTACTTCTTTTTGACAAAAGACAAATCAAACGGAGTCATTAAAATTTTGTCCTAAGTACACTATATATGCTACATTGGCAAGAACTAAAGTAGGGACGTTCAACTGAGATAAATGAGGATATTAGTTTACTGTTTTCACTCACTCTTGCAGCATGACGAGCCCGGCAATGTTGTGACTTCATCAGGAAATATTTAATTCTAGATAATTCGTAATTTGCAATGTCAGAATTAGAGACATTATTGTTAAATGTGTATTTACATATATATGTGTCTCTTTCTATCTTTGTGCGTGTGTGTGTGTGTGTGTGTGCGTGCTTTTGTGGTTCTGAGTATGTGTGCTATAAGAAAAGCATGTTACGGGCAGACTTCAATAGCCATGACAGCGATAAACATTTATCTATTGTGTCAGCGTGTGTGGCACTCGGATAATGAGTCAGCCTCAGATATATATATATATATATATATATATATATGTGTGTGTGTGTGTGTGTGTGTGTGTGTGTGTGTGTGTGTGTGTAATATTTAGGCATTGGTCATCAGTTGAGTGCCAAACATGAAACACGCTTGGGTGATCATGTCTCTTTAGAGACATGACTCTCTAGGCAGAAGATTATCCCGCAGTAGGTGGCCATTGTTATGGAACCACATCTGTCCTATTATTTAACCCATAACTGCGCGTAAATGAATGCAAGTAATCTAACTTTGCTTAAAATATATCTTTAAGCAAGTGACAATCATTCCTCTGCTGGTTAGAAAGTTTAGAATATCTTGGCAATATCTTCTTCTATGTGCGTTTGTTTTAAGGACGTAGACGATCATGAATTTCAAACGTATCCCTAACCATTCTGGCTCTTAGCACACTTTCTTTTGTTACACCAAGCAACACCCGTTTCGTCACCCATCTACTCAGTCCCTTCACATAAGTTATCCGCTGATTTCCCCTGTTTTTTTTTTTACCCTATACCTGGCCTGTTAGTATCAGGTTGTCCAAGCCCTCCTGGAGCTTTAGCTGTCTCTTCCTGATGCTCACTTTTAATTTTCGTTTCTTTTCCATACTTACCCAAACTGCATCATTGTTCACATGGTATCCATGATATCCGCAGCATCATTCTGTAGAACCATAATTCAGATACTTCAAGATTTTCCCTTCATCTTTGATGATATTATCTTGCATTCACTGCCATATTTGAGAACTGACATCACATAGAATCAAGGTACTTTTTTCTTTGTTTCTAGTTAAATTTTCTTGAGTCATAATACTTTACATATCTTCTTGAACGTCTTCTTCACCATTCCAGTTCGTCTTCGGATCTCTGTGTCACACTTTCCGTCTTCTGAGAGAACATTTGCAAGATATTTAAATTTTTGTACCTGCTTTAATTTAGTATCCTCCACCTCTATTTTACATTTTCGGTTGCACTTTTTGACTATAGATTCGATTTTCTTGCAGTTTACTTTTAGTTTTTTCTTGTCACTCTCTTCACATACCTTCTGTAGGCAGTCATTTAGTTTCATTTCCGTGTCTTCTTTAAGGGCTGTTTCACTTTCGTACTTTATGTTGTTCAAATTGTGGCCTCCGATGACAACTCCTAGCATAATAGCTAGAGTTCACAATATAATCTTGCTGTACAAGTTAAATAGAGCCGGTGAAAAAACACATCCTTCTCTTATGCCCTTTCTATCTTCGTATGTCTGCTGAATTCTTTACTTGTCCGTATACAACGAAATTTGCTACCATCAGAGATTTGTTATTAATCTTTCCCAAAAATGTCGAGGCGCAAAGCATCTCCATCAATTCTTTGTGGCGTATTTTGTTGAACACCTTTGCATAATGTAAAAAATATATATAATATTCCTTCTTCATTTGTAGTGCTTTTTTTATTCGTTTCAGGAATATCGTGAGAAACAGAATTAAATATTGCTTGCAAAGAACTTTCTCATGTTGTGTGTTGAGAATTTCTTGTGTGTATGAAAATTTCTCTAGAATGAATGGATTGATTGTGCTATACACATAATTTTTCCCACTATCAATATAAATTATTTCTTTTACCTAGATATAGATTGTTCTAGTTCATTGAGTTGTGACACTTCCTAAAGTCTTAATATAATTTATCTCCCTTTGACTCAGTTTTCTAATTATTCGTTCACTTCTGGTGCAGTGAGTTATTGAACTCACGACTTTCTGGGTGAAGTCAAAGGTCAAACCAATTATTTTATCTACTGGGTCATGTGTCCTTTCAGAAATATCCTCAAAATAAGCTCATTTTACGCAGGACATAACGAATATCAACATAGAATAAGGTGTGTAACGATTAGTTATACACCACACAGTAAATTCCTACAAGATCAAAACCTACAAAAACAAGTCATATACTTAGATAACTTCACCAAATTGAAACTTTCATATGAATTTCAACCTTGGTGACACGATTATTCAAATATATATAAGCTGTCAGCTTTATAAAACTGGCTAGCAGTATAGCCTGCCGTTGCTCGGAAGTAATGAAAGCTTTAAAACTAATCCATGTCCTGGAGCTCAAACTCTTTGGTATCATGGCTGACACTTAGAACTAAAATTATAACTACTTACAGCCAAACCCGAAGCAAAAAATAAAATGAAAGGGCTGGAAAACTGATTTTGATCAGACCTGGTAGGATATCGGGGTTTGATTTCCAATAACGGAGTCAAATAATTCATCCAACGATAGAGCTGCAACCTTGAAACTTCTGAATATCGTTTCTTATGTCTCTGTCTATGAGTGTATTTGATTAAAATCGGACCGTTCCTTCTATATACCGTTTTTTTCGGTTATCGATTTTCGATATTTATGGTGGTACCTCGACACAAAGCCTAGCTATGAAGACTCGCATACGCTTATCGTACAACTGTGTAAATTTTCAAGAAATCGATTCTGCCGTTTCGGAGTCTATAGGTAACGAACGAACATACACACACGGACGAACACACCCACATACACACTCAGACAATGTTCCATTTATAAATAAGTTTCTACGATGAATTTTAAAAATGACTTTACACCAATTAAAACTCACTGAGTATCAACCATTTTCAAACTTTGTGTAGAGGCGATACGTAAATACAAGAACTGTAGCAATTATTACAAGCTACATCACTTGAATACATTTTGTGACAGCAATAACAAAACCGGGTACCTCACGAAACATGACAGAAAAATAATATCAAATTCCAGATGTTGACATTCCACACTTCTTCAAAAAATAGTTAGTAAGGAAATCCAATCAGCGATGGAAATAATGATAACAACTACTGGAATTGAGAAATATTTACCTAACAATATTTTAAGACAAATAATTTATACATTTCAACTGTCAGTAAAACTGGCTAATCACTCAATATATGCCGAATATTTCCTCATAAGAAAACGATTAACATTCGTATGGCCATTACCCACTAACAAAAAATATTCAGCAATTCTTTACATTTACCGGCTTCTAGATCTCGTGCATGATAGAAAAGAGTGCAACAAAATCATAGCAAAATAACTTATAAGATTTGTAATAATAATCAATGTGTTAAAAAATAATTTAAACATCTTCATGGTAAAAAGGTTTTGTTTTCTGGGACTACATTTTATATTCTTATCCCGAAAAGGAGAATTTATGAGATTAAAGCTTTGTTTTGTGAATATGGTGACAGAATTAAATCACTTGGTCGGTCATTGCATATTTACACTTTTATAAACAGGACTAGTATTGAATATTAATTGACAATTCACTCTGCACTGTGTCAGCGCAAACAGAATAGTTTAATATTAATTTTCGAAATTTCCTGAATTTTACAATAATCATCAATCTCAAAATGATAGTCAACATTTTTGGAAAACAAGAAATATGAGAACAATTGTCCGTTTTAGATAATGTAAATAATTATAATTTCCCATTCTAATATTTCAGAGAAAAAGAAAAAGCTAATTTATAGACGAGATGCTGGTCATAAACTATTATGTACTTAAATTATCTAATTCATATTAATATATTTTTCAAAGAATCCACGAAATATGTTTTTTATCCTCCAGAGAACGTAAGCCAAAAGGGGTATTTTAAATAGTATATAGGCGGTTTTGTCATTTTTTGAGGGTATCAAACTGTCATGTCAAATGATTTTATCTTACAATCAACTGTTTTCAGGATTTTCAAATATATGCATGAAGAACAAATAAAACATTATAGCATAAAACCATGCTGCATACGCGGTATTTCTTTTTTTTTTAGGAGTGAATGATTTTGATGGAGGCAAATAATAGTGCATCATTCAAACTCTTGTGAAAAAGAAAAATCTTGTGAAAATTCGTAAGTTTGCTTGCATTTATACACATGATGTTAAATTGCATCAGAACGTCATGCAGTAAATTTCCAAGTATTATTCAGTTTCAAACGAAATTATTAAAAAAAGTTTTCTAAATTTCTTATCTATGTATCTATGTATCTAAGAATTACATCTCTCTCTTTCTCTCTCTCTCCCCCTCTCTCTCTCTCGCTCTCTCTCTCTCTCTCTCTCTATATATATATATATATACATATATTTATATTATAAATTATGTTTTAGAATATGTACATATATTTTCTATATATGTCCTCTTCTCTACAATCATATGTTTGTCTCAATGTTGTGTCGTTCCTCCTGATGAAATGTTGGTAACACAACATTGAAACAAATATATGACTGTAGAGAAGGGGACATATATATAAAACATGTACATGTTCTAAAACATAATTTAAAATAAATATTCACAGCTCTGTACACTACATATCGAGCACTGTTTTAAATTAATGTTTTGGACGGAAAAAAGTTCTTTCCTCGTTCTGTACTGACTCGGATATATATATATATATATATATATATATATATATATATATATATATATATATATATATATGTATTCTTTATTCATAAACGCGTCATTACGCGACCTAGGTTTCTACTATGTCTCCAGGCTTCTTGAAATTTTTATATATATATATATGTGTGTGTGTGTGTGTGTGTGTGTGTGTGTGTGTGTGTGTGTGTGTGTGTGTGTGTGTGTGTGTGTGTGTGTGTGTGTGTGTGTGCGTGCGTGCGTGTTGGGCTTGAATAAATGTCAAGTTGATTCAAATTTAGCCGAATTACAACTGAAATGCATTCTAACAAGAATAATGCCTGAGGAATTAACGTGTCATGTATTATCTATGTTAATTTCATATAGGAACTCTTGCGTTAAACACACTAAGTTTTTTTTTTTATTTGTACCATATTAATATATAAGAAAATCTGCAGCAGCAAATACTTTCAGTGAAATTACGGATTCCTTTCTACAGATAAAGACAGATATTTGTAATAAGAAGATTTAGAATGTACTCTCTTTTCGCACTGAAGTCTTAACAACACTCCAGTGAGAAAAATGAGAAAGCTTATGTCTAAGTATAATGAAAAGTATCAATTAAGAGAATATGAATATATATAATATTTTTCTATCAGCAGTATACCGCTATAAAGATTCAATTATTAATGTCTTTAGTTCACTTAAACATCTATACGGACTGACCTTAAGTAGAACTCTTATCAATCTTAAAGCGACTCGATAAATAGTAGGATAATTCTACTACTTCAGGAAGTAAATGACCTTTACTAACTTGCTTTAACATGACAAGTGTAAGATCAGAGGCGAAAGAAGCGTTGTTGTCTCATTTATGCTGGAGTCTCTAAAACCTCACTTTCTAGCTTTGTGAGAGTTCAGAAGCAATTACAAGTCCATGTCAGTGATGAATTATTTTACACTCTACAGGCCATGGCCCATAGACAAAAAGTCGTAATCCTGTCACAAAATGGCTTAGTCTGAGTATTTCAGACATTTACAGCTAGGACCCGTGTATATAAAGTCGAATTATCATTATTCCCTTCGCGTTCTATTTGGTAAGAGGAGCTTCTATTCGAACAACTTCTTCTGAAGAATCGCTATATTTTGGAACAGACACTCAAGAGAATGCTAATCTTAACCTCATTAAATCTAGAGTAATTCGTCATGTAGTTCCAACAACATCAATCAGTAATCTTCTGTCGTGATTGGTAATTTGGCTTTGTATTGGATAAGAGAAGAATGAAAAACAGTCATAATTTTGTACAAGAATGAGTTCAAATTGATGGCATCTATATGATAAATTTTAACTTCTCCTTAGGTATGTATAAACGAAGATAAATGGCATAGCATCTAGTCTGTGAGGTGCTGGAAGATTTAATTGTTTTATCTATATAGACAACATTATCTGTTACCGTATCAGTTGATATTAACTATATGAATGTAACATTAATTTATAAAATTTAAATACATTATATCAGCTCAAACTTACAATATTTAAATGTATTATATAAACGGAATCTCAATTTAGCACCAATGACTGGTAAATTATATATTTTTTTTTATGATTAAACGTGTGCTTTTTTACAAATGATGAAAATTTTTGCTCTTGAAAAATCCCGTTCTGATGTCTAACGCATAATTTGTAACAGATAATTTATAAGCATTGACGGCTTTATTCATTACGATAAAACAAAAAATATGATAAATTTCTACGATTTTCTTAGGAAAATAACGTTATTTAATTAAAACTTTCAGTAATGCTAATTATTCTAAATAAGCTTAATGAATATATAACTGAATATGCAAGGCTATCATAACCGGGTATGATAGAGAGGATTAGCTACCACTATCTATAAAATGCTTCCATGGCATGCTTGTTCAAATAACTACTGTCAACTAAGTTCATCCTCTGGCGTGCCTGTGGCGGAACTACTTTTACAGACAGAAGAGGATATGAAAGGCGGGTCACTGGTGCCTCATAAATATTTGCTTCAGGCAGGCGGAGTACGTCATCCTTGGAATGCAGTTCACCTAAGGAGAAGGTAAACCCTCATTTCAAACCTCTGCTGCCTTGCGGCCATATTGTGGTGGAGAAATGCTTTAGGAGTAAAAATCGAGGTAAAATCAGGAGTCGGATTCTCCAAGGTAATTCGCTGTTGTATGCACCTAATTCTGGCAATTCCTGCAACGACACCAGTCGACAATGTTAACGACTCTTTCGTTTCTATGATCTAATCAAGGACATAGAGTAGGCGAGCGTGGTACATGACCAACAGCTTGCCCAGGCTTGGATCCAAACATACTGCATCAAAATCTAAACCTGGAAAGGATACTCCTGCCTAGCCCTTATCTTGACACAACACGGGAAACGACATTTACCGGTTACAAATTACCGCACGATTGGCGTAGGGCGTCAGCGTCAGAGATTGTTCTCTTCAGTGGGAGATATAGCCAATCTCACAGGACAAAGAAACTACCACGAGCTTTTATTTACTGCAGAGCAGATCCTTGGCATTCTTTCTAATAACTTAAACAAAGATATTGGTAAAAGTGATTTTCAAGCATCCTACAAGCATTTAAACAACATTTGTTCATTTTTAGGATGTTCATTTTCAACTGTACGATCAATTTCATTCTTTGTTCTCCTTCTTTAATAGTGGTTTCTTAACTGCTAGACAGCATTTAAGCCCAGTATATTAAAGTCTTCTTTTGACAGTAGTAAGAGATACTGGATATTACCGAGTAGAATTCATTGCAATTATTAATTCCGGAGTGGTTTTTCTTCTGTTCCTCGTGCTAGATATGATCAAGGGCCTATCTTCTACAATAGATGTTACTCTGGGCCTACCTTTTTTATGTCAATATTTAACTCAGTTGCACGAAGTCGTTGAAGGCAGTTGATAGCCGGATTTTGATAGGATTATGTTTTTGGCAATAACACGTTCAGAATATCCTTCTTTCGAATGAATTTCAACCTGAGCTCTTTTTCCAATGCTACTCTGTTTCTTCCTTGCCATTTATACCGTAGTAATATGATTTACAAAAATAAATTATACCGTAATTATAATATCTGAATTAATCTTAATTTTCGGCAAAAACTTGATCAAAATAAGAGGAGTCAAGTAGCAAACTGAGTAAATGTTTACTTTAAAGTAGAAAGGAATACTTTTTTTACTTGACATCTGCATAAGAATAACAAAAATTACAAACTCGGCAAATTTTATCCTGCTAAAAATATGGGTGGTCCCAAAGTTATGGTTAATAATGCATATATATATATATATATATATATATATATATATATATATATAGATAGATAGATAGATAGATAGATAGATAGAAATGCTAGCGGGACAGATATACTAGCGGTATAGCCCGGCGTTGCTTGGGTGTAATTAAGGCTTTAAATCTAATACAGGATCCTGGAGCTCAGACAATTCGGACGTTGGCACGAAAGACTAAAAAAGCAATAGTTGTTTCCAGTTAAAGCTAAACCGTAGAACGAAAGAAAATGAACGTATGTAAGACAAATTTTTATTTCCTTGTATCGATATGAATTAAGTTTTTTTCGTTCTAAACTGAACTTTGAAGGCTAAATAAGTCCTTTGAGTAAATGCTACCATGGATGAGACTAACAACTACAATCATACATACTTAGAGCCAAACCCGAAGCTAAAACTAAAATAAAAGGGCTGAAAAAATACAGACATACAGGCAGACAGACACACAGACTTCTTGCTTTATATATATATATATATATATATATATATATATATATATATATATTATCGAGTTTTTGCACGATTGTAAGAACTGCAACCTTGAAACTTCTGAATATCGTTTCTTTGTCTATGAGTGAATCAAATTTGATTAAAATTGAACCATTCCTTATATAACCCGATTTTTTCGATTATCGAATTTCGAAATTTATCGGGGGTACCTCGAAACATAAAACTAGCTGAGACCACTCGCAGACGCTTATAGTACAACTGTGTAAATTTTCAAGACAATCAGTTCAGATTATAGGTAACGGACATACACACATACACACAAACAAACTTTAATTCATAAATAAGTTTAGATTAGATATATATGTGTGTTAGTCAGCAGATAGAAGTGTACGTCCAACGGTTTCTTGACTGCCTCACTTCTCTTTCTCGACTGCCTTTCTGGAAGTCATGCAGGTTAGTATATATTGAATGAAGAAGAGTCCATTCCCTGTAAATAGGGCACCATACCAGAATCCCTACTGAAAGTATAAAAAATACTGATATCTGAATCTGAATTTTTAAAATTAAAAATAATCGAATAATCAATCGGCAAGAAGAGTTTTATTAAAAAAAATATAAAAGTTTAAATTTCTAATCTAAACTACATGGATGAATTTCAGAAAGGAAATATCGTCGGACACAATTAAAGATCATCTAATGACTATGAAATGTCAATTTAAGAAAAATGTTTGTAACATCGTCCATACAGCATTTATATTCATATTATAAAAAAAGAACTAATATATCATTTTTATAATGAATACAATGGATATGAAACAAATCGATATAATTTCATTTAACATTACAAAGTTATTTTTAGTGAATAAACGTATTTCAGTAGACGTTCAGTTTACTTCTTCAACAGTTTATTTATTTCTGTGTAATGGAAATATATTTTCTGAAAGAAATGATCTCCCCTGATGTAATCGAATCTGCATAATAAGGTAACGTTTTGACCGGGCACGCTGCTGTCAAACAATCCATCAGTCAGAGCTAAAATTATGCCTTTGGTTAGTTAATCAATAAAGACTTAGATCAGCAAAAGTTTAACAAATTTGAATGCGTGAGTGTGTTCTATTATACTCGGTCTTGTTAGTGATTGAACTCATATTTACTCTCATGGTGGCATCACAAATTACAACGGATTGAATTCCTCCAACAACTACATATACTTCCCTTCACAAGAGGTGGATGAGCAAGACATCAGTGAGAGATCAGAGAATGATAGATCTGCAGGGGATCAGCATAAGCTGAGCAGCGGAAAGCGATAGGCAGAGATAGCTATGACTGCTATCGTACGACCATTGCGAGTCCCAATTATAGTCTTATTTCCTAACCCGTATTTATTCGTTCTACTAACAGAGTTTCACGTATTTGTATTTTGCTGTGTTTTAATATATATCGTTGTTTCTTATTTTGGTGTTTGTATTATTTCTTGCTGGACTCTTAACCGGGTCCACAGCATTTACTATATCAGCAAATTCACGAACAAACAATTGAATACGGCATGCGTTTTTGCTACTTGTTACACCACGTCACTGGTCATTTAATCTGTTGATTTTTATAAAGTATATACTTGCCACTAACATTCAAACTTTATTTCTTTATATTTCGTTTTCTCAACTAAAAGAACAATTGATTGTAGATACTTTTTGTCGGGTAACACATGCGTAATCATAAAATAAAACGTGCAACAAATTTACTTTCTCAATAAAAATAATGAAATTATTAAGTTGCATTCTTTCATTCTTTATAGATTCTTTATTTTAATTATTAACCGATTTTGTCTTTTTTTCTTACTAAATAATTCTTTTTTCTCTGTTTTACATTCACCAGCAGAAATGTCTAATTTCATATTTTCTTTCGTTTAATCTGCCATCATTTTAAATGATTATGTTGACTCTAAACAATGAAGGGACAAAAATCGATGTTCCTAATATTCCTAAAGTGATAAAAATGATTTTTATGCAGAGATAAATTGCAATCATTTAACAGGACTTGGCTCGATTTATATTTAAGTGCTGAATCTAGAAGTGCTATTTGTAGAATATTTAGAAAAATCCTCACAACAGTCATAAAGGATCATCTTTTTATTTTCCTTTCCCTGGTTTCCTTTCAGCCTCTATTTTTCAAACGGAAGCCAACATCTAAGTGACCTTGATGAAGCAAGGATTATTTGTTTTGTTATTTTTATATTTTTGAAGGTCAGCTTTCAAAATATATATATATCTGCGTTTATATTTTAGTCAACAATTAGTGTGGAAAAATCCTTTTAAATTGCACACCCTTTTTTATTAAGATTACATGTTATAATTTTTTATATATTTACATAGATATGATTATGTAAACGTATAATCTAAGTGAGAGAAAATAGTTTTAGAACTGCACTATTACATAGCTGCCCAAATGTAGGCATACATCTATCACAAAATGAAATTCAGTTTATATTTAGACCAGAACATACTCCCTGTCTATACCCATGAGTTGTAAATAATAAAGGCTATTGTTACAATTGAATCATTATTATGGATATTTCTTTTGAATTAACTCAGCCAAAAAATTTACATTCTTCTGTCCAGCACGTTGTAAAATTGCTATTCTAGACTGAATCTTTTCATTCTGATTGTGAATCTGAAACTAAACTCTTTCTGGAAAAAAACATCTCTATTACTAGGAAGCGGAAAATAAATATTTTGTCGAATTTTTTCCGCTAAAATTTGTTTGTTATGTCATGTTTCGATCTTTTTTAACTGCTAAATTATTGCCCGCCTCGTTTCAGTGATTTCAAATGCACATTACACGGCGTAGGGATTAACAAATTCTTTTACCAAATGCAAAAACATTCAAAATAAATTTTAAAATCTTTACCTGGAAAACAAGTACAGTGCGTGCCAATTTCTATGGAATATTTTGGAGATATCCACCCTTACCAATAATAGATTAGCGTGTACTAATATGTTCAGATTTCAGTTGTTTTGTTGCGATAGTGAGATTGGTAGGAAACCACGGATATTAATGTTTGTTCTTCAGGGTTTCACATAAAAATCTTGAAATTTAGTACATCTCATTTAATTGTGAGCTTTGTTAAGGTTATCTGAACCAAAAGCAAAGGATATAAATTATATATCTCCAAACAGAAAAAATACATAGATGTAAGATGAGGTGTTCAAAGTGAAGATTTTATTTTTTTAAATGTTACATAATTCTTTCTATCATATGATACATTTAAAATTTCCTATCTTTGTGAGGCACCATTATCATGTAGGGTGTTATATCCTCATAGCATGCAATGTCTTCTCGTAATTTAAATGCGCCATTTAACAGTGACATCTGCTTTACGTTGCAACGTGATCATGTTCAGATAGTAATGAATTATATCAATGATAAAATGATAGCTTATTCAATCAGGGTAATGCAAAGTGATTGAACAGAAAATTCTGAAAAACGGTCCAACGAATTATGATGATGCATATGACGAAATCATTTGGTTGACATGAGTCTTATCAAGAATTTATGGGCTAATCTGAAGAAAGATTTTACATCTCTCTCTCTCTCTCTCTATATATATATATATATATATATATATATATATATATATATAAACAGAGAGGGAGAAAAAATTATAGAATACTATGGCGAAAATATTTCTCAAAAATATCTACCGATGTTTTCCGAAATTTGTGAAATTGCTGCCTGGTCTTATCTTCTTTACATAGATGAATCGGTGCGTATGTGCGTGTGTATGTATGTGAGTGTGTGTATCTAACCTTATGTGTATGTGCGTGTGTGTATGCATTGCTATTCACAAAAAATAACTTACTTTTGTGTCAACGTCTATGTAAAATAAACCCACTTGCAAATACAGGTTCTAGATGCTTGCACCATAATGGTGTGAATATCTAAACTAAAAAAAAATATGAAAAGGGCCCTACACAATAGGTAACTCATACACATACTGGATATATTTGTATATATTGGGAGCTATATTAAGTGAGTTTTCATAATTCTCAAAAGGAATAGAGATTTTTATTGAGGTTAATGGTTATTTATTTGCCCTCTGATATCCACTCGTTTCGCTCATTTTACACAATCTTCTATGTACAGTGTCTCTTCAGAAAACAGCCAATAATAAATCTTTCTAACTTATATTTTTATGTAGATCTTAACAGATTTTTAACATTATACTAGGAACCTACTCATCATTCTGCCATCCGTTCACAAAAATTTGTCAGTAATATGACTTGATGCGTTGCCCTACATTTCTTGATCCATGAGCCATAATACATTTAAGCCCTCCTTCCTCATTATGTCTTCAATGAATTCCATCTATCTTTATTATTTTCAGTATAAATGATCATTATTTGTCATTTCTTAAAAGACTTCCTAGTTTCTTACACGCTCAGTCCTTGAATCTTTCAGTATCCTTCTGTAGACTCATTTCTGCTGCCTGTTATAGTTTCCTTGTTCCTGGCAAATTTTCATACGCAGTCATTGAATTATAGGGTGGTGAATATCTGTAGTAATATTGCACTCTCTTAATTTCTTACTAACGGACGATTTTCCATTTCTCAGCATCTTGCTTAAGATTCAGGATGCCTTTTACGCTAGTAAAAGGCATATGATCAAATCTAAGTGTTGCACTTTCCATCTTTCTTAAAATGCATCCCAAATATTTGAACTTCTGCGCCATGTTGATATTTGTATCACAAATACAGAACTCTATCTCGGATTTTATTCATGCTAATGCCAATTCTTGCTGTCTTCTTACTGTTAAGGTTTAGCCCTTTTTTCTCCCATTTTTCTACCTCACTCTGATAGATATTGTACATGACTTACAGTGTCGTCTCTCAACCTATGTGTCTTATATTAAAATTACGTGCGCCGAAAATAATTAATATCCACTGAAGTAGTTGAATAAATTTGGAGCGAATGTACTTACACCCTTGTCTCACGCCCCTTTGTATTTCTGTTAAACTATATTAATTTCTATTTATATTCAGGCTATTTTATTTATTAATTACTTGTGTGTTTTACTATCTTTTTCAAATAGATGTAGTTTTTCCAGCAGCTCATTTTTTCAGTAAATATTTTTGCGTAATCTATAACAGATGAATGCTCATCCATCTGCATGTATTTTGTAATATTTGATATCATTCTGATCATAAATATCAGATTATTTCTGCCTTATTGATAAAGCACCATTTTTCCTCATAAAGGTGAATTTTATCGATAATTCAGCATTGTTTTTGATATCATAGCATTGTTCTTGATAAAGCACATTGTTATTGATATAACAACATTGGTTTTGATAATGCATCGTTGCTCTTGTCATATTTCCAGATTCATTGTTCTTCGTGCTTTATCAATCAGGATCAATATAGTTCTAATATGTTTGGATTCTGTTGAACCTGGCATTTTGGGAAATTAAACAAATATATAATTCGTGATGGTCTCCGGTATTTGGCCACTTTTATATATTTCGTTGATTATTTTTTCCTATATTGTTGATGACAATAGCATCTAAGGTTGATAGAATTTCTGATACGATTCAATCTAACCCTGCTTTTTTCCGGTTATTCTACGATAGTGCTGATCTTCCTTATTTAAAAATAAAAAAAAAACTTGTTTCTTCTGTATTTGTTGGGGAGTAGTTTTCGCACTAAAGTTATAATCGTGCTATGTCGGTTGCTAATCGTCTTAACGCACCCTCAAGATGTTAGGAATTTGGTAATCTTCCACTGAAAGCTGACTCCTTAGTATTCGGCTAATTACCGACTAATATCAACTGCCTAGTATTTCTATTGAACTCCAATAGAAATCTAAAGAACTCCTATGAATTTCCCAAGACCTTATAAAGATCTTCTCCCGTTAACTTCCTGTTAACTCTTATTAATATAGAAGGGAGAATCCATTATCTGAGGAATAGGTGTATTTCCACAAAACAATATTTTTATTTGTGATATCTTTTTTGCATCGGTAAAAGTTATTTGATATATTCGACTGAGTATTAAGCATTCTCTAAATATTTTGATATCAGCTATCTCCCTCTAACTTCTCTAAGTAGCCAGAGAGTGAATTCATAACAATTTATTCACGTTTTCTTCTTCTTCTATGTGCCTTGTCCATTCAGGATGTAGGCGATCATGGCCTTCCACGTTTCCCTATCCCTACTGGCTCTGAGCACACTTTCCCCGTTACACCTTGCAATCCTCGTTCCGTCATCCACCTGATTAGGTCCTTCAAATATGTTATCCGTTGCTTTCCCCTGTCTTCTTTTTCCCTCTATCTGGCCTGTTATTATCAGATTCTCCAAAACCTCTTTCCTCATTGCGTGTCACAGGAACTTCAGCTGTATATTCCTGATGCTTAGTATTAATTTCCTTTTTGTTTCCATCATTTTCAAGACCTCATCATTGCTCACATACTCGATCCATGATATTCGAGAATCCTTCTGTAGAACCACATTTCAGTTGCTTCAATTTCTTCCTTCATCTTTGATGGTATTGTCCAGCATTCACTGCCATATTGAAAGACGGACAGCACGTAGCAATCCAGTACTCCCTTCCTAGTTTCTAACGAAATTGACCTGTTTCTTAATACTTTATTCTACTTCTGAAATGCTTCCTTCGCCATGCCAATTCGCCATCAGATCTCTGTGTCGCACTTTTTGTCTTCTGTTATAACACTTCCCAGGTATTTAAATTTTTGTACCTCTTGATTCTAGTATCCCCGACCTCTATTTGACATTTTGGGCTGCCCTTCTTACTGATGACCATGCATTCGGTTTTCGTGCAATTTATTTCTAGTCCTTTCTTGTTACTTTCTACTATTATCTTCTGTAGGAGGTCTTGTAGTTTCCTTTCTGTCTCTGCTATCTGCACTGTGTCATCTGCGTACCTTAGGTTGTTTAAATTGTTGCCTCCGATTACGAATCCAGGTATAACTTCTATGGTCCTCAAAATATTCTCGCTGTACAAGTTGAACAGATCCGGTGAAAAGACACATGCATGACTTATGTCCCTTTCTATCTTTGTATATCTACTCAATTCATTACCTGACTGTATGTAAGCGGTTTGCTGCTAGTAAAGATTCTTGATTATTCTCAAGTCTTTCCCAAATATGTCCAGGCTGCCGAGCATCTGCATCAGCGTTCGCATAATCAATGAAGCACAGGTATAAGTCCTTCTTCATTTGTATTGCCCTTTCGGAGTGCATCCTAGTCATAAATATGGCATTCCATGTTCCCGTGTCTTTAACGAAACCACACTGTTCTTGTCCTATCTCTGGCCTGATTCTGCTTCTCGCTCTATTCATAAGGATTCGGACGATAAGTTTTGTTATATGGCTCATTAAACTGATGGTTCTGTGGACTTCGCACTCGTTTGCACCTGGCTTCTTAGGTGGTGCTATGAAGATAGACCTTCTGAGATCATCTGGTATAATACCACTATTATAAATTTCGTTTATTATTTCAGTAATTTTTTCTATACCATATCTTCCAGGGCTATCAGCAGCTCTATGATTATGCCGTCTGGTCCCGCTGCTTTGTTTCTATTCAGTGTGGCTATTGCAGATTCCATTTCAGACTTCAATATTTCCGGTCCGTCTTCGTCTTTGCGTATTATTGGTTGATCTCTCTTGTCGTGGAAAAGATCTTTTATATATTCTTCCCATCGTTGGAATATTTACTCTTTCCAAAAATAATTGTTCCATCCTTAGAATTTAGGCATCCTGATGAAGGGGAGGTTTTTTGTCTTATCACCTCCTATTATTTCCATATGCATGTCTTCTGTACTATTCCTGCTCAGTCTCTCTACTTCTGCACATTTGTCAGTGAGCCATTCCTCTTTAGTCTGTCTACATTTTCTTCTTATTTACTTGTGTAGTTCCCTGTACGCCATTCCATGTCTTGATATAATTTTCTGCCTCCTTTGCATCATTTCCAGAATCTCTTCCGTCATCCACTCGTTTTTTTTTTCTGCTCCTACTTTCCTTTGGGGCAATGATGTTTGCTGATTTCAGTATTGCTTCCTTTATCGAGTCCCATTTTGAGTGTCCTGTCCTAGTTTGTTCTTCGTATGGGGTTTTCATGCTGTTAGTGTATTCATGTCACTATATATATACTCATCAACTATGTAGTTGGGAAAATCATTGTCGATGAATGTCTGTTTTATTGGGCGTGTATAATGATAATATACCCGCAAAATGTCTGCATCCTTATACCGAGCGCCCCTACCTCAGAGGAAGAATCGCCGACTGACGCCAATTCAGTCGGATTTCAGTCATGATTAAAATGCAATAGGCTGTCTTATCGTAATGATGAGCTGCGAAACAGATCTGTCTGCGGATGACTATATATATATTTTTTTTCTAAACATATTCTATTAAATGTAAGAGACAATGAATGTCTATTATGTTTAATCATTAGCCGTTCTAAACGTCGTATTTTTGCTTTAATTTCAGTTGAAAATAAAGAGAAAAATTCTCCAACATTTGGATAATTACTTATTGGTTTTCTTCTAAGCTTTCGGCTCACATGAGCCATCTTAAGAGAGGTAGTTTAAACTGAAATATTATAAAATCCACCATCACCGACGATTTTATTTTGTGTTGACATAAAACTCCGCTTGGCAACGGCAATAGTTACCGAAAATAATAAACGCAGTTCTTAAGTTTGCGATGCGGTTTTATGACGTCACACCGCGGGATAGCGCGAAATGACAACAAAACCATGTAGTCAAATGCAATGTAATATGTTATTTCCTGTTTTAAAGTTGATTATGTTGAGTGTAGGTTGTTTTGATTTGATGTACATGGCCTCAAATATCTGCAGGTTCCTCTTACTGTGTGTATTAGTAAGGATCACCGTATTGTTGACCAAAATCTGTCTGATAATATCTACATGTTTATGTTTTTCAGAGAAATGTTGTTTAATAGTACTCTGATCAGAAAGATGACATGTAAGTCTACGGGAGAGCGTGGTTGTGGTAAAACCAATATATGTACTAGGTTTTTGATTAGTATCAGAGATGCAATCTCTGAATGGGCATGTAAATTGGTATACTACATTGGTTTTTTTGTAAAGAATTTAGTTTAGTGCTTGTTGGGTTATTATAGACTATGAGGTCAATTGTTTTGAACTTTTTATAATATATAATGAGTTTCATTTGATTATTACTTTCGACTGGTTTAACATTTCTACTTATTATGCTTTTGAGAATTTTTTCATCTTGTTTATAATTATTATGTATTTGGTTGCAATAGTATAAGTTAATAGTGCTATGTTTATTTTGATGTAAACCATTATTATTAATATTTTCATTATTGTTAGAGCTATTGTTAATTTTGTTGAGATACATTTTAATTTGTTGATCAATAACGGAGTTAGGAAATCCATTATTGACTAGTGTTTGCTTAATGTTGTGTAATTCTTTATAAAATATAGATTTGGAAGAAGATATCATTTGTGTGCGTTGAAGTAAGTTTTTTATAACAGCTAACTTATATCGTTGGGGGCATTCACTATTATAATTAAGAAGACACGAATTTATGCTAGTTGGTTTCCTATATAGAGAAGTAGTAAATTTATGTGTGCTAGAATCAATGAATACATCAAGGAATGAGAGTTTGTTATTAATATTAAGTTCTAATGTAAATTTGAGGACGGAGTGACTTTCAAATTTGTTTTTAAGATATTTAATTTGATCGATATTCTTAGCTAAAACAAAGATGTCATCTATGTATCTTACATATATAGAGGGTTTATTGTTGTCATTAATTATTTTATTTTCTAGATTTGCCATATAATAATTAGAAAAGAGGGGACCTATAGGAGATCCCATCGAAATACCATCTATTTGTGTATAAATATTGCCTAAGGGATCGTGAAAGGGTACTTGTGTGTTGCATGCTAATAATAGTTTTTTTTAACATAGTGGGTTTAATATTGGTTGATGGGAGAGTAGCATGGTTGTATACATCACGGATAATGATGTCAATTGTTTCATGGACGGGAACATTTGTGAATTAGTTTTGGACATCCAAAGATGCAATCATTTGATTATTAGGTTTTACGGAATGGAGAATCTGTAAAAATTCGTCCGTGGAGTTAATACTATATTTACCAGGAAGATAGGGAGTAATTAGTTTGTTAAGTGTTTTGGAAAGGTTATATATTGATGTGGGTATTTGAGAAAAGTATTACTTTAATTGTAAAACATTAATTGATATGTGTATATATAAAAATGTTATTTCTATACTCAAATTGCGTTTCTTGATTTTATAATCATTTTATGACTTATAGTGGGCTATCTACCACAAGCCAAATTCCGTTAACCTGCAACAGTATACAAGTACCCTTCACGAGAACGGACTCCCACTACAATCAGAAAAATAATAGATAAGCAACTCACTATAATATATCAGCAGTAGTGAATGTATTCATCTGCTTTTGTAAGTTTGATTTGCGGGTTACTGTTCTATACCAATGTTAAGTTAATTTGTGTTCAGTCGTCAGCGAAATCTCTATTATTGTATACTTATGCCACATTATATTAGGTCTAAAATTATACTTATACTATATCCTATTGTATTAGCAATTGTAATAAAAATGTATTATTGATTAAAATGACAAATCACCATCTATACAGCTTAATGAAAATGTTAGAAAACAAAAGGTTTTCTAGAATTATCTTCCATTATTGACTGCGTCAAGTGACATATACGTTCTACTATTGAAGATGTGGCTAAAATCATATCTTTGCTTCTGAAATCAGATATATATTGGAGAAAAGCAATAATTTATTTGAAAGCTGAAAAGTTTAGGCCCAAGATAATTTCGTTGATTTTGACCGCCAATGATAACACATTTATCAAAATAAAAAGTAAAAGCAACATAGATTCCATATCATAAATCACAAACCAAAAATAAAAGATATCGGACGCACAATAAAATAGATTAGTTTGAAGTTGTTTCCTTAAAAACAAATGACTTCGATTTTTTTTTTTGAGAATTATATTGTTGAAAATTTTTTTCTTGCTTTTTTATTTCACTGTCTTTTTTATTTTGTATTTCTTCATTTCTTTCTCCTTTACATATCTTTTTCTATTCACCAGCTCATACTCCAAACTATATTTGTTGATTTATTTTCTTTATAAATTGGGATATTCTTTTCTACCTTATCTCGATGTTACTTGTTTCATTTCATTTGTTCCTTGTTTCAGTGCTTCTTTTTTTTTTTTACTGTCATTTTCATGTCCTTTCCTTTCTATTTTATTCTGGAGGATTATATCATAATATTTTCGTAATTCCTCTTCCAGTCTGAAAATCATTTCGATTATTTTTTTCAAATATATGTTACGCTTCTTTTTATCACTGTCCAACATCAAGCATAATGCCTGTAACACAATCATTGTTTACCTCGATGGTAGCAGTTGCAGAGGCTCAGTGCGTAGAGTCACCCTCAAAAATATCTCTTCCACTCTTAATGATCATCTGCCCACTTTCTATAAATCTAAAGCGTTGTCATGTAAAGTTGCAACCATATCAACATATCATTGGGAGCGATACCTATTATTCTACAGTTACTTTATAACACCACATTGCTAAATGTTGTCAAATTTTAAGAGGAATAGCTAAAACATACATTCGAAATTTTATTTTAGCAGTCAGATATCAGTTTACCAGAAGAAATACGGTAATTAATAAAGAGATTTGGATTTAATACATGCAAGATTTCGACGCTCTAGAAACCCTTCTTCAGAAGCAGTCTCTGAACTTTACAACATAACCTTTGATAGTTGCTGAGACAAGAAAAGTGTTTAATTACATACAGAAATAACAAGCGTATATTGCTATTGCTGTTGATCTTATTAAACTATTCCTGAAAGTCTTCATTCATTAATTTGATAGTTTTTTTTCTCTCAGGCTATAACCTATGACGTATCATGTTTATCAAATCATCAGAAAGTTCGTTTATATATATATATATATATATATATATATATATATATATATATTTACCCATGTCACAGTAATTATACTTTAGTCGTTATGTTTCTTTCGTGTAGATATATTTCAAAATGTATATGATTGACTTTAGAATTGTTACGAATATATCAGACATTTCATATTGATATTCTGTTTGGTAAAAATTAGTTTATTCCTTTTGGAAAAAATAGTTTATTTCTTTTATTTCGGTATATTCAATCCTTTTACCGAAAATATGAACATCAATAATCATGGGGTCTTTTTCTACTCAAGTCAAACTGATATGTATAGATTTTCCACAAACAATGTACTTACGTAGCTACCGTACATAAAACGAAGACCAAGAATAAATTCTACCGTTAATCATTTTCGCTAATATGAGAACAAATTACAAAATATACTTGCATTATTTCTGAAGTCGAAAAATACATCAATATCACAAATGAAACGAGATATGGGATTATAAAGAAAGATAGGTCCTTTGATCTGGATAGGGTTAGACGCATAAACAAAAATCTCCTTCTCTCTCACTCACTCTATATATATATATATATATATATATACTAAACTTGTCGGAGAAAACCATTTTTAAATACAGACGAATGTCCAAATTTCATACATATCTGAAAAATAAATTCACTCTTCCATTCTCTGTCTGTCTGTATCTGTCGGTTTCTCTCTCTCTCTCTCTCTCTCTCTCTGTATATATATATATATATATATATATATATATATATATATATATATAAACATGCGTAACTTTGCAGAAGTAGACATGATATTTACAAAAAACTCCTTAAATGATTAAAAACAAATCAAGTGATTACACAGTCACAGAAATTCTTTTTTTTGTAATGTTTAAAGGAATATCATAATTAATTTTAATCTTATGGGGCGGATTTATAATTTAACAGGCATTTTATCTGTTTTCTTGCTTTATTATTTTTTCTTTCATTTGCCATTATATAATTTTTGAAATATTTGTTTTTTGTCGGATTTATCATTTACAAATATAGTCACACATTCATTTAAGATTTGTACAGTTTCATGTAACGTTTTGTCAATGTGGATTTTTATTAAATACTAACAGTATAGCTCTGCCTTGCTCGGATGTAATGAAAGCTTTAAAACTAATCCATAGTCCAGGAGCTCAGACTCAGCCTAAAAATATTTGTGTGAAGTTTGGTGAAAATCGGATAAAAATTGTGGATTTGTATAAAGGATATACAGACAGATAAGCAGACACACACACACAAAGATCTTCCTTTTTATATATATATATATATATATATATATATATATATATATATATATATATATATTATCGATTTTCTGCACTATTTTAAGAACTGCAACCTTGACACTTCTGAATATCGTTTCTTATGTCTTTGTCTATGAGTGTATCAAATTGGATTAAAATCGGACCACTCCTTCTATAACTCGATTTATTCGATTATCGATTTTCGATATTCATCGGCGGTACCGCGACACAAATCCTAGCTAAGAGCAGTCGCAGACGCTTATAGTACAACTGAGTAAATTTTCAAGGAAATCGGTTCGGCCGTTTCGGAGTCTATAGGTAATGGACACACAGACACACAGACACAAACACACACACAAGTTCAATTTATAAATAAGTTTAGATTAGATTTTAATATATATTTTAATATATCTGATAAGTTTATGTTGTTTTCATATTCTTTTTTAATTTTACTGCTTCTAGTATTTGTAGTAATTTCTTATATTCTGAGTGGTATAGCATTTTTTCTGTTAATTTAAATGATTTCTGGATGTATTGATTGAAATATGTATGTAATTTAAATGTTCAGATAAATGTCATAGTATCCAGCGCACTAGCGTAATCAATTTATATATTGTTTGAATTTTAATTGAAATAAAATATGTAATTATTACAGGATAATTATCTTTCATCATGTTGGAGCATTATTTTTTCAAATTATCTCTTATTTAAAACTTACCTTAATTTTTCACGCATGTTTACTCATTGTTTGAAGTTATACCATTAGTCCGGCACCATAAAATACGCTTAAATAACCATCAGTTCCTAAAGTAAAATCCTACAATTTAATCCGTTTGTGTGCGAAAAGCCACTAACCATTGTCTCGTAGGCCTATCTCGAAAATTTAGTTCACACCGAGATGATTCACTAATTGGCTTTCGTAAGATTGACCCCGGAGAACAATTTTCATTTTCCAGAATTTCATTGTTCGACTTTGATGGTGAGATGATTTTCAGTGTTTCTGTATTCTTCTACACGTATTTCGCTGTAGTCCTTTACTGGCAGGTTAATTCCAAGCTGAAAATAGAAGGCTTTTCAATTACACAGATGCCTGGGGCCTTCATATACTCCTTAGGTTCATATTACTTCACAAGTAAGAGGTATACTACGAACGTGGCAATTGAAAAGGTCGACTCTTCACGTAACCTGGCAACAGAGATTGTGGCTTAGAATTATATTCTGAACATCTCAGAGAAGAATCCCTATTTCATTAAGACGCATTTTACCAATATTTACAAGGATATTAAATTCATGTACATTGTTCATCGCTTATCTGAAGATAGCTTTAATTACTTCCGAAGAAGTATTAGCCAAAAATATCAATAATCTAGGAATAGATTTTTGAAAGAGAATACGCCTACTTCATAGATGCGATTTAACATAGAATATTATATTTCTCGGACAAAGCCCGTCTATTTGCATATCGCTTTTTAAAACAGACCATACCAATAAATGCTTAATGGTGCGGTGTATATCGGTTCGGAACGAGAAATCTGAGAGCCAAGTTTATCTTCCAGTTGAATTCTTTGCGTTCCCTTACACGAAAATACTCTTGGAAAAAGTATTGATCCGTTATATCTCCTTTTATCTAAGACTTAAATAGAATTGGTTTGGTTCTATATCCCTGGTTGGCAACCAGCATACAGCAAAATGACAGCTTACTACGGAAAATGGCAACTTTCTGCGGGAAAATATGCTCACTTAGAGTGGCAATCTTCGGAGAGAAATCGACCTATTGTTCAAAATCTACTGCCAAGTCATTCAGGTCTCTTCCGAGACATGATCGCCGAATCCTGTATCACGTGTGGTACTTAACTGATTGATACAAAGAAATGAGTGTATCTTATATGAGCACTGTTATATGAGATAAATATTTTCGCTCATTTTCAAACAGAAACTGAGATGGAGTTATCCCATAGGGGCTTATATCGCATATTATCGGTTATAAATTAGGTGAAAATATTTTTTCTCTAAGGACAGTGATCAGTGTAGCAAATATTTATTTGGTTGAATGGAAGGTGTCAAAGAACACTGATGCAGGTACATGTTAATATGAATATACCACAAGGATGTATGTTTCGATTCGATATGGGCTGGATAATGCAACCTAGTTACTTGTTGCTAAACAATTATACAGCAGGATGGAACAATGTATCAAAAGAAAATTAGCAAAACCTGTACCCGCATAAGATTAGTGAAAAATAAATTCCAAAATTTAAACAACGTACGAAAAAATACAAAATCTTTATTAGAAATAGGAAGGAAGAGTGCTGAAATGCTATCTGCTCATCTAATTTGGCACTAAACTGAGCAAAATTTATTTCTATAGATTGATACTGAAAATTCCATGGGGGTAAAAATTAGAAAAGTTGGAAGATATAAAATCAGTCTTAATAAAGCAACCGCTTACTCTCAGAATCCGAAAGAGACAGATGAAATGTTTTGGAAACAGTGTGAAAGATAGGCTTGAATAATTTAACGCTCACAAAGCATGTCGAGGGCAAAGAGATTAAAAAAAGCAAAGAGCCAACTACCTGATAAACTGTGCATTCTTCTCTATTTGCTTGTGAAGGAATAATTCCATTTTTACCAGTTTGCTGGACTCAAAGTTACATTTAACTGACAGCAATGTCCACTTTCCTACATTTATCTTTAAGACAGCGTGTTCCCGTCTATATATAACTTAGGAATAATGCAAGAGGTATTTGCTTTATGTATGCGCATTTGGAACTCTTTTTAACATTGCCTATCAGGCATTAGAATATTTGGGCAGAGTCTCAAAGCCCAAAAGGCAGTTGACTGAATTCAAATTGTTCAAAAGACGTTGTAATTGCTGTTCTTGGGATATGCTCAACAGCAAATATGGTAGAAAGTTTTTATCAATTAGTTATAGGAACATATCGACACGCTGTGCATTTGTAATATGAAATAGAGCATATGAGAAAAAGGATAAGGAATACTGTTCTTATTGATGAATTTAGTCGTCGGTATTCCGCAAATATGTGGAACGAATTGATATCTGATGAATTACACTATGAAAAGATAATTATATGGACACTTTGGGGATTAGATACTCTTGTATTACACATGTATCAGAATTTATCCATGACCCTATATCTATTTTTCGGGACTTATTCGGCGGGGAGAGGAATGAATATAGCATTTTCTATTATGCTTAACCTCATCGTTTTTAATGAATGACGGGATAAATCTCAATTATATTATTGTATATCATGATAGAGCGATTGCCGGAGCATATCCCTGTGAACATGACTTGAATATATTTCATTTCACTTTGAATATTATCATTTTCTCTGAGAGGTTCTTACTGTGTATATGTAAAGAAAAGTAAAGTGTGCTCTGATTGTTGCTTCAAACATATGCACCATCACCTTTATTTGCAAAGTTATGAAGGTGAATTTACAGCTCAGTTTAGATAAAGTTTTTTAGAACAATTTAAATGTTGTATGGTTTTATGTATATTCAATTGTCGGTGGAATAATGTTGATTTGTGCTTCTGTAAGACCACATTATGTGTAGGCACTGTTTTAAAATTTTATAAGGGAAAGGCCATACATGCTGAAATCACAGTAATCTCTATTCCTGGCTGAAGGTAAGATTTCCCTTGCTGTTAGAATCATCAAGTTTTCATTACTGCTTTTCTTGGCATAATTGCGAAATGTGTAATGGTAACAGAATACTGCGTAATATAGTGGTATATATTTTCATCTCATCTACTCAAGTTAATGTGGTGGTTGGTGAATCGGGAGAAGTTACAAGATGGCCAGCGTTACTGCTTACCAGATTGTCAGTAACCTGATGAATTGAATCTCACATATCACATCGAATTGCAATAAAGAATCGAAACCGAAAATCTTTAGTCATATATGCTAACAAGAAAATTTTAATAACAATATGCCTACTGTCATTTTATGTCAACTGTGAGAAGACTTTTACAAACCTGAAAACCATAATGACAAGGTTTAGAAATTCACTATTACAGAAGAATCTAGAATAATACATATCATTATCAATTGATTAGGAATTGTTTAAAAAACGATCATTGTCAAGTTCAAACAATAATTTAGTGAAAACAAACCCTCGCTCGTTTTTATACTGAGATGCTTGTAATGCCATATTCTAATTTTAGTCTACATATATATATATATATATATATATATATATATATATATATTCCCGCACATAATGCAATAATATCAATGAATTAATTAAAATTAGAAAGTGACATTCTATAATCCATTCGATATCTAATGGCCGTAATATAAACTGCGTCTAGAGATTATATGCAATTTATGAATTGGTATAAAAAGTTGCGTCTTTAATGTTAAAAGTCCTATTATGATGTTGTTTATATTCTACTCTATATTATTAACTTAGATATATAATAATAGCGAAAATTATTGTTTTTTATTGGAATTACTAACTTAATAAAACAGACATATTTTACTGTCAGTATTTTATTTGCAACTATTTATTTTGATACATTTACATTATTATACCATGTAAAACTAATTTAAAAATAATATGAAAAGATTTTAAAACAAATTCGTCAATTTCTTAAAGGAAAAACATAAAAAAAAATGTATTTAAAAAAAAACATTTTATTTTAAAAATAAAAAAATAAACTAACAAAAAATAATAAGAACATCCTAAAATTTATTGCACGAATGCTCCTTTCTTTTCAAAAATACATAGCAGCTTATTTTCAACATCTCATGTTAGATTTTGCAAATTTAGTAGCTGGTAAATTGTTTGCAGCAAATTTAACTGCCTCCCAGAGGTCACATTTGTTGTTGAATCGCCATCCATTAGAATAAATATCTCTCTTGAGGATGCTCCACAGGTTCTCAATAGGATTCAAGTCACAGCTATTTGAAAACTAGTCCATAAGAGAATCTTCAACAAATCATTTTTCTTTCAACCAGGATTTATTAAACTTTGATGCCTGACTTGATGCGTTGTCTTGCATAATGATCATAGATTTACGCTTGGCTAAAGACTAGTTATAAATCCATTCAAAGACATATAGCTCTAGAAAACCACAGTAACAATTGGAATTCATTTTAACACTGTTATTCAATTTAAATATAGCCACGAGCTCATTACTAATAATTCCAAACCATATCATGATCCTTGAGACTTTCTTTCTTTGAGTGAATTTCCATGTGACATATTTTCTTGGTTGTTTCATGGTCCATTTTTAAATTCTTAGAAATTTGAAGCGAAGACTTTTCTTTGCTAATTTCTTTGATTATATAGATCTTCTCGTTCATTGTTAGTTATTTTCTACGAGCCATAATACTAAATTCTAGTTTTTGCAAATAATCTCTTAACACTGAAAATTGCTATAATTACTGACAAAAATATCAATCTGAAATTGAAAATTGGGGCTGAATTTCTTTCATTCTTACTCGCTATATATAATAGTACAAATTATTTCATTGGATAACACATATCTATGAATTTTACATAAAATATTTGACAATACCTCTTTTGCATATAATCTCTAGATTCAGTATATATGCACGGAAATCACTAAAAAATTGCACAATTTTTCCATAGGTATTTTAATTCTTTTTGTATTCGTTACAAAAATTAAATGATAATATGATGAATAGGCTCCCTTTTTTTTTCCTGACAATTATATATTTATACCTAGTTCATAATGTTTTGGAAATCGTCTTCAATTATCTCGTTTCAGTATTTATTTAGAGTATTGCATGACATTGCTATTCGTCAATCGTGGGAACATTTTTATGTCCCTTTTGTATTCTGTCATCTGGATTTGATTACTTGTCTATTAAAGTGAAATGCAACGTCAGTATTAAGATTTATATTGTGAAAGTAGAGTGTGGCTGCTATATCTTTCGGTTACTTAATTTTGTCTGGGTTAGGGCTCATATGTTTTATGAGTAATGAAATATCATATTTCCAATTTCTATGTTTTTTTTTAAGTTACTGGTTTATTCGGGTCTAACTCTTTATTAGTGTTATTTCTTTTTTCGGTTACTTTCTGTGACCGTTTCTAAAATATCTGCAACTTCTTGCAACAGTGTAGTTGTAGAACATAATTAAATTTGTCCTTTTTTTAATGTGAAACAATTTTCTTAAAAAAATGAAAATGACAAAACTTATACATATCTTTATGTGTTTTTAGACATCATGCTTTATTTTTGTCTTTTCAAGACTTTTAGGGACTTTTTCATAAAAATATTATTGAGAACTTCCTTTTCATTTAACACAGAGAAAACACTGACGGTTAAAGATTTAACTTATCACTATTGCCAGTGATTAATAAAAAGAGTAGATATTATAAAATTGGATTAATATTTTTATATTTAGTAAAAACGTAAATAAGAAAATGACTTTATTTTTGTTGATGCGAATGCTAGCCCGAAAGATTTTCTGGTGAATAATGATATTTGAAGGAGAAGATTGTTATCGATTTTCGTATCAAGTGTAAAAATCTTTTACATTTTTTCTTGCATTTGCGTGTATACTTCAGATAGGCAAGGTTTGCTGAACTCTAAGACGGGTCAATAACTAGTTAAAGTTGAGTTGATTATGTGTCGACGTACATATGTATAGCTGTTGAATTCTTCGTCAAAATAGACAAAAAACGCATGAAATAACATAAAATCTTTGAAAGATTTAGTTCATGAATACACCCATGATAGTGATATATGTTTCAACGAAAGACTGCTTGGCAGAATAGGGTAATGTCATAAAAAACAATTATATATTAAGTTCTAATAGTTTTGTTCATTTATTTCGAAGTGAAAGACAACATAGAAGACAGACCTTAACAGTTTTAATAAATAATAAAATATATTTTCGCTCTCTCACCCGAAGAAACATAAAAACCTGAAGAATAAATAAATATTTTTTATTAATAAATATATTTCTCTTTATTTCATTTTCTCTGTTTTTGTGTACTATTCATTTTGTGTTTTTTATTGAATATTTGTCGTGATTATAAATGTTTGAATACACCTGCGCATAGGAATATGCATTTACTTTTTGAAGAGTGTCTAAATGAGCATGTATCATTATTTTGTATATCAAGAGTAACGTGCAAATAAACATACACAAACACACACACACAGACATACAAAAACTCACACAGATAATTTTAGGTAAAATTTAGAACGTACACACAAACACACAAAGAAGGAATTACGGGTATATATATATATATATATATATATATATATATTATATATATGTATATATATATTATAAATATATAAATTACGGGTATATATATATATATATATATATATATATTATAAAATATATATATATATATATATATATATATATATATATACTTATGAATACACACACTTATGAATACGCATAACATATATATATATATGTTATGCGTATTCATAAATATATATATATATATTTATATGTTACGCGTATTCATAAGTGTGTGTAGTCATAAGTATATATATATATATATATATATATATATATATATATATATATTATATTTGTAAATGAAATATTACGCAACCTATGATTCTACCATATGTTGTTGTCAAGCAATTTGCAATATTGCAAATCTCCTGAAGACTCCATATTGTAGAAAACTAGGTCGAGTAATAACTTGTTTACAAATGTAAAATATTCAAAAGGTCTACAATATAATTTCATTTAACACTTTTTAATACAAATTTGCACTGGTTTCATTTATTATGACCAAAAACTAAGTAACTAATATATATATATATATATATGTAAGAAAAATTAAGACAGACGCGTTATTCATGGTAATACGGAAGTATGGGGCCTATTTCAGGCGAGCCATCTTCAGCTTCCGAATTACCATGAAATAACGTGTCTGACTTAATTTTTCTTATATTTTCTCTATATGTATTTATATGCATATATGTTTAGAGCATAATATATATATATATATTGTTATATATATATATATATATATATATATATATATATATATATATGCAATTTTTTATTATATATGCGCGTTACCTATCTGAAAGCGCTCAATAACAGTGATAGAGCTGACATATTCATATACATATGTGTCAGTTTATGACCCTGGTTTCCACGCTCTTCCGAACGTCAGACAATGACGATCGTAACAGCGTGAAACCCAAGGTCACAAAATCACACACACACACACACACACAATTATATATATATATATATATATATATATATATATATATATATATGATGTTGCTAAAAACGAGCTACTTGTTTCAAAAAAACTATTCACACGTATAACACATTTTAAATAAGACATTGAAAAACCGATAACATGCAAATATCTCTTTCTGTATGCATTATTTTAAGGTAAATTTATATAAAATAAGGTGTACAGATATTGTAGAAATGGAAATTATTTTGACGTAAGAATTATATGCATGGCATCCCATTGCAGTGCGCCCTGAGCTTGATACGTATTTCTCTTCTTTTTCACGTATACATTGGTGTCAGCTTCGAGAATAGGAACAAACAGAAAAAAGTGTGTTTCTTTGTTACAATGATAAATCGAATAATCAATAAAATTTTACAATGGGCTTCTGATTTTTCTATTGTATAAATCTTTGTTACCCATTTTCCTGAAATGAAAAGAATATGTAAAGAATATATGAAAAGAGAGTAAATATTACATTGTTTGACGTTTAGCTGTCGAGATAAAGAACCGGCAAATTAAGGTCGTGTCTTTTGAAGTACAATGACTGACAATAGAATATCAAAGAGAGTAAATACGCCATGGTATAATATTTCGGAAAGTTTGCATTCCAAGCTTCTAACCTAAGCGCATTTACTGTGAAAAGAGGAAAACATAAACACTTTATGATAAAGATAACAAAATAAAGAATATATATGAAATTTTGCAAATATATTTTCGTTTCAGGATGATTTACAAAATCTATCATAGTTTTAAGAGGTTTGTTTTCCGTAACGCTAAAACTTATAGACATGACATGTTACCTAAACCGTTTGTTCTATGATGGACAGAATCAAGGATAATGTCAAAATTTAATTATGCTTTACAGAATTTTTAAATTAAGAACGCTCACAATTATAAGCACAAAATATATATCATTATAATTTATATAAATAATGGTGGATTTGTATAAAGGGCATACAGACAGATAAGCAGACACACACACAAAGATATTGCTTTTTATAGATATATATTGTCAATTTTCTGCACTATTGTAAGAGTTGAAGCTTTGAAACTTCTGAATATCGTTTCTTATGTCTTTGACTATGAGTGTATCAAATTTGATTAAAATCGGACCACTCCTTTTATAAATCGATTTTTTCGAATATCGATTTTCGATATTTATCGTAGGTACCTTGACACAAAACCTAGCTAAGAACACTCGCAGACAAAAATATTTAGGATATATATATATATATATATATATATATATATATATATATATATATATATATACCTAAATATTTTTGTTACTTTTTTGTGAAGCGTGATCGACTGGGATGAGAGTGTTTATAGATACAGTAAGTGTGGACATAGGAATGTACAATGCATTGTGATTATTACTCTTACGTTTGGATATGCATATGTCATTTCATATATATATGTGTGTGTGTGTGTGTGTGTGTGTGTGTGTGTGTGTGTGTGTGTGTGTGCATGTGTAAGTGCGTGTCTGTGTGAGTGTGTATGTGTGTATGTGTGTACGTGTGCGCATGTGTGTGTATGTGTAAGTGCGTGTGTGTGTGAGTGAGTGTGTATGTGTGTACGTGTGCGCATGTGTGTGCGTGTGCGTGTGTGTGTGTTAGTGTTCGTTTTTGTCTGTTTTTGTGTGTGCGTGCGCGCATGTGTGCGCGTTTGTGTGCTCGTGTTTGCCTTTGTCTGTGTTTGTGTATCTGCATTCGTCACAAATGTTTCCGAAATAACAAGAAACCGTCAATGTGGAATTCGAAGTTTTATTTGAAATAATTTAAGCTCAAAATTTCTCTTAAATCTGAAAGAAAAAAAAAATAAAATTTCTTGATTGTCTGGTTGTGTTGAGAACAATAATGGATGCATGCGATACCACTGCTAATATTGCTATGGTTCAGATAGTAATAATCGATGAATGTTTTATTAAATATACATCTTTCCATTTCCGTCTGTATTTCACACGGTGTTTTGTTGCTAGGAGCAAATACATGTGTTCAACTTCATGATTTTGCAGTTACAAATGTTAAATGGAAATAAATCTAATTCCTTTTCAAAAAATATTGAAAAAATCCAAAACTATTCTCTACCTGGTAATTAAACTAAATCTATTCGATTGTTTTTTTTCCCATTACAATAGGACTAAAGCTAAAATTAATTACTTTAATAATGTCGGGAGTTTATTAAATCCCATGGTGACCGGGGCTTTCGTCTCAATAAATCCAGAAATCTAGCCTCTGTCTGTGTTTTTCTTTTTCGTAAAATCACTTTCGATGATTAATGGGCACAATGCATTACAGTCTTAAGTAAATTGGCTGTGTAGGAAAAACAGAAAAGAATGAAACAGACAGATGTTCGCTTTTGTTTTATTTTCCTTCCTCTTGATAATTCTGATTAATGCTAGCTATTTCTCGCCAAATTTCGTAACCTTTTTCCGTTACAAGTCGCCCATTATTTTTCTTTCTTATTTGAACTAATGCGCAGAAATCTATAGCGAAGTAAAATAATCCATTACTTGTTTCTCTAACTTTAACTCAAAATAGACTTCACATATCCGTAATTCATTTCTAGACTTTATTATACATTTTAGCAAATATTAAAACGACATTGATTTTCTACCATTCTTTTATATATTATCTTTCTATTTGGGATGATGTATTTTTCAATTTTTTGTTCATTCTAATTTTCTAACAATCTTAGGCAAGTAAATAGATGTAAGTCTAAAGCTTACTAACCAAACAGGTTTTGCTAGTAAGAACATGATTCGGATATGATTGTCAAAGATAAAGGCTTAATGGACAATCTAATGATTGTGTTTTTCGTTTCGCTTTTCTGTGTTATTCTGTTTTATATTTTAATCACTAAAATTCCGGTTTTCGCAGTACGCCATTATAGTAATTAATATATTCTTCTTGTATGTGCCCTGTCCCTTCAGGACGTAGGCGATCATGGTTCTCCACGTCTCCCTATCCCTTGTGGCTCTTAGAATGTTTGCTCCTGTTACTCCTGGCTACACCGTTGATCAGGCTCTGCAAATATATTATCCGCTGCCTTCCTCTGTCTCTCTTTTCTTCTATCTGTCCAGTCACTATCAAGTTCTCCAAGCTCTCCTTCCTCACTGAGTGTCCCAGAAACTTCAGTTGTCTCTTCCTGATGCTCAGTATTTTTTTTTTTAATCATATCACCCCGAGCAAGGCGGTAACGCCACTGATGCGCAGGGGGCTACGTAAGGGTAAAAAGAATGGAAAAGAGAAAGCCGGAAACCACATCCTAAACAAGAAACAAGGGATGAGCCTCTTCACCTGTTCAATAGATGTGGGTGGAGTGTGAACCGGGCAATAGTTTAGTCTATCTACTCCAATTGAAAAAAAATATAAAAATAAGGAAAAGAGTGAAAAAGATTGGAAAAGAGAAAACCGGAAACCGCATCCTAAACAGGAAACAAGGGATGAGCCTCTTCGCCTGTTCAATAGATGAGGGTGGAGTGTATCCTTTTTGTTGCAATTGTTTCCAACACCTCGTCGTTTCTTGCATGCTCAGTCCACGATATCCGCAGCATCCTTCTGTAGGAAGTTTTGTCCTCATTTTTGATGATATTGTCCCGCATTCACTGCCGTATTGTAGAACTGACATCACATAATATATTACAAAAAGCAAAAATAAAGTCTTCCTTGATTTGTACATTGATAATCTTGTCGATAAAAAGATCAGACAAACGCACGACTTTCTATGTTGGTTGTGAAATGGACACGAACGTATATAACAATACACGCTTTGAGACTTTTTGGAAAGAAAATATGATAATCGTTGTTCAATTAAAAAAGGAAAAACATATCATCAAATAAAATATATTCATGTGATGAGGGATTTAACTGCGTGTGCTCTTTGAACCAAAACTCGAACATATTTTAACACACGCTTTATGGTTCCCAGGTTCAGGTACTCTGACGTTCATAATATCAAAGTCATTAATTAAAATTAATAATCATATGCGAATGAACCCGTTAAAGAGACGTTTCAGAAGGTATTTATTGTATTATTTGATAAGACTTTATAAAGATATTTACATAATTTAATACATGAAAATTATACAAGTTATGTCAAGAGAAATACAGGCAAATCGACTGTATAGTGCAAAATAAAAGTTGTCAGACAAGTCACATTGTACTTGTCGTCTCAATGATAAGGCACATTTATTTTTATATATTTTCCTTTTTTTAATGAATTTAAATCCCAATATCATAAACATTTTCATTTAAATGAATTTTTATAATTGATATTTCTGTAAAATTTAGAAAAGCAACTCAAATATTTTGAGATAGCTGTTAATCATATGTACTCTCTTAACATGAAGTGGCTGCAGTCGAGCCGCCAGATCAATACCTATCACATTACAGACTCTCCTTTGGAGCCTGTCAAGAAGACTGGGGAGAACAGCAGGGGCGCCTGACCATAAATGGCAGCAGTACTCCATGCACGGACGGATGGTTGTCTTGTATATATGTAGGATGGATTCAGGTGATGAAAACACCCTGGATCGATATAGTGACCCAACCTTCTTAGCAGTAGATTTTGCTATGGATTCAATATAGTAGTTCCATTTGAAGTCTGAGGACAGGGTAAGTCCGAAGAGGCGTAGTGTATTGCTCTCCGGGAGAATCACTTGGTCCATGCTTATGGGAGGCAGAAGAGGTTGCCTGTAATGGTTGACAGACAACAGCTTGGTCTTAGATGAATTGAAGTTGACAAGCCACTTCTTGCCCGAGTTCACCACAGAGTGTAGAGCCCGTTCAAGGTCAGCAGCGAGATTATGTCTGTCCGCCACAACAGGTTTCTTACTGGCGCGGGAGTATATTGTAGTGTCATCTGCGTAGATGCCTACTTGGGACTTGATCTCATCTGGGAGGTCGTTGATGAAAATAAGCAAAAGCGTCGGGCCCAGGATAGAGCCCTGTGGGACACCAGCATTCGTACTGTAGGACGAAGAGGCACGCCCATTCAGAACGACCTTCATTTGACAGTTATTTAAGAAAGACTGGATTAGGTCAAGCAGGCGACCGGTAATACCATTCTGCTCCAACGAACTTAAGTCACTGGTGCCTCCTCAACAGGTGTTTACTCGTGCAACCAGACTGGCTACTGGGTCTCACCCATTCACAGTAAGGTTAGCCAAATGCAGACGACAATTCTACACCTGCACCTTCTTCTCTCGCACTTCCCGCCTGTGGAACTCACTCCCATATTCTTGCTTTCCTGACGGCTACAACCTCCAGAAATTTAAATGCAAAGTCAATACTCATCTACTAACCACTGGACTCTAGCTCTCTCCTCACCCGCGTATAACCCTCCCTTTCTCTCCACCTATGTATCTGTCATCGCACCTGCTTTCTCAGCTTTCTATTGTTCCTTTCTTACTAGTTTGTACTCCTCACTCTTTTCTAATTAATCTTTTTACATTTATGTAGCCCCCTGTACATCAGTGGCATTTCCGCCTTGCTCGGTGTGAAATGATTAAAAAAAATATTTCAGTTACCAGTGGAAGACAGAGAAGATTAAAAAGACCAGAGGGATGAAATAGGATTCAAGGGCAGTTTCCAAATCGGGCCTTATAATATAACTGCCATTCAGAAACCCAAAAGAATGTAGTGGAAGGAGAAAGAGAAAACTAAATTAATTGCTCTCCTATTTCCTCCACACCTACAGATCAGGATCTTATTCTTTCCCAATCCTCAAATAGTGATGGAATATATGAAGAGTATGAGCTTGCCAGGCTTTCCAAGGGTTTTTGCAGGTTTTTGAAAATTACTCGGTATGCTACTGAGTTGATCAGAGGTGATGTTTCGTCAAACTTAGGAGCAAGCCTTGCAAATTTCTTTTTTTAGATTTGAAGACTATGGTGCTTCTTAAACTAAGTGTTAATAAGGAATACATAATTTTGCATGAATCTAAAACAGTTCGTGCAATGAAAGATCTAAACAAAATGCCCGTCAGAAACACATTGATAAAGCTGAAAAAATCATTCGAATTTGTATTGACGAATGACATGACAAAGATACATTGCCATATAAATATATTATGAGGGCAGATGAAAAGAAAAATTAAAGAAAACAAAGGAAACCGAACACCATTTAACATTTACAAAGAAGATGGTTTGTGAATGTGGAAAATATCTCACTCACATAGATATCACTACTACTAGAGGAAATGGAGCTATTCTAGCAAAAGGGGTTGCTAGTGTTTTGGAGGAATATAACATCGTTGCTGCCCTTAAAGCTGTCTTACTGGACAGCGCCCATACAAATTCTGGCTGTGAAGGTGGGCTAGTTACAGTTCTAGAGAAAGAAATAAAAATAAAATTACTTCGATGCTCTTTACATCAAATGTGCTTCTGTTCAGAGCAGTTTTTAAGCATATTGATGGCAGCACAAGAAGTCAAACATCACTTGTTGCTATACTTGAAAGATTGTGTGCAAACAACTATATAATTTGCCCAGGTCAAATTTGCACCCATAGTAAGTCTTCTAGACGGCCAATAATAGATATTTGAACTAAACAGTGACCAAATACTTATTTTAGAATATGCAGTAGGGGTTTTACGAGAGAAAGTCAACCCTATATATGCAGCATACAAATTAGACCCTTAAATCAAGCAAGATGTTTGTCGTGTTTCTGGACTGGAATTATTTACCTAAAAATTGTTTTCCAAGCTACACAGCCTTATCCAATTTATTGTTGAAGTGTATGCGGTTAGCTGGTTTGAGATTAAAAGGGACAATAACTTTCATAATCATTTATATTTTAATATGCTGCAAAGAATTAAGGAACTACCACCCGGAATTCAGGAGATTGAATTAAACATATTCAGCATAAGGCTTTTGGTCTCCTACCAGAAAATATGTCGGATGCAATGCTGAATTCAGATGAACTCGAAGTGAAGGAAGAAGCTATAAAAAGAATTTTCGCCGTAAGGTAAGTCACATAATATTGATCAAGATGATATTTTTGAATTATAGTTTTATTTTAAAGTACTATCCTAATTTTATTATAAAAATTAAGACGAGTAAGGTTAATTTCGTATTTTGATTTTTTTTCAGGAGTGTTTAGCCAACCTGAAAGAGATTACAAAATATCAAAATATTGAATTTTATTGCAACACATTCGTCTCCGATGATCGACCCGTCCTAAAATAGATTTTGTGAGCCTGAATTCACAGAATAATTTTCTGATTATGAACTTCGGGAGTCTTAAATTTCTGGGACAAAATTAGAGTTACGTGATTTGCCTTCACACTCAAAAAGTGTTAAAAGGGCAGGAAAATTAACAACTGCAGTTTCCAAATTAGTATATGAAACTGAAGTAAGGCATAAGCACATCATTACAAGCGGTTTATGAAATGTGGCTTTCCTTTATTTTAAAGGGCTCTTATATAGAATAGTTTTCTCAGATGTAATAATAAAAATTGCTTTTATTCTCACATCATTCATGTTTTTGTCATATCTTTTATAACTTTATGCTTTACAATTGTATTATAAAATAGAAACTTAAAATACCATTATTAATAACCAGTAGAATTTTGAGTGTTCAAATTACAATAGTAGTTTAGATTAAAATAATCCCTTAATTTTTCCTTGCATACTTGTTTGCTTTTGTATCATTGATAGCAGAAAAAGTAACTGCTATAAAATATCTTGCTATATTATTACTAACGTATCTCAATTAATGAGGTAAAATTAAATTTCTCTGCGCTGTTGTGGTTGGTGTGGGAGGTTATAATTTCATTTCAATTGCTACTTTTAGTCATATTGTGCTCATTCCATTTGAATAACATAAATTAACAAACTTATGTGGATTTACATTATAGATTTTTAAGCAATTTCATGTTAAATGTATGAAAAACAATAATTTTTAAGTGCTTCGTGTTAGACGATATTTAATCTAAATGCCCAAAAATTAATGCAAATTACAAACCTACTTTTTGGTGTCAGTAATTATCATACCAATAACTTGCCCTGGGTGATATTTTTTATATTAAAAATCGTTGAAAATCAACCTACCCTATTGTTCAAAGTTTAAGTATATTATTTGTTAAATCATATATTTACCATCATTTCAGTCCTTATCAAAAACGGAAGAATTTCGTATCAATGACAAGTAATTTTTTGGTTATATCCTGGCTTTTAGGAATGATTCATTTCAAATTCTAAGATATATGTCTAAGTTTGATCATGTGTAGTGTGTTATCACAGTGCATGACAGTACAAGAAAAATGTATAAAACATATTATATGGAATTAAGAGAAACGCCTATTAAGTAAAGATCTTAAAATAGTGTAAACTATAGTGAAATATGTCACATTTAATAGGATTCTTCTGTTTATATAACTATATTTTTAGATATTTTAATGTTTTTTCTATAGTATGTTCTATATACTAATTTGGCAATATTTTCTACTATTTCGCTTATTTTATTTTATTTTATTTTATTTGTTTTTCATGTGATTATCGGTATGTACATGACGTGCATAAAAGGTTGATAAATAACAATTTCCGAGATAACAAATCACTCTATAAATACCGGGCCTAAGTAAGGAAACAACAACTTTTAAGCAAATGCCTTCTAGGGTGATACAATGTTTCCACCTTTACTTTAACATTTCGATGTCTTTTTCGTATATGGATTTATCTTTGGACTCAATATACTCCTCATTTTCTGTCAAAATACGCATCATTTTCACTTCTTCATTGAAGCTAAATTTCTTTCCTTAGATCATTATTTTGAGGCCTGCAAACAGCCAAGAGTCGCTGATGGACCGATTTGGTGAATAGGGTGGATGCATAAGCAATTCGAGGTACAATTCATGTAGTTTTGCCATCGTTGGTGTTGACTTGTGACATGCTGCGCTATCTTATTGAAAGAACACTGTTTTCTCCTTCATTTGTGACAGATTTTTGGCGATTTCCTCCTTCAAACGCAAAAATAATGATATGAAATATTCGTTATTTATGTATTTTTCTTTTCTCAAGGAAAATAAAAAACAAAACAGTTTGTGCATCAAAAAACAGAACCAAAAATATTACCTGCAGATATTTGCGATTTTAGTCGCTTTGGATGACCTGCTGCCGTCCACAAAGATGACACAAAGATGACACACGATATTCATATCTTTCTATAAATAGAAAAATTTGCTTCACTTAATTAACTCTATTTTAAAAACTAATAATCGGATTGGGTGCCAAATCTGTAACATGCTATTCGGAAGAAAGTACAATATAAAAATAATATTATTTTTCTATTCGTAGCGCCCTCTGTATGTCAGGCTCGGGACATATTGTATAAGGAATTCCATCACATGTCAAGAATGTAAAATTATAAAACATTATTTTGTTTAATATATATATATATATATATATATATATATATATATATATATATATATATATACTTGCCTCTAAATCACTGTACATCAGCGTCCAAGATATCAACATCATCAAACAGCCCCCAAATTCCATTTTATTTTATGATAAATTCCCGTGGACTAGACAAAAACAACCATGATTTCTGTATTTCTATGGGTTTATGATACTGCAGAGGCTTGCAATTTAGCAAAACTTTATTGCTCTGGAATCCTATTGACATCTTCGATTTATGTAGCACCGGAATTTACGAAGACAATGGACTGGTAATCATCTGCAAATCTACACCACTTAATAGGATAAACTCAGAAAGGATCTAATAAATTTTTTCAGAGACACATCTCTTAATATTATCACCATAACTAAATCTAAATTTGTAAATTTCTCAGATGTTAGGTTCGACCTAAGCAATGGTCTGTACAAACAGTACACTAAGATCTCACATAATAATGCATAGATCAACAGGAAATAAAATCAATCCAAAGTTTTCACAAACATCCCGCTCACAGCCCTCCAATTTTGTTTAAGTACAAACTTTAGAAAGATAGAAAATTTTGAAAATTCTAAGATTAAATAATATAATGCTTTAGAATATAATAAACTCAACAGTTGTTTAGAATAATACGTTAAAAGCAACCTGGGCTGTAAGAAACAGAAATCGCTTAAATGTAACATTATTTGTTTTAACCAACGCTTCAGGCGTAAAATCCAAACTAAATTTGTTAATCTAGTCCTAAACTTAATTCACAAGCGTTTCTATGATTCATTTACACGAAATTATTTTTATAATAATCAATGAAAAGATCAGATATAGTTGCGTTAACAACATTGAAAAATATATTTCACAATATAATACTATGACATGAAATAAATCCTTGGAACACCCAAACAATAGCTGTCACCCTATTAATAATGACACTTATAAAAATTATTGAAAATGCCTTAAAAATAAATCTGTCTATTGAATGGCTAATGTGTGTCTAAAAGAATTATGTTAAATTTTATTTTCAAATCACTTCTATTAGGTGCAACATAAGATTTAACTATAACATCTTTTTTTATTGTATGCCCCAAGTATTTTAGCTATCTTTTCCTGGTGAGCAGTATTACTTTCCTTTTTGTTTCCATCCTTTCCAAAACCTCAACATTTCTCACATGTTTGATCCATGGTAGCTACCGCATCCTTCTGCAGAACCGCATTTCTATTGCTTCAAGCTTTATCATCATCTTTGATGATATTGTCCAGCATTGACTTCCATATTGAAGTAGAGATATTCCATAGCAATCCTGTACTCTGTTCTTTGTTTCAACTGATATTTTCCTGTCTCTTCATACTCTATTCAACTTTTAGAACGCGTCCTTTGCCATGCCAATTCGTTTTCGAAACTGTGTGTCGCACTTTCCGTATTCTGTTAGAATGATTCCCAGATATTTAATATTTTTTACGTGATGGATTTTAGTTTCCGACTCCTGTATTTGGCATTTGGGGCTAATCTTTATGTTGACGACCTTGCATTCGGTTTTCTTGCAGTTCATTGGTAGTTCATTTTTGTCACTTTTGTCAATTACCTTCTGTAGGAGGTTTGTAGTTTTATTTCCGGGTCTGCTATCAGCACCGTGTCTTCTGCGTATCTTATGTTGTTAAAATTATGTCATCCGATGACATATCCTGGCAGAACATCTAGGGTCCTCAGTACAAGTTAAATAGATCCGATTGAAAAAACACATCCTTGTCTTACGCTTCTTTCTATCTTTGTATATCTGCTGCATTCGTTACTTATACGTATGCAGGCAGTTTGCTGCCAGAAATGATTCTTGATTACTCTTACGGCTTTCTTTAATATGTCGATGCTGCTGAATATTTTTTTTTTTTATAAGCATTTCACCCCGAGCAAGGCATGTCACTGCCACTACTGTGCAGGGGGCTACGTAGAGTGGAGAAAGGCTGGTAAATATAGGAAATAACAGAGGGTGGGTGATAGGCGGGTGAGGATACCGAGAATGAGGGTTGGGTAGATGAGAGTGTTGTGAGAATAGTTGGGAGTTAGTGTGATAGGAGGTGGCTATTGACCCTACATTTAAACACCTGGAGATTGTAACTGTCGGGAAAGCAGATTTGTGGAAGGGAGTTCCACAGGCGGGAAGCGCGAGAAAAGAAGCTGTTGGAGTAGAATTTACGGTTACATCTTATTTGTTTAACTGTAAAAGGGTGGGACCTAGTTGCTAATCTAGTATCTCGTGTAAATTCGTGCTTAGGCGGCACCAGTGATCTAAGCTCATCGGAGCAGAAGCCATGAAAGTACTTGTAGAAGAGGCACAGGGAAGCTACATCACGCCGGTGTGAGAGCGGCTGCAGCCGGTCTGCCAAGTCAGTATCAACCACGTTACAGATCCTCCTTTGTATTTTGTCAAGAAGCCCAAGGAGAGCAGCAGGGGCACCCGACCAGATATGGCAGCAATATTCAATACACGGGCGGATGGTAGATTTGTATATGTGCAGAACAGTTTCAGGTGGGAAAAATTTCCGGGCCCTGCACAGAGAGCCGACTTTCATAGCAGCAGATTTGGCAATGGATTCAATATAGTCATTCCATTTGAGGTCCGCCAAGAGTGTAAGGCCAAGGAGGCGTAGTATTTTACTCTCTGGGAGGCTAGCCTGCCCATGCTAATGGGAGGTAGATGCGATTGTCTATGGTGGTTAGTTGATAACAGCTGGAGGCATTGAAATTTACCAACCATTTCCTACCCCAGGTCACTACGGATTGGAGGTCCCTTTCAAGTGCGGCAGCGAGGTTCACTTTGTCGTCCAGACCTGGTTTCTGATCTATGCGGGAGTAGATCGTTGTGTCGTCGGCATACATGCCAACTTGGGATCTAATGGTGTCGGGGAGATCATTAATGTAGATCAGAAAGAGCGTGGGGCCTAGGATAGAACCTTGAGGGACGCCCGCGTTCGTCTGGTAGTTTTGGCAGGCATGCCCATTTAATACCACCTTTAATGTGCGGTTAGAGAGGAAGGACTGGATGAGGTCAAACAGATGTCCAGTTATCCCATAGCTCCGCAGTTTGCACAAGAGGCCAGCATGCCAGACCCTGTCGAATGCTTTGGAGATATCCAAGGCAACGGTTCGGGCTTCACCATTCTTGTCGAGTGCCTGGTATATGTACTCGGTAATGGTCGTTAGCATATCAGCAGTAGACCTGGTGAAGCGAAACCCATACTGTTTGTCAGAGAGAAGCCCGTTGGTCATAAGGTGCTGAATCACCTCGGCGTTGATAATGGCTTCGAAAACTTTGCCAAAGATTGGAAGGTAACTAATAGGACAGTAATTGGCGGGGTCCGAGGATTCGCCAGAATTCTTAAATATAGGTACTACGCAGGAGGACTTCCAACAGGCAGGAAAGCAGGAAGCAGATAGGCAGAGGTTATAGAGTTTAGAGAGGACAGAGGAGAGTTCTGGGGCACATTTCTTCAGTACTATGACTGGGATTCCGTCACTACCGCTCGCTTTGTGTGGGTCAAGTTGCGCAATTATCTTGGCGACCAGCGAGGGTGAAATGTGGACGTTATTTAGTTGAGCCTTAGTTCTGGGTGGGAAGTCTGGTGTAGGTATTCCTAACGAGTCCAGTGTCGAATTGGTTGAGAATTTACGGGCAAAGCATTCAGCCTTGTCGGCTGGGGAGGTGAGAACTTCAAATTCATTGATTAGTGGGGGTATTGAAGTCTTGTTCCTGCTGAGCACGCTTTTGCAGAGACGCCAGTAATCTTTGGAGCCAAACTTAGAGGATGCTATGCGTTGCCTAATTCTGGTAGCAAACGCCCTCTTGGCTTCGTTCAGTACTTTTTTACACTTGTTCCGTGCTGAGGTGAAAAGGCGCCTGTTTTGGTTCGACGAGCAGCTTCGATAGAGCCGGAAGAAATGGTTCCGGTGGGCAATAGCGGCCGAGCAAGCGGGTGAGAACCAGGGGGACGAATTAGGTTTTAGTTGGAATTTTCTGGTAGGGATAAAAGCATCGATGCCAGCCTTAACCCAAGAGGAGACTTCGGAGGCACAGTCTTCGACAGGAAGATCGAAGACGTTGTTCCAGGGGACGTCGCAGAGGAAGTCCCTGAACGAGTCCCAGTCGGCTCTTTGGTAGCAGTATGATATTCTGCTGGTCTGGTTTTCTTGGGTAGAGTTAGTGCGGATTGATATGTTTACGGAGACTACGGCGTGGTCAGAGTTTCCAAGGGGGCAGAGTTGCCTGGTAGTGCAGGAGTCTGGGATGGAGGTAAAACAAAGGTCGAGTAAAGAGTCCCTTCCGTTAGGGTTTTTAGAGAAACGCGTGGGAAAGTCCACCACTTGCGTTAGAGCTTGGGCTATTGAAAAGTGCATGGTGCGGATCCCAGCAAGGTCGGTGGCTGAGTTTTCAAGCCACTTGGTGTGGTGGGCGTTAAAATCGCCAAACACAAATATATGGGCAGATGGGTGAGAAGAAATGGCCCTGTCGATGTTAGTCGAGATGCAATCAAGTAACGTACAGTCAGAGGAGGAGGGGGAGCGGTAGAGGAAGAAGAGATAGCTAACCGAGCTTAGAAGTGAGAGACGGAAGCACATGAAGGAATGATCAGGGGATTCAAGAGATGTGACCCTGGCTAGGGGGAGTTGTTCGCTGACATATACACCTAGCCCATGCATATGGACATTGGAGTCCTTCCTGAAGAGAGGAAGGTAACCAGGAACGAACAGCTCTGAAGAGGGGATAGAAGGGTCAAGTTTAGTCTCACATATAGCTAAGATATCGGGTGAGTTAGTTAGAAGGAAAGACTCTACACTATTAAAGTTACTGCGAATACCTCGTATATTTGTGAAGGTAACGCAGAGTATCACCATCAATTCTTTTTAGCGTCAATTAATCAATTAATTGATAATCAATTAATACATGAATACAATATTTTTCATTTGCATTGGCTCTTCGGAGAAAATCTTAAACATTAATATGATGTTCCTTTTTCCAGTGTCTTTAAAAAAAAACCCTCACTGTTCTTGTCCTATCTCTTACTTGATTCTGCGTCTCTCTCTATTAATTTGGACAACGAAAAATGTGAATATTTTCCCCAGTAATTTTGAAACAACAGAAATATTTAAAAAATGTAGGTGTGCAAAAGGAACGGTCACACACAAATTCACAGATTGCTTCTTATATATATATATATATATATATATATATATATATATATATATATATATATATTAAGTGTCTGCAGCGAATTTAAACATATTTCTTTCATCTATTGAAAAAGTTAAGATGTTCTGAGTTGCACAGGCAATGCCGGGATATGATGCTAGTCGTAACTAAATCTAAATCATACAATGAAGAAGAAAATAGATTATATCCATACGTCTTTAAAAAAAACTCTTGTCATCTTAAACAATTTAATAATACTAATTTACTTAAAAAAGGAATTTAATGAATAGATGGTGTCATAGAAATGTATTTAAAGGATTAGGCTAGATTTATGTAGATACCACTATACATTTGACTTTTTCTTCCTCACTTTCTTCTTACTTTCAATTTGTCTGTATTTCATTCCTATGCAAATATTTTTTAACAAATTTTAATTACGCCCTTTTAAGTTTAGCTCCCTGCTTTGCTTAATTTATTAAAAATGTTATTACAGTTTTAATCTCAATTTTTCTTTTCATTTTTTCTTTCTATTTCTATTTCCATTTTAAATTTTTAAATTTTTAAATTTTATCTACATGAAATATTAGAATAGTTATCTTTCTACGTTTTATGATTTACGCATGTTTGATTTCTTCTCCCGGGATTTTAATATTTTTAATATTTTTGTATTTTAAATTAAATTAATTTTTTTTTCTGCATGTCATTTTTGAGTTTTTTTAATTTTTAATCTTATTATTAAAAAAGCAGTAACACAACTTTATAAGATTTAATTGCACTGAACATAAGGTCAAATTAAATCTATTAAAATTTCCGTTTGAAATATGCATATAATGATTGATAAAATATCTCAGTATATTACTAGCTCTAACAACGTTTCAGCTTGACTCGTCGACATCTCAATTCATTTTTTTTATTTATTCATCCTTCTTATCACCGTCTAATACGCTTTTCCCTTTTGCACCTTGCTACACACGTTCCGTCATCTAGTTTTTATTAGTCTAATCAAAATATAACATCAATTTATCAAAAAATATACAGACTGAAAATATTAACGAAAAACGTTCTTCATCAACGCAAAAAATCTGCTTTCTAACTTAATTTAATCTCAATGGATTTTTCTATTGAATCTAAATATCTAGATGGAATTTTGATTACAAATACACTCATGATTATTCGGTCTTTAATAGATTCTAAGCTATCAAATTATAGCACATATTAACGATATTAAATTTGTGTCAACAATTAACAACTTATCTATCTATCTATCTATCTATATATATATATATATATATATATATATATATATATATATATATATATTAATCGTTTCACCCAAGTAAAGTGGTACCGACACTGATGAGCAGAGTCTACATAAGATTAACTATTCGACCAATTTACAGAGTTGTCAGAGAAATGGAAAGAGGGATGGGAGCATGTGTGAAGAGTTTTGCTAAAGTATAGTGGAAGGCAAAGGATATAGGGGTAATGTAGAAATGACTGGAGTCAAGAAGATAAGTGATGGGTATTGACATTGCATTTACATTCTCAAAGGTTGTAGCTGTCAGGAAATCAAGTATATGGAAAGGAGTTCCACAGGCGAGAATTGCGATAAAAGAAGCTGATGGAGTAGAGTTTTCGTCTGCATTTGAGACCTTGTTGCCAGTCTGGTTGCACTAATAAATTCTTTTGGCGGGGGTACCAGTGATTTAAGTTCTTCGAAGCAGAAGCAATGAAAATATTTGTAGAATAGAGAGAGGAAAGTCACGTCTCACATTTCAGAGTCTTCTTCGTAGCATGTCGAGAACACTGAGATGAACCTCAGGGGTGCCTGACCATATATGACAACAGGTATTCTATGCAGGGACGGATGGATAATTTGTATATGTTCAAAATGCATTCAGGCAGAAAAATAATTCCTGGCCTGACAGAGTGTCCAAATATTCGTAGCAGTGGATTTAGCTATTGACTCAATGATTCTACTAGAGGTCGAAAGATAGGATAAGTCCGAAGAGGCGCAGTATATTGCTTTCAGGGATATTAGCTTGGTCTATACTTATGGGGGTGCAGAGGTGGTTGTCTGCAATGGTTGCCAGCAGTTTTGTTATAGAAGCATTGAAATTTACACGCAACGTCTTACCTCAGTTCAGGAATCTGTATAATTTCTTCCCAAGATCAGCAGCTTTCTTATATATGTCCGGCTCACCTAATTTTTACCGAATAGATTGTGATGCCATCTGCCTAGATGCCAACTTGCAATTTGATCACATCTGGGAGATTATTTATTAAAATCAGCAAGAACATCGTTGCTAGGACTGAGCCCTAAGGGACACCAGGTGGAGACATGCCCATTCAAGACAACATTCATTATACGCGTAGATAGGAAAGATTAAATCAGATCAAGTGTAGCTTGTGTAGAAGGCCAGCATGCCAAACCCTATCAAAAGCCTTGCATATATTCAGGTCAACTGTACGAGCCTTGCTGGATTCATCATGGGCCTGGTATAAGTACTCCGTGATGGTCGTTATCATATCGGCCGTAGACCTGACAAAACGGAAACCGTACTGTCTGTCTGATAAAAAAGTTTATGTGCTGTAAGATATTGAACTATTTCAGCATTGATAATAGCCTCGAGCACTTTTCCAAAAATTTGTTGGAGGCTTATAGTACGATAGTTGGATGGGTCCAAGTTTTCCCTGAGTTCATAAATACAGGAACCACAGGAGAAAACTTCCAGCATGCAGGAAAACCGGAAGCATAAAGCCAATTTTAGTGTTCAGAGAGGACAGGTGAGAGTATAGGAGCACATTTCTTAGGCCGATGAGCGGGAATCCATCACCTCTGCTCACATTATATGGGTCAATTTTTTATGTTACCTTAGATACCAGATACGGTGTAATGTAGACATCTATAAGTTGAGCCTTAATTGTAAGAGTTAAACAGTGTGCGGGTACTCTAGACGATTCAAATATGAGGTTTGTTGAGAAATATGCGATGAAAGCAATCCACCTTTTTAACAGATGACTTAAAAAACCCGAATTAATTTATTACGTGAGGGATGGAGAATTTGCTGTTGTTCAGCACATCATTGCACTGCCGCCAATAGTCCTTGGAGCCGAAATTGCGCTCAGCTATGCGTTGCCTCATTCCCTCTGCAAACAATCGCTTGGTGTCATTCAGGATCCTCTTACACTATTACGAGCAGAGGCAAATAGGCGCCTATTGTGGTCAGATGCATGTCTCCGAAATAGCCGGAAGTATTGTTTCCATTGAGCAATGGCGGATTAACAAGAACTGGGGGGGATGAGTTTAGAGACAAATCTTCTTGATAGTATGATAGCGTAAATGCCAAATTCCTTTCTCTTCTTCTGGTTTGCGGTAGACGCCCACATGCCCACATTGGGACGGAAATTTTTTACGTATATATAAGAAAAGGCCTTCGTTCATTCGAGACTCACAGATTTGAGAACTAGCCCCGCGAAATGCGATTGGTATTTGCGGTGAGGGCAAAGGTTAAACCCATAAGAGGAAAAAGTAGAAGGGGCCGAGCTGAAGTGGATGACCCGGCTGGCGTTAAGATGTAGGAAGCAGTGGGAAGGAAAAGAAATGAGGTGGACTGGTAAGCGGGGTGTTATGAGTGAGGGGTGAGGGGGCGAGATAGCGGCGCGGCGAATAGATACGACTCTATAATATACTGTATTATACTAGCTGGCTAATGTCGCCTTTTGTTCTGCTAGTGTTTTCCGGCCCCCACCTGTTTTCATAGAAAACACCGGGAAAAGTTTTCCTAAGGGCCTTAATTTAATACACATTGGGATATTTTTGTTCACGCACAAACCTCTGTCGTAGTTTTAATGCGATGTGAAGTCCTAATTACTTCCGTTATACCTTAAACGTTGATTCTAATTAAAAGTGATTTTAAGGCCGTTTAATGTCTCGAGGTTAAACATGTTATAACTATAGTTAAAGGAAATGGAGAGAAGAAAAGTTATCGGTAATTTATACTCATAAGATTAAATGTAAAGAATAAATAAATAAATATATACGAAGTAAGAGTAAGAGATCATAACGGATAGGTAGATGAAAAATATGAGGTCAAATTAAATTGAGAAGTGAGGAATAGAGCCATACGCATATACGAACGAGAGTATATAATATTCATGACGTTCAAGATTAAGGATTAGCGTTTGAAATTTAACGATCACGGAACTCAAATTTTATCCCGTAATATCTATAGTTAGGGTAAATGGGGGAAAAGAAAAGTTACCGGTAATTTATATCTCTAAGTTAAGGTCCGCTATAGAGAGTCTTATTGGCGAAAGTAAATTTAATCTCTTGGTACATTATCTCCCCAGTGGCGGTGTGTTCCCACCGTAATTAGGATAATAACTTTCATTCAAGATTTTGTTTCCTTAAAATACTCTATTAACCCGCGATCTCAGAAATTTTTTTAAAAGTACGAGTCATATTAATAATAGGTAATGTTAAACCGGCGTGTCTACGTATATACGTATATGGGTTGTCACAGTCGCACATAATCGATTCTCTGGATCCCGAGACTAAGGACCCTAGGGATAACATTGATGGACACTAGGCTCCGCACCTCCCCTGTGACCAATTGCAAAATTAATCGAGTTAATTTATGAGAATGAACGAAAACGTTTCGGTATTTATGATATTGCTTGTAATCCATAGTTGAATTGACACGACGGAAATTTGACAACAACAAGCCCGTTTGGACAATGGGGAATCACAATTCGCAGCAATTCCCGGAGTGTGAGGGTCGAATTAGACACACGAAACAAATAAGAAATAAAAAATAATAAAGATATAAAGGAATAGATGATAAACAATGAAAAATAAATAAAAATTACAAATTGAAAAATAAACATAAAAAATAAGTAGTAATAGATAAAACAATCAAATAGATTATAAAGGGTAAGTTCATGAAAAATGTGAGGGGAAAAATTAATTAAAAAATACAAGGTAAACCCCACAATGAAAAGAACAAGCATGGAAAATAAAAGTAGAAATTGTAACAGAAGTGTGAAAAGGTACAATACCAGAACCGTCCAATTGCGTTCGTGTAAATCAATATATATATATATATATATATATATAATTTTTATATTCATTTATAAATTTATTATTGTAATATTTGTAATTTATTATATTTATATAATTTTATTATTTTCTGCCTCGATACACTATATATATATATATATATATATATATATATATATATATATATATATATAGTGTATCGAGGCCACAAGTAATGAAATTATTTGCTGCCTCGATGCAGTAAATAATGCTAACACCAAGAAATTTCAATGGAAGCTCATTAAATGTCATGTGCACACAGCCAAACAGGAATTAAGGAATCTTACAATCTTCTACCACAAGTGAAAAATTCAATGAATTATTGGATTTATTATACAATACAACACAAAAGAAACATGAATCACATAAACAAGTCATCCAAACAAAGCTAAACAAATTGAACGGCTCATGGTTAAACATAATAGACATTCATTGTCTCTTGTATTTAATAGTATATGTTTAAAAATTATTTGCTGCCTCGATACACTAAATTTAAGTTACATGAGGCCGCAGCATTAAATGATCCTAAAATCAAGAAATTTCAATGGAACCTGATTAAACGTCAAATGCACACAGCCAAACAGGCATTAAGGAATCTTACAATATTCTACCACAAGTGAAAAATTCAAGGTAATATTGGATTTATTATACAATACAACACAAAAGCAACATGAATCTTATAAACAAGTCATCCAAGAAAAGTTAAACAAATTGAACGGCTCATGATTAAACAACATATATATATATATATATATATATATATATATATATATATATATATATATATATATATATATATTCTCTTTGCAAACGGGTTATTACTTGACCTCGGTTTGTACCATGTGTGGTGACTTCAGTTGAATTGCAATGAGTATAATAATAAGTGCAAATCTCCTGAAGACACAACACATTATAGAAATCTTAGTCACGTATTATCTCGTTTATAAATGGAAAATATTCTAAAGTTCGGCAACAGAATTGTATTGAAATTTTTAATAGAAATGTGATTTTATTTTATTACAACTAAAACTAAGTAATTAAGCAATATACACACACACGCAGACACACACCCACACACAACCACACCCCCCCCACATATATATATATATATATATATATATATATATATATATATATATATGGTGTATCAAAATATTTTAAGGCATTTTGTGTGGGTTCCTCACAACAAAATAAATACAAAACTTTATATAAATAAAAGAAGCTATTTAATGAAAGTTTACATTAGATTGCGCTGTGTTACTATATAGATTACGTTACATTAGTCATTTATGTAAATTCGTAGTGACACTGTCTTTACTGTTTAACATGTGTAGTATACAGTTAACTGAGAAGTGTCCGTTTAAAAATGCTTATATATATTCATATCATGAGTACGCAGGTATGATATTTAATACAGATGCACAAATGATAATGGACGCAATGTCAACACGGCTATTTTAATTGGTGTTTCTAAACTTATGGCAGCCACGTCATGTAGGATTTTCTGCTGTTTATTGTTACCATGCTGACATAATCCGTGTGGCCACAATCTATGGAACGAGGATAACCGAGATCCTCAGCTACACTTGACCACGAGGAACACATTCTACAGGATGTCGGAGATTATCCGGGTTCCAGCACACGTCAAACTATTTGTACATCACATACTAACGCATGTGAGGTACGACGATAGCAGTTTGCAACCATTTGCAACGTGTGCGGGGTCTTTCTCCATCTGCTCACTCCCAACGTGGGAATGTTTTCTGCACAAAATAGCAATTCGATGTTTGTCGCTTCAGTCTTGTTTAGGAATGCGTTATCATTTGAAAGAGATGGAGTAACAACCTTTCATAACTAAACTCTCAGTAGAATAGAATTTAGATACCAGCATCAGCTTAATATTCATTTGTGGTAAGGATATTTTATGCTTCCATATTCTCCCAATACGTCTTACAGGAGCTATCTACAGGGATCTTATTTCGAAAACATTTCCAGACCTGCTGGAGGATGTAATCTAGCTAATACGATCACTCATTTGGTTCGTGCTTGTAGGGGCTCTATCACATTTTAGTAATATTGTTGACATTTAAATATATAACAATATATGCCCATGTATATGTATATAAGTATAAAACAGGGACTCAAAAGAAGATTGAAAAATTAATTTAAGTGACTACCTTCTCAACATTAATATCTGTGCCTTAATTGCTCTGCATTTAAATGATATTGGATAGCATACATGAAAATCATTAGTACTTATATAAATATTGCACTATCGAGGAACTCCTATGCTAACATAATATTCTGAAATTAAATTCGCTTGCTTGTGAAAAGAGTATTAATATTGCTGATTAGTTTATTGAGTATAACAAATGCATTATTTTTCTACGATGTATATTTTTCTACATTCGATTATTTTTATAATATAAAATTTTAACAGAATTCAATTATAAATGAAAAAGTATAAGTTTTTAAAAAAATATTCTTAAACAATTTTACACATTCTTAATAGAAAATATTGTATTATTACGAAACAAAAAAACAAAAACAAAAAAAACAGACACCAAACATACAAATAGCAGAATGCCCTGAAAACGAGATAATGTGCCTAAAATCATCAATATTAAAAGAAATAAAAGACAAGAGATATGCCGCCCTTAATTGTTTATGTTTAAACTATTTTGAATAATAAATTTAGCAGAAACTCTTTTGTGTTATCTTTAATACATAAAATTATAAAAGCAATAATATGCGCCATTGTATTACGAAACATTTTACATTAAACATATTTTCAGTATTATATTAATGTCAGATTATTTATGCAATTATATTTTGGTAACACTCTTCCTTATTCAAGATAACATTTAGCACACTGAATGTACTTTAACTTTTAATTATCTGTTAGGTCGAATGTTCATTGAAATCACAACGTAGAGTAAATATATTGTAAATTCTTGAATAATTATTGACGCATTCTGTAGCCCTAATATATACTAACTGATGTCATGCTTTAGTTAGAGCAGAAATCGAGCTAAGATTTAGGGTCTAGCCTATACGTCTGAAATACATACATTCTAGTTTTGATTGTGTATATAATCGTTTAATAATTATACTCTATTCCCACCTAATTTCAAAATATTATCACTATGCTACACATACCCCATGTCAAATATTGAAACAAAATCCATAGAGTTGTTCTACCTGTTTAGGCCTCTACTTCTGAACTCGCAATCCTATAGGGAGAATCGTTATTTTTATTGCTTCTCCTTTTTCAAATATAAGGAAAACGTATAAGGAAAACTCAGACATTAATTTTTATCCCAAGATCTGATATATATATATATATATATATATATATATATATATATATATATATATATCGCCCCAAACAACGCAGTCTATTGCCACTAGTAAGCAATGGGTTACATAGAGGGAAAATTATGAGAAAGAGTGTCAGGTGACAGAGCGTGTCAGGATGTGGGTAAGAGAAGGGTTAAGATACTGGGAGTAGAATGGACGGAGAAAGGAGAACGAGAGAGAGAGAGTATGCAAGTTAGCAAGTTTGAAGATGGCTATGGACTTTACACTTAAACTCTTAGAGATTGTAGCTGTCGTTGAAGCAAGTGAACAGAAGAGAATTCTACATGCTGGAAGTTCCCGAAAAGAAGCTGACGGAGTAACAGTTGCGTTTACATTTTATTGGTTTCACAGTAAGAAAGTGGGTCCTAGTTGATAAACTTGTAGATCGAGCAATTTTATGCATAGGAGAAAGCAGAGATCTCAGTTCATCGAAGTAAAAGCAGTGAAAGTACATGCAGAAGAGACACAGAGAAACCAAATTGCGCCCGTGAAAAAGTGACTGCATCTTGGCTGCCAGGTCGTGATCGATCACATTACAGATCCTACATTTGATTTTGTCAAGGACCACTAGGAGGATAACGGAAGCAGTTGACCTTATATGGGAGCAGCATTCAATGCAAGGGCGGATGGTAGATTTATATTTGTGCAGGATGGTTTCAGACGGGAAAAAATTCCTGGCTCTACACAGATAACCGACATTCTTAGCAGTGGATTTAGCTATGGATTCGATATAGTCGTCCCACTTTAGATCTCTTGTGAGAGTTAACCCAAGGAAGCACATTGTTTTGCTCTCAGGGATACTAGCCTGATCCATGCTAATTGAGGCGGTAGAAGTGATTGCCTGTGATGGTTAATAGAGTCAGCTTCGTTTTGGATGCATTAAATTTCATCAGCCATTTTTTGCCCAAGTCCACCACGAGTAGAAGTTAATTTTCATGTTCAGCAGCAAAGTTTGTTTTGTCAGCCTCTACAGATTTTTGGTCGAGGGGAGATAAACTCTAGTGTAGTCAGTGTATATGCCTACTTGGGATTTTATTACATCGGGAAGATCGTTAATAAAGATCAGGAAGAGGGTACCTCCTAGAATAGAGCCTTGAGGTACACCCTTGTTCGTATGGTAGTATTGGCAGGCCTCTCCGTTCGATACTTAATTTTGTGCAATTTGAAAATAATGGCTGGATCAGCTCAAACAAGTCTAAATGGACAGCCATACCATAGCCATACCAAAGCTTTGCAGCTTACATAGGAGGCAAGCATGCCAGACGCATTTAAACGCTTGTGGAAATATTTACTAGGAGAACTCTTTCTTAAACAATACAATTTTAATTTCTTTAATTAAGAATTGATCATTATCTATCTATCTATCTATCTATCTATCTATCTATCTATCATATGCGCGGTCTGTGGTTTGAGCAAGCACCTGTAACATGGCTTGGTTAGTGGCTCTGGCAGATGAATAGTCCTGTAAAGGAACAGTTTCCTTCCATTTTTGCGTCATACAACGACACGCACATACATGTTTATATAATGTTTTTTTTTCTTAATTATATTTTTAAATGTCTATTCGTAAATAGCTGAAGTTACTTTTGTAGTTCGAAAGAAGCAAATAAATAAAAAACATTGTGGAACTGGAGTTATTATCTACGTATATAAATACACATATATTTTTACGAATCTATATTCTGTTTTACAATATCTTAATTATTGCCTCTTTGGCGGTTAGTGCAGATCGAATTTTTACTGTTCAAACATGGCATGAACATGCACTGCTGCAAAATTTTGCAATCTTGTTAAGCATTCAATGGGGGCACATCGAATATCTCAAATGAGTTTTTAAAGAAGATAAATTAGATAAAATATTTAATAGATTAATGAGAATAAGAAGCAAAGGTTTCAATGTATGTATGGTAAAAAATTGAAAATTAAGGGTTTTATATAATTAAAAATTTTAAGCAGAAAATGTTGTTCTTTTTATATTATCGTATATTACATTTTAGATTGCAATAGTTAGCATTCCTTCAAGATAATTGTTAAAGATCCTTTTGTCGTTGCCTTCTAAGCTATCATCGTCATAGTATACTTGTAGTTAATTATCCTTAGAATATCAGTTTTCATTAAAATTCTCATATTCATCTACGGAAACGGCACGAGTTGTGTTTATACCCAAAAATGTCTATATTGAAACTGGTAATACTGTAAATGTAGATGATAGCAAAATAATTTTATCCACATTTATCTAAAAGAAAATGTGTGAAAGTCCAAGGAAAACTAAAGTTACAGATTTTTATTTGATACAACATATTCCTGTACGACCCAAGAACTTTCTTGCAAAATGATACCAATGCCAGTTCTATGACCATTTCTCGTAATTCAAAACGGCACGTACCAAGTATAACTTCAGATTTAAAATCTAAATTTCTCGCTTTTGTGAAGTGAGATGAAACTTGGGCAATTCAAAACTGAAAAGAATATTTTGTGATAAACCTCCGCAATAGCACTTCAATATTCCGAAAATAAATGGTAGGATATGAATGAAATACTCAAAAGTATAAAATTCCACCTATGAAGAAGCTCACAGAAAGCCATAATGCCCGAATCTTGAAAACCGGGTCTCTATATGTTGCGTAAAGAAATATTGATAATTGATGTAATGTATATAATCATCATTTATTCATCACACCCAGCTGGTGCATAGGGCAGCAACCTTTTGTTGCTGTAACAAACTGTTTTTTTACGGGGCAGGATTGTTAGCCCTGCACCCAAACCCTAAACCTTGAGGACCATTCTTGGTTCTTACGTTTATAGCACCTAGTATTTCCAAACGGTCACCCATTTAAGTACTGCCCAGGCTCTATGTTGCTTAACTTCGGTGATTTGACGGGAACCGGTGTATTCAACACGATATAGTCATAAACAATGCATATAAAGCTACTGAACAAAGTGAAACTGCACATGGAAATTCATCAGCAGACAATAGTTAAGATATTCGCACTGCATGCCATCAGTTAAAATTTGATTAGAATTTTCTATCAGGATAAACATGACGAGACTATAGTGACCAGTCTGAAAACAATGGAAAATACATAGAAAATGACAAAACACATTTATAGAAAATCAAACTTGAAGTACGTAAACATTTAAGATGTCTGAATAAATGCAAATATTCAATGACTACAGTGGCAGATTGACTCTCACATGTTTGAACACATCAGCGTAGTAACAATCAAAAATGATTATACAAAATACCGACAGCTGGACAATGTGTCTTGGAATGAATATAAAAAATTGTCATTGAAAAGAATATCAGTATCACATGAATATACTTATTACTCTCTTGCTTTTCAATTTGAACATTGAAATAAGAACGTGTAGTTACAAATTTTCTAAGGATTGCAACATACACAAAAATATAGCCGTTTTAGAATATGAAAATAAACTTAAAATTTATAATAATAATAATAAATAAATAAATAGACAAACGATATCTATCTATCTATCTATCTATCTCTCTCTCTCTCTATCTATCTATCTATCTATATATCTATCTATCTATCTATATATATATATTCATATTATATACATATATATATATATATATATATATATATATATAAACTCGCAGGCATATATACATATATATATATACTTAAATATAATCATAAATATATATATATATATATATATATATATATATATATATACATGCAAATATAGAAATACGCATATAAATATATATTTATATACATGCACATAATAAATCAAAATTTGAAGCTAACAAATGTACAGCAAGGAAAAAGAATAAATAAAAATTAATACATGGCTAAATATGCTGGCACTAAGTAGAGTGCAATAAAATACTTAAGGAAATAAATATATCACAAATTATAATAAGTTAAAATAAAATGATATGGCGTAAGAAAGACTATACAGTTAGAGTGATTTAGCAAGTTAGTAAGGTTAATACTTAAATGTGATGCTGTAGTTTTTTACCTGAGATTGTGTAATATTGGCAAGAATGCAATATTTAGAGATTCTAATCAAGATATCTACTGGAAGCAAACGACCTGTATCCGGACAGGTAATGATTTCAAAGTAGATTTACAAAGATAGAAAGAGGCGTAAGACAAGGTTATGTCTTTTCACCTGATTTGTTCAACTTGTACAGCGAGAATATATTGAGGACCCTAGATCACACGCCAGCATTTGTTATTAGAGGCCACAACTTGAACAACATAAGGTATGCAGATGATACAGTGCTGATTGCAGACACGGAAAGGAAAATGCATGACCTCGGTGGAGAGTGACAAAAAAGGACTACAAATATACTTTATGAAAACTGAATGCATGATCATCGGTAAACGGTGTAACCCAAAATGCCAAATACAGGTGGTGGATACCAGAATCAAGTAAGTACAAATATTTAAATACCTAGGAAGTGTTCTAACAGGAGATGGAAAGTGCGACACCGAGATCCGAAGGCGAATTGGCATGGCAAAAGGACACGTTCCAGAAGCTGAGTAAAGTACTAACACACAGGAAGATTTCACTAGAAACAAAGAAAAGTCTGCTGAATTACTATGTAATGTTAGTTCTTCAATACGGCAATGAATGTTGGACTATATAATCGAAAATGAGGACAAAACTGGAAGCAGCGGAAATGTGGTTCTACAGAAGAATGCTGCGGATATCGTAGACTGAGCTCGCATGCAACTTTGAGGTGTTGGGAAGAATGGTAACAAAAAGGAAATTAATACTGAGCAACAAGAAGAGACAACTGAATTTCCTGGGACACGCAATGAGGAAGGAGATCTTGGAGAATCTGATACTGACTGGCCAAAGAGACAGAGGAAGGAATCGGATAACATTTGCAGGGCCTGATCAGGTGGATGACGGAACGGGGGTTGCCAGAAGTAACAGGAGCAAACATACTAAGATCCACATGGGATAGGGAGACGTGGAGAACCATGATCGCCTACGTCCTGAAGGGACAGGGCACATAGAAAAAGAAGTAGCTTGCTAAAGTAATTTACATTTAAACTTAATTATTTTGCTCTCTTTTACTTTCCAATTAACTCGTTTTTTTCTTCGTTTAACTCCGAAAATATTTTTCATATTTCGTTTGTCCGTAATAGTAAAGGATGATAGATGATTATAAAAATGCTTTTTAAATTGGTTCATTGCATTTTCAACCATTGGATTTTCAACTGATGAGATAGATCACATGTAAACAGGGGGCCTAATTAAACATTTGCAAGAAAAAGGGCATTGGTCAGGATTTATACAGTTGCATACGTTTTTCTTTTTGTAAATTATGATCAGTAATCGAATCATTGAAAATTATAATTGAAAGACATTGTTAGAAAATATTTTATCAAATAATTTTAAAAATGTACGTCACAGTTTCGTATAAACTGATTAAATGGAAGATTGTACAATATGTTCTTTCTATTTCTGTTTTTCTTTCTAGAATAACTACACACTTTCACAATTCTAATCTCAGAAAATATAGATCCACCATCTCGGAGAATTTTATGGTAAATAGTTTTATGTTTTTTTTTTTAAATAATATTATTTTGGTAGAGTAGCTTTTGTTGATGCGTCGTACAACCGATGATAGAAGATGTTTGACAACAGAGGTTAGGTGATTCGCACTAGGGTTTATGAAAATTGGTTTAGCATTTACTTTCATTTATTGAAAAATAAGTCTAACGTTACGTCTAAGAAATAAACTATGTTATGTTAGAATTATTAACTATGCTAAGATTAAAATATATATAAAGTGTATGGAATAAATTTCTAACTTTAATAATTTTACTCTAGTAGATTTATCTACTGTCATCAGTCCATCATCTATATGAAGCCATATATTATCTAAATCGATGTTTTCATAAGCATATATATATATATATATATATATATATATATATATATATATATATATATCGAGAGAGAGAGAGAGAGAGAGAGAGAGAGTGAGAGAGTGAAAAATGGAGAGCGATAAAGAGAACGATAGAACATAAAGTATTATTTAGCAGATATAAAACTGTAGGTATATATCCAAAAATAGACGTATTTATACACAAATACATATGATTATATGTTCTATAATATTCTTTTGTTTTCAACTTATTTAAAAACTCGCTCACCAATTTAGATGATATGCTAAAATAACTAATGTTTCATAAGTTCTAATTTACAACATTCTATCGTTGAATATTTTGTCCAACTTCATTATGACAGGGCAAATTATAATTCTGAATCGAATCTTGACAGTGGAGAATAACCAGTCAAGTCAAAAAATTGAAAGAAAAATAATCATTCTCCTCTTGTTATTGCTATTCCAAACTGCCTTTATTTCAGAACACAATCATAGAAGCATCAGTCCAAAAAGTCATAAAGCTGGGCGACGTAGAGATGCAAGATATATGCGCAAATATTTTGGAATGCAAATGATTGATAATGCTGCAAATATAAACAGACAGGGTGTGCCTCAAGCGATTGTGTCTACATGATTAGGTTAAACAAACGCCTCTCCTTTCAATCTAGCCAAGTTGCCATAAAGAATGCAATTGTTTGTGGCCACGTTTTTAGCGCCTTAATCAGATGGACACAATTGACGATCATAGGCAGTGAAATCATGTGACTCGCAGGCCCAGTAAGCTGTCAGGTTTTAATTCTCCATGGTGAATGCACTCAATATATTCTTTCTGTTTTGATGTCTCTTACAGGCGGCGTCCAATTTACCAGGTTATTCTTGCTGGATTCTTTTATTTTCAATTGCTGCTGGTTTTTATGTGTGTGTTTGGGTTTTAAGATTAAGTTAGATTTCTGATAAGGGTTGTGAATAAGAGAATATATTCATGGATTAATAAAGACCGATAGTTCGTTTAAAAGGTTCTCCTGAAGTTATCCACTGGAAGAGTTAAAGATGAACGATGTCGTTCAGAGGAAGAGTTTCGAAAATAATCAATTGAAAATCGAACTGAAATAAGTATTTTTTATTCTTCTTCTTCTTATTCTTATTATTATTATTATTATTATTATTATTATTCATAAAAATAATATTTGAATTTGCCTGACTTTTACGACATTCAACTACAAACCTCAAGAGACAGTATTTTAATGAATAATCAGATCATGGATTTTGTTACAATTAGTCTCATATATAGCTATCAAACTCAATATATCTTCTTACTTTTCTTCTTCTTCTTCCTCTTCTTCTTCTTCTTCTTATTATTATTATTATTATTATTATTATTATGTTGTCATTTTTCATCATATTTTGATTGCTGCTATATTCGAACTACCTACCACCCTGCGGGATGACCTAAGGCAGGTCGTGGTGTGGTATTATTATCATTATTATTATTATTATTATTATTATTATTATTATTATTATTATTATTATTATTTCCTTTCTTTTATCATGTGTAGAAATTTTTCCCGCAAACCAGTGAAATATATTTACACATGGCATCATGGTATTTTCCACTGAGAATTATTGTAAAATAACAAAAAATAAAATAAACAAAGCTTGACTACACTCATTTTTATAAGTAAATGTGATCTTCAGATGTAATTTGCTCACGTGAGTATAATTTTTTTATATGGGCTAACAAGAACCCAATTAATGAGTCTAACTGAAACTTTTCCAATCAATCCGATTCCTCCAACTACAATTGGAATTACTCATGTCCGAATATGACACATGTTTTACAATTCGAATTCAGGATCCTTGTCTATTGATAGTTTCATTTAAAAGATCATTAAGTATATATTACACTGTAAGAAATCATATTATTATTCTTTATAACCATATCTTCCCAAGCAAGAGGAAGAAAGTTATGAGAAAGAGGGACAGATTATAGGGGGTGTCAGGAAATAGGTAAGAGAAGGATGAGAATACTAATGAAAGTGGAGTGGAAAGACAAAGAAAGAAAAAGAAAAAGAGTATGAAAGAGAGAATGCGAGTCAGTGAGCTAGGAAACGACTATTGACTTTACATTGAAATTCTTGGGATTTTAGGTGTTGGGGAACCAAGTAAACGGAAGGAAATTCCACAGATGAGAATTGCGAGAAAAAAAGCTGAGGGAGTATAAATTACGTATATATTTTACTGGCTTCACAGTAAAATGGTGGCACCTAGTTGCTAATCTTGTTTCTCGAGTAAATTTATATATGGGTGGCACCAGTGAGCTAAGTTCATCGGAGCAGAAGCCGTGAAAGTATTTGTAGGTAGACATAGGGAAGCCACATTGCGCCAGTGAGAAAGTGACTGCCAAGTCAAAATCTATCACATTAGCAGTTCTCTGTTGGATCTTGTCAATGACACATAGGTGGATAGCAGGTGCTAAATTCTCTGTTTTTTAACTTATTTTGGGATATATTACGGCTGAGGTTATTGGCATTATGTCACGAAAATGCAAAAAAAAAACATCGCAAGGGAGAAGCAACTTGAACAACGATATTCGGCAAGGATATGTTTGACAGACATATCTGGGAATATAAAAAGGTTAACCAAGGACCAGGTATTTTGGTTGATATATCCTGTCGGCTGCGGATTTTTGGTTATAGGCAGAAGTTTTCCGCTTGGTCTTTTGCATACGCGATTTTGATCCGGCTGCCTTCCGTCTTCCTTCCTGCTCCTCACAAGCGTCAAATATGTTTATATGTACATATATATACGCGTTCCACATTGATGTCGTTAGTATATAACATTTTTCTAACCTGTTTTCACATTGTTCAGTATAAATATATTCCTACTCTATTTTTGTACAGAAGTTGCTGAGATGAGGTGATCTAAGTTTTTTTTATGTTTGTCGCAGAGACTTCATTTTTAATTATCATTATTATTCCTGATATTTACCTAAATGCTCCTAGCGAAACGACTCTGGTCTTGTGCTGCAAAAGGAAGCCACCCGTTTCAGTCTTTAATCCATTTACTCGCAATCATAAATGTGTATATGCTTCATCTAATGCGTTCTGGATATTGAGCATACCGAGCTTAGTTATGCCAGCGGTGTTTCATCAGTTCTAGAGTTTTATCCTAGTCTTTATTTTTATATCATTTGAAGCAACACTTGATACTTACGTTCTTTTTTCTCTTCTACAATCTACTAAATGTAAACCTCGATTGTATTTACAACATTTATTCAAGATTGAATTCACTTTTCTTTTATTTTCGTGTTGTTTGAGTAATTGTAAGGTGATGAACTCCTTTTTAGAATCCATGTATGTTAGTAATCCAACATTTCTAGACTTGTATGACGATTCTAGCTGAATAAGTCCTCTTCCACATTCTTTACGGGGTATGTATTAAACGTAAGAACCGGCCTTTAGATGATGCATGTTACGCTTAGAAAGAAGTCTTTATAAATTAGAATTCATTCATCCGATGCCATTTAGAGTCCGGTTTAAGATGCTGAAACTAGTTAAACCACTGTGATATCAACGTTGTTAATGGTTATATTCTTTTCTGACAATTCATTTCAGTTCGTTATATCTGCCACATTATTCTATAGAAGACTTTTCACACTTATTTCTCTGGTTAATTCCTTCATTTTCATTTAAGACAAATCAGTAATAAGCTTACTCTGGTTTTAAATATTTGATTGTTACCACAAGGTAATAGACGAGGTTTGCTGTAGTGGTCACCGTTAAATAATGGCTTTAGCACATTCTTTCTAACCAAATTGCTTTCTAGTAGTATCACTGAAATATCTTGCTATTTCTAGGAGATGTCTCAGCTCAAACTCTTGCTTAGCATACAACTTTAAATCATACATCTAAAAAAGATTGCTTTATTTTTTTAGATAGCGTATATTCATCAATTTTTGTATTCAGCGAATGTGCGTTGTGTTGCAGTGGATATCGGCTGGGAACGAGAAATTGGGGAGCTGAGTTTAAAATCTATTGGAATTCCTTGCATTCACTTATGCGCAAGTAATTTTGGGAAATGCATTAATCCGTCTCAAACCTTCAGTTATGGGTAAAATAAAAGGACAGATTCTTTCACTTATGCACTTTCTAATTTTCGAAAATATTCTTGCCAAATATTATATATTTGGCGATTGATGTTTTTCTTAGTCTTGTACAACAGTTCATAGAATGCACTCATAACGAGTTTGTACTCCTCTTAAATATAATTATCTTCTTTCTTTAAATGGATGTTTGTGAATCTAGTTGGAGAAGTCGTAGGGCCATCATGGAGATTCTCGATGTTGTGGGATGTTTAAGATTCATTATTTGTGTAAGAGTTTGTTGAAGAAGAGTCCCTGGTAATGAGATTTTTATTTTGTCTTTTAGTTTTCATATTGTTTCTTAAGAGTGAGCAGAGATTCAAAAGCCCATCCAAATTTGCTCGGATCATTGGCTAACGAATTTTTACTGACAGTGTTCTAAAGCTTGTACGGGTCTTTCACGATCATATAAAATATGAGATATTCCCTCTTCGGAACATTAAACTAGTTTTTTTACGATTGGCATTTAAAGTTTACTTTCTCCTAGATGGTTTGCCAAGATACAGATATGAGACTGAAATAAAAAAAAGAATATTGTTGGAAATACATGCTATTTAACGAAACATAACATTATTATAGTAGATTATGTTGCTAAAATAATCCATTATATATTAATAATTACGAATTATAGATGATTCTTTTTTTTAATGATTTTTTAAATTTTGACTATTGCTTCTATGTCACCTTTAATCATAATAGTTGTTAATTATTTTAAACAATATTGTTGTTGTACCATGTCTAGTTCTTTTAATGAAATTTATTTTAAACAAGGTATAGAAAAAATTGATTCACATTCATTTAATAATGTTTATAATTTATACGAAGGATAAATGATCACTGAATCACTGAATATGAAAAGTGTGATATTATTATTTTTAAAACAGTATGATCTATTGAAATATTTCCGCAAATCAGAAAATAAACATGAATATGTTTTATAATAGTTAATATAATGTAAACTGTCACATTATTTATCTGAGAATAATGTAAAAATGCAAACTTTTGATAAAAGATTCTTGCATAAATTATATATATATATATATATATATAAACTTTATATCTTCGTTCATTCATCAGTTCGTCCATCAGCCTATTCAATTATTTATTCAGTGAAATCCTCAAACACACTTAGCGTCGTCTCCTACTAATATCGTAAAGTTTCCCAAAGAAAAACATGGTAATTTCTTAAGGAATTTTTTCTAATTTTACAGTTTTATCTGAAACTAATGTTATAGTTATTCTACAGAATATATGAATAATAGATATTAAACAACTAGTTGATTAATCATTTATGATCATTTAACGAGTAACGTTATGTGAAATAATGATAATAATAATAATAAAAAGCAAGAGCACAAATACACGAATTTCTATGTACGGTATAATAGTAATAGAAATCAATATTTCAAATTACTTTTTTTAAAGAAAAGACGTCAAATTTTTATGAGCTTCGGAAAACATGTCATGCCCATGTTATTATTATTATTATTATTTATAATAATATTATCATTGTTATCGCTGCTATTATTATTACTACTATTATTATTATTATTATTATCAATATTATTAGTAGTAGTATTAATAGTATTAATATTTTTCTTTGAATTTCATTGTTTGCTCATTTCCATCGGAGTTCCCACCAGAAAACTTAATGTCAGAAAGAACTTCAAAACATTTTCTGCTGATAGATCTTGTAAAAAACAACAACAAAAGAAAACCTAAGATTATGCACGTTTTAGATCGATAAAACTCCTATGTAATTTTTCAGCTGTACATATGTGTACATTTTTTTTTTTACATTTGTTTAAGACATAGGCTAAAAAGAATCCCCTCAAAGCATACATTAGAAACTGTTCCAATCAATCCGAAGTCTCCGACTACAACTAGAATTATTGATCTTTTATTTTACCATATTTTTTTTGAGTTCCGTTTCAAAATCCTTGTAATTTGATAGGAATAAGTAGAACTTCAAAGACACAGTACAATCTTTAGGGACAGTCATGTCAATAAAAAAAGGACATTCTGTTTTTGTGGCCTTTATTCAGGATACCTTGGCGATTAGGTTTGGTTGTCTTTCGATGTGTATTGTAAATTCCCATAAAATTGTCACATGTCCTATCACTGTAAGCGAGTCTTGGGGATGTTCATACAAATTTGTTTCAGTTTCCTTCCCGTAAAAGTTCCATATATTCTAGTGAAGATATTGATCCACTCTGCCATGCCAAATTCTATATTCAGTGAGTGCTAACAAGGTTAAACCTGATACAATATTGTCGATTCTTTCTGAATATTTATCACACAATTTGCATTTCGTGTTAACGGAATTTTTCAATATGTGTCCTTGGTTATTTGTAGTTAGAAAACATTGGTGCTATGCGACAAAATAAAACTTTCGATATCAGCTTTTAGCCCTGCAGTGGGTAAGCATTGATAGGTAACGGGTTTAGATACATTATACTCTTTGGTACGGGCAGATTATTGAACGTGAAGCTGTTTTTTGCCGTCGTGACTGCATTTCTTACATTGCATATGCCTTTGATTTCTTTGAAGATTCTTTGCCGTTGCAGTAGTCATATTATTACTGTGTTGTCATTTTTCCATCATATTTCGATTTCTGCTCTGGTTGCACTACATACCAACTCTGCGGGAATAACTAAGGCATGTCGTGGTGTGTCGTTATGGCTCCATTTCATTTTTTTTTTATCTCCGCTAACATCTCTAGCGTTACATAGACAAAGTTCTCCTTAGTGTGTGGGCTCTACTCATTTACACATAGATATTAATAAGCTTCTTCTGGATTTAATTATTTTATTGTTACAGCAGGGTCTAAGCTAATTGAGGATGTTTCTTGTAGCGATCCACGTAAAACTGTAGCCTTAGCACATTTATTCAAATTGAATTTCACTATAATATCTTCGCTGAAGCATTTTACAGTTTGCAGAAGACCTTCCAGTTCGTTATCATTCTTAGATACAACTTTAATTCATCCATGTAAAATAGATGGCTTATTTTCTTTTGGGCTATTTTATAACCACATTCTGTTTTTATTAATTTGGCTGGTTAGTGCTATTAGTGATATGCAGAATAGTAAGGGAGACAAAGTCACCTTGAAATATACCTCTTTTGTGTTTATTTCACCAGACTTATAGGTTCCATTTATATGATTGAGGTAAAGCGTTGTTTTTCATATGGCCATGCATTGTTTGATGAAAGTGATGGTGATGGGTGGTATCTTGTATATATTTAAAGTTTTCAAGATCCAGGAATGTGGTACACTATCTATCGAATGCGTTACGGTAATCTATCCAGGCAGTACTAAGATTTTTCATTGCATTGGAGCAGTTTCCCCAGATCAGTCTGTTATTAAACAATAGGTCTTTACAACTGTAATAGCCACGTTTGCTCTCTTTCTGTTCTAGCATTAATATGTCACTTGTTTCCAAGAAGAAATATTTCTGTTTTGTTAACATAGATGTTAATAGTTTGTATGTAGTCGGAAGACATGTAATTGTTCTGTAGTTTTTCGGATTGTTTGTGACACTATTCTTGGGTAGAAGAAATGTAATTGCTTTGGTCACCCATGCGGAGATTTTAGTGGGGTCGTTCTTGAAGTTCTTTTTCTAGTTTTTATGTGCTATATTTAAATAATATAGCCAAAATTTAAGGAATTTATCTATCCATGGAATTTTCCAATTGTGTGCTTTTTCCGTGCACTTTTAAATTTTTCTGTGATTCCAGCCCATGTCTGTTCTGGTTTATTTTTCATTCGTTCTATCTCTTGTGCAATCCAGTCTACTTCTTTGTTATGTTCTTTAGGGCAAGCCCATATCTTTTCCCCTGAACTGTATAAATTCTTCCATTTTATGGCGGGGGACTGTTACTTTAATTCTTTTTTATCTATTTCCCTGTAAAACTTCTTTGCATTGGTTTTAAAAATTCTGTTTCGTCTGCAGAATCTTGATCTTTTCTCATAGTGTCTTATTCTTTGATCCTTCAGTTGTATTGTTTGCTTTATTTTTCCTTAGTTGATAGGACTTCATTTTCATTTCTAATGTTGAATTCTCTTTCGGCTCTTCTGCCTTTTCTAGTTCTTACATTTATTCCTGTTGTCAGTTCATCGAGTACTGATCATTCACTTCTAACTTGGTCGATTGCGTTTTCTATTTTTCTTTTACAAGATGGATCTTCATGCCTGAGAGACTGCCTTGTTTTTAATTTGATGTTCAATTTTTTATTTTGCTGCTATTGCTGATGCATATATTGCTTCATTTATATTTATATGAGAGTCTTCTTCATTCAAAATTAAATTGATTGCTGCATTGTAGAGCTTAATAGTTTCGAGGTTATGCATTGTTGGTTGTAATTTTGGGAGCTGTTCTCGTTCGTTCCTCCATTGCATTATTATTATTATTATTATTATTATTATTATTATTATTATTATCGTTTTTTTTTATTGGTATCGATTTTTTTGTTCTTATTACCCTTATCGAAATGACAAATTTTTCAATTTTCGATAATGATATGAAGCGTCATACAGTGTGAGGCTTAAAATGTTTTTACTATATCAAATTTTCATGGTAATTTTCTGATGAAATTTCTGATGACAGGTCAAAATCGTTAATAGTACATATTATTCTTTAGATTTTATAATAAAAATCTAAATATACAGCAGGAGCACCAAACCAGACGAGGTGTGCCAGTAATATTCAAAGCAAGGATGAATGGTAGACTTATAGATGTGTAAGATAAATGCCGGCAAGAAATATTGTTTAACAAGTCACAGTAAATACATTTTCCTGGTTGCAGACTTAGTAACTGATTCTATAGACTATTTTCCGTTTCCTTTCAGCCGAAGACGTAAGTCAGTGAAAGCCCAACCTGTGACCGTCAGGGATGTTAGCATCGTCTATGCTACTCTGAGATAATTAAAAAGGAACTCTTTTGGATATCAATGATAATAATATTTTTCTTAATTTATGTTGTTTTTAAAATGTTCGGCAAGTATCTACCAAATAGTCTGAAACATGAAATAATAGATATTGAAAAGCTGATGTTGCATATTGCATAAGTTTTCTAGATATTTATAATACCTTGAAACTAAACAAGAGCCACAAGAGAGTATTAATGATTTAAATAAAGCAGTCATTGACTATTAATTTCCCAAAACTTAATTATATGCAGACTCATGTCTCTGGACTGCGCTTGATCATATACAAATTCTTATCTCACTTTTTGCTTTCAAGTAACTAAACCAATAAGCCCCGCTGTCTTTTGAAAATATATTGACCTGTCATTCTGACGCACGATAAAACGATATTGACATTTTCCAATCTATCATCAAATTACTGGATGATGTCATTTGAACGCATCCAGACGTTTCTAGGGACTCGACTAAGTTCAATTTCGACTGCTATTCATCTTGGTGGGTTAAATATGCTATGAAGCAATTCGAAATTCTTTCATAATCTCTCCTTTGTTTTAATGAAGGCACATCTTTCATATGAATATTGACATGTTTAATCTCCCATCACTGACGTTTTGTTTTGATATCATTCCTATATTACAAATATTATCTTCGTTTATTTATTTTACGGTCTCAAATTTAATAGTTTTCATAGTCAATATTTTCTAATATTTGCAGTCGTTAAATACAGTTGAAATGATATATATATCTATATATCTTTGATAGGTAAAGTTATTTTTTTCAGATTTGTTGATACATTTTGTTGTTAGGTTGCCTGCTGATGTTTGATTTAAAATTTATGGCATGTTACTCAAAAGGATAATATACAAGCTCCACTAAACCTATATGACATACATGCATATATATATATATATATATATATATATATATATATATATATATATATATATATATATATATAGGCTAGCAGTTTAGTCTGGCGTTATTCGGGTGAATTTCGAAGGCTAAATAAGTCCTGTTTAAATGCTATCTTGGCTGAGACTAAGAACTACATGTATACCAACTCAGAGTTAAACCCGAAGCAAAAACTAAAATAAAAGGGCTGAAACAAGTATAAATTACAGACATACAGGCAGATAAACAGACACACATACACACAAACATCTTGCCTTTTATATATTTATATTCTCGATTTTCTGCCTTATTGTAAAAACTGCAACCTTGGAACTTCTGAATACCGATTCTTATGTCTTTGTCTATAAGTGTATTTTATTAAAATCGGACCACTCCATCTATAACCCGATTTTTATATTTTTTTTTTCGATTATCGATTTTCAATATTTATCCGGGGTACCTCGACAAAAAACCAAGAACACTCGCAGACGCTTATAGTAAAACTGTGTAAATTTTCAAGAATATCGGTTCAGCCGTTTGGAGTCTATAGGTAACGGACAAACACACACACAGACACAGACACACTCACACATACACACAGAGAGAAATTTCCATTCATAAATAAATTTGAATATACATTTAGTGTATCGAGGCAGCTAATGATTTTCTAAACATATACTGTTAAATATAAGAGACAATGAATGTCTATTAAGTTTAATAATCAGCCGCTCTAAACATCGTATTTTGTCTTTTTATTTCAGGTGAAAATAAAGACAAAGGTTCTCCAACATTTAGATAATTTCTTAAGTTGCTTGTAAGCTTTTACTACGAACACCATCTCCAGTAGACTTACAGTGTCACGTTTCCCATCAGATTACTATTAAATAAATTCTTTTAGAAAAAAAAACATAGCCATGTAGGTAATATAAGCCTGATTTTAGTCATTAATAGTCATTAATACAATAATCCTCTCTCATACACACATTAAAAAAACCTTCAGATATTGCATGCCATCTACATTAAATCAAAACAACCCACACATAATGAAATCACGCTTAAATGTGGTCATAACACATTACATTGCATTTAAATATATGGTTCTGTTCACATTTCGAACACTCACGAAGTGTGACGTCAAAGAACCGCATTACGAATTTCTGAACTGCATTTGATATTTGGAAAATGTTAATGTTGCCAAGCAAAGTTTTATGTCAACATAAAATAAAATCGTCTTTTAAGGTGGATGTTTGTTATGTTATCATGATTGTAATATCTCTGAAGATGGCTCATGTGAGCTGAAAGCATAGAACCAACTTAATAAAAACATCCAAATGTTGGAATATTTTTTCTTTATTTTCACCTGAAAATGAAGCCAAAATACAATGTTTAGAACGGTTCATGATTAAACAAAATATACATACATTGTCTCTTATATTTAACTAGGTTCCTCCACTCTTTAGTTTAAATTTTCGATAGGCGCTTTTAAAATGAAATCCTTCAAATAAAAAAGCATTTTTGAAGATTTCATTTTATATTTAATTAAAAGCCTGATGATTAAATGTATTATTTCCATTCAGTAAATATTTCTGGTGTATTTCAGATATAAATTATATGGATTTGAAATCACTTTTACTTTCAATTTGTTAAATTTTCTTAAAAACGTCATTTTCTTAATCTTGAAATTTTTTAAACAAACAAAGATTTATCGATTTAATATTTCAAAAGATTTCTGACACTTTATTTTAGTAAAATTAGAAAATTGAAAGTTAAATTAAACTAATTTAAAAAGAAATGTTACTTACTTATAACATTAAAAAGTTATATACAACCAATTATTAACGGTTGGTCATGTTCATCTGATCAAAGGCTTGACGGATTTGTAACTGATTAGGTGATGACAGGTTGTATGCATGCCCAATACCGACAATTTTCATAAATCTAAGTGAAGAGACAAATCTCTTAAATTAAGTAACCGTTTCATAAAATGATACTTTCAGTCTACCATACATGAAAATAAGGTAAAAACATAATAAATTAAAAATTATTTTTTTTAAAATTAGCGTAAATACGTTTATTAATCTGTGGAATTTTGGACTCGTAAATCTTGTTTCCAGTTAATTACTATATCACATTCCATAAAAGTACTAATACAGAATTTTACACGATTTTAAACGATTATAAATTATTATAATTAAAATGTAAAAAAATATGAAAATATTCCTGTAAAAATTTATTATTCATCAGAAAATGTTTATTTCTTCAGACAATAATGTCCTTAATATTTCTTACTTACAAAAAAAATTAAAAGATTTCTAATTAAGTAATGCCATAGTTTTATTGGATTCTAAATTTTTCAATTCAAAGCAGATTTCTAGTTAAATGATACAAAATTGAAAAAAAAAGTTGGCGATTTTTAATCTCTAATGACTCCTACTTTTAACAAAAAAAAACAATTCCATAAACGGGAAGGTTCTGTGCGAAATTTAAAGAAATTAATTATGTTGGTGGCAAAACATTTAGAAAAAAGAATTTTTACCAATATTTTCTAAAAAGAAACATTTCAAAAATAATTTCATTCTTTTGTGAATAAATTCTGAAAATTTCATTAAAATCGGACAATTATTTTCTAGGGGTTTGGTCAACCTGTGTACCAATTTGTAGTAGACTGACCGTCGGGGTAGTGATTTTAATAGTGAAGAAAATGTTGGTTGTCCAAACCACCACAATTATAAATAAAATAACTCAAGGCACAATGCATCGAATATAACAGGATTGTATAAACAACGTCACAGAACTAAATTATTCACAAATTCAAGATGTTGTGAAAAATGTTCTTCCTTAGATATTAAAGATATTGTCTGAATATTGATATTAAGAGAGTCCCTGAAAAATGAAATAATATGTTTATACTGAATATGGGTGAATATAATAATTCATGTATTGAAATGTTCTTATAGCATATAGAAAAAACATTTTTATATGTTTAATTGCTGAATGCAATTAGCATTTTGTGTGAGTTGGAAGAGACGAATGGCTCTCGGTCTTAAAGATCCGAAAACATATTCCAACTGGTTAGACACGTGTGAAAATTAGTTTATATATTTCTTGATAAACGCGGGAAAAAAGAGAGCTTTAAATGCAGTTCTTCCGTAGGTGTGTGTGGGTATATGCGTACGAACATGTGTGCATGACGATATATGTAGGTATGGACGTGCATGTAGAAGTGGTTCTAAATAGCCCCCCGCTAATATTGGAAAAAATTCGTGATGAGTTTTTTCAAATTTGATTTATTAACAGTAGTGTCTGTATTTCGAAGGCTAATGCACTTTTCTGCCGGTCCGTATATGTATGGTTTTGGTTTGAGAAGGGGGTGAATGTAATTGTGATTGTAGTTTTTGCTTCGGAATAGGAACATCAGGTTTTCTGTGCTGATGGTTGTCGCTCTCAACGTAACCTGGCTTGAGACAATCGATGCTTATATTAGCTTTCCCTGTTGGTAACTGAACGGAGTAGTATATCTCCGCCATTTTTAATACGCGGAAAGGGCCGCTATAATGGGGAGAAAGAGTTTTGTTGGATAAAGATGAATTTGCACGTTTGTAAGGGTGTAGGTATGTAAATATCTCGACTGTAAACTCGTGAGGGAGTGAATGCTAACATCGGCAGTAAGAATTGTACAAAAGTCGCTGTAGGCTGAGATTGTTCTTTGTGCTCGAAAAACTGCCCAGGCAAGACCAATGATTTTCCGAAAACTAGCTCAGCCGCGGCGCTGTCCAAATCTCTTTGATAACCGAGCATAGTGAAAACATTACCAGTGGTAGGTTATCTACCCATGTATGTGGGTCATCAAAGCTGGCCAACGCTGCTTTAAGTTGGCGATGAAATCTTTCAACGATTCCATTTGAACCTGGATGGTAAGCGGTAGTAGAAATATTCCGGGTACCTAGTATTTATACGAACTCATTGAAAGGAGTGGATTAAAACTGCGGTCCACCGTCTGTGGTGATAAAAGTCGGACAAGCGAAGAGAGAGATCCATTCCCGCATGATTGATTTTGCTACTGTATCCGCTGTGGTAGCATGCAGTGGACTCGCCACAGGCCACCTGGTGAATCTGTCAATGTAATGACATCCCTGGCTCTGTGGGAAAATACCGACCAAGTCGACATGTATATGTGTAAGTCGGCCGTCTGGTTCTGCGAAAGTGCACGGGGGTGACTTAACATGGCGGTGAACCTTGGTTTTCTGGCACTTAATGCAGTGTAGCGTCCATTGTTTAATGTCTGCATCCATGCGTGACCAAACAAATGTCTCATATATTAATTTATCAGTACATCTGTGATTGAATGATTAAAGAGTTTTCTCCTCATTGACGTCGGTACTACTGAGCGTGGATTAGGTGTGCTGACGTTGCACAATATAGTTCGATGACAGAACGGTAGAGGACAATTTTTCAAGCTATAATGATGAATCCGAATGTAGCGAAGGATCATGTACCTGCTTCGTTGAAAGATTCTGAAGATCTAAGACTTGATTGGTGTGAGAAAGAATATCAACGCGGGATAAAGTGTCGGCAGCGATGTTGTTATCTCCTTTGACGTATCTGTGAATTGAGATATAAAATCCAAATAACGATAGTCTCTAGGGTTGTATGTGTTTGTTTTTTAATGCAAGGCGTAGACTAACGGCTTGTGATCTGCATAAATCACAAATTTACCTTTAAGAAGGTAGCGGAAATGTTTGATGGACATATAAATTACAAGAGGTTCCCTAGAAAAAACACTGTATCTCATTTGAGCAGGAGAAAGTTTCATTGAATAAAAGGAAACAGGGCGTTTCTGGTTTCCTGTGTATTCATGTACGACTGCCCCGATTGCCATTGTTGAAACGTCCGTAGTTAACGATAGAAAAGAATCCGGTTGATCACTTATGTATGATAATTTTGTACAATTAGAAAGTTTTGCTTTGGCTTACTTAAACGCAGAAATCTCAGTATTAGACAACGTAATTTTAGCATTTCTCTTATTCTTATGACGCAAAATATCAGAAAAAGGTGAAAAAAGATGAGAACATTTTGGAATGAATTGACTGCAATAATTAATAAGTCCGATGAATCATTACAACAGTGTAAGTGAAACAGGCTTAGAAAAATTTTGTATTTCTTCCATCTTCTGTGGAATAGGGGAGACTCCAATGCATATAGAAGTGGATCTACAATTTGTTTTGTACTAGAATTTTCAAATTAATGTATCTTCAACAGAAAAATAGCGCAAAAAATGAATGTTAAACTTTGTAGAAGACGATGACGTAAACAAAACAAGCATTCTAACCAACATCTCGAACGTGTTAGAAAGGATTAAAAAGTTTAAAAAATGATTAAAAATATTTGATTTCACTCTTAAAAATAATATCAATATTTTGAATATAAAACTATATTTTCCTTAAGTTTGTCGCGTTTTTCATTACGCCATGCTGTTTTTCCCGTGAAAAAGTGGAGGTACCTATATTTATCAGTATATGTTGAGAATATATATATATATATATATATATATATATATATATATATATATATATATATATATATGAATAAGTGGGTGTGTTTCCATACATATATATGTGTGTGTGTGTGTGTGTGTGTGTGTGTGTGTGTGTGTGTGTGTGTGCGCGCGCGCGTGTGTGTGTGTGTGTGCGCGTGTGTGTGTGTAAGCAATTAAAACGTAAACAATAATAGAATATACCTGGTGCAGCCTTTGTTCAAATTGATCAAATTTGCACATTTGTTTGTTTGCTGCTTTATTTATTCGGATTTCTTGATATAATGTGTTGTTGTTTTCCCTGTTGTTGTTTGATTTAAATTTCATGGTATGTTATTCAAAACAATATTATACAAACTGGATTAAGCACACACACACACACACTCACACATCCACCCCCACCCCCCCCCACACACACATATATATATATATATATATATATATATATATATATATATATTGGTTTGGTTACATACAGGTATATGTGCGTATGTTTATGTGTGTTTTTGTAGAGGCAATTAAAACATAAACTCTAATATACTTGGTTAATCATTTGTTCAAATTGATTGACCCTCATAACTCTATTCTCACCTATTCCCCTCAATATAGTGTGTTACCTTCTGCTTCTGAAGCGACATTCTCTTGAAACTCTACATTTGACTCATCCAGAATATATCTTCATAACATCCTCCCAAGAACAGGGTCTTGTTTTGAGTAATATAGACATCATTTTAATTTTGAACCTTTCTGTTGTCCCTCACCCGGGAAAGAGCGACATGAGCAACAGGTGTCTCTGGACCGTTACCCTGCGACTGTGCGCATCAAAGACAAAATTACTATCGGAACATGGAACGTCAGGACACTCAACGGTGGACAATTACAGAATGTTAAACAGAAGATGGACAGACTGCACATAAACATCCTAGGCATATACGAAACCAGATGGCCTAATAGTGGAGATTTCAGTAGCGACACCCACAGGATAATATATGCAGGAGGTAAAAAAAAAACGAAAAAGGGGTCGGCTTAATACTGAACAAACAAGTGAAGGAATGTGTTCTTGGATACTGCCAGCTTTCAGTGAGAGTCCTCTTGGTTAAACTGCAGGGAAAGCCATTCAATGTAGCTATTATAGAAGTTTATGCGCCGACAACCCAGAGTTCGAAGCACGAGATAGAAACTTTCTATTCAATACTGGAAAATGCCAAGGCCCAGTGCAAAAGCCACGAAATTAGGATTATAATGAGAGACTTGAATAAGGTAGGTAAAGATAGAGGAGACACGAGCGGCAAATTTGGACTAGGGGAGCGCAACAAACGAGGAGAAAAATGGGTCCAATGGTGCTCAGCCAATGATCAGGTAATTACTAACACCTGGTTCCAGGAACACCCACGGCGTTTATGGACATGGAGAAGCCCAGAAGGCGACACGAAGAACCAAATAGACTACATAACTATGGACAGAAGTTTCAGGAACGCGTTGGTCCAATGCAAAACATACCGAGGGGCCGACTGCGGAAGTGACAACGCCCCAGTCATCTGCAAACTAAGGGTGGAACTCCGAAGACTGAAGAAGCCCAGAACATCACCAAGGCTACAATACGACACGGTAGAGAATGATCTCACCCTGCAGAAATAATACAATAACAGCGTGAGAAAGAAATATGAAGAAAAATTTGGAAAAAGGGCACTCAAAATGGGACTCACTAAAAGAAGCGATTGTGACCTCAGCGAACAACATAGCCCCAAACGAAATTAGATGCAGAAAAAAAAACGAATGGATGACCGAAGAGATCCTCCACATGATGCAAAGGAGACAAAATTAACGCCAAGACATGGAGCAGATTACAATAAACTCCACAGTGAGATAAGGAACAAATGCAGAGAAGCCAAAGAGGAATGGCTCAACAACAAATGCGATGAAGTAGAGAGACTGCGCAGGACTAACAAAGCAGAGATGCAGAAAGACATCAGAGAACTAACAGGACAAGAAACCTGCTCCTCAACAGGATGCATAAAATCCATGGATGGAACAAGCAAATTAGAGAAAGAGGAAATACTCCAGCGATGGGAAGAATATATAAAGGATCTCTTTTGCGACAAGAGAGAACAACCGGGAATACGCAAGGAGATGGATGGACCGGAAATACTAAAATCCGAAGTGGAAGTTGCAATAGCCAAAATGAACAGAAACAAAGCACCTGGTCCAGACGGCATAGTGATAGAGCTGCTGACAGCCTTAGAAGAATATGGCATAGAAAATATTGCCGACATAATAAACGAAAATTTATAGCAGCGGAATAATACCGGACGACATATGCAAGTCGATATTTATAGCACTGCCGAAGAAACCAGGCGCAAACGAATGTGAACTACACAGAACTATCAGCTTAATGAGCCACATTACCAAACTGATGGTCAGAATCCTGATCAATAGAGCGAGAAGCAAAATCAGGCCAGAGATAGGGCATGAACAGTGTGTGATCGTCAAAGACACTGGAACAAGGAACGCCATATTCATGATTAGGATGCTCTCGGAAAGGGCAATGCGAATGAAGAAAGATATGTACCTATGTTTCCTTGACTATGCGAAGGCATTCGACAAGATACGACACAAAGAACTGATGGAGATGCTTGGCAGCCTTGATATTTTCAGCAAAGACATAAGAGTAATCAAGAATCTATACTGGCAGCAAACGGCCTGCATACGGACAAGTAACGCTCTCAGTCGATTTACAAAAATAGAAAGAGGCTTAAGACAAGGATGTGTCTTTTCACCGGATCTGTTCAACCTGTACAGCAAGAATATCTTGAGGACCCTAGATGACACGCCAGGATTTGTTGTTGCAGGACACAACTTGAACAACATAAGATACGCAGACGACACAGTGCTGATTGCGGACACGGAAAGGGGGCTACAAGACCTCATACAGAAGGTAGCGGTGGAGAGCGACAAAAAAGGATGACAAATAAACTTTAAGAAAACTGATTGCATGGTCATCAGCAAAAGGTACAACACAAAATGCTAAGTAAATGTGGGAGATACCAGAATCAACCAAATAAAAAAAAATTAAATACCTAGGAAGAATACTAACTGAAGATGGAAAGTGCGACACGGAGATCCGAAGGGGAATTGGCATGGCAAAGGACGCGTTCCAGAAGCTGAGCAAAATACAAACACACAGGAAAATCTCACTGGAGACAAAGAATAGAGTGCTGAACTGCTACGTGATGTCAATTATTTAATACGGAAGCGAATGCTGGACAATATCACCGAAAATGAGGAAAAAACTGGAAGCAGCGGAAATGTGGTTCTACAGAAGGATGCTGAGGATATCGTGGACTGAGCAAGAGGTGTTTGAAAGAATGCCCACCAAGAGGAAATTGATACTGAGCATCAGGAAGAGACAACTGAAGTTCCTGGGACAGGCAATGAGGAAGGATAGCCTGGAGAACCTGATACTGACTCGCCAGATAGATTGAAAGAGAGACAGAGGAAGGCAACGGATAACATATCTGCAGGGCCTGATCAGGTGGTTGACGTAACGGGGGTTGACAGGAGTAACGGGAGCAAACATACTAGGAGCCACAAAGGATAGGGAGACGTGGAGAACCACGATTGCCTACGTCCTGAAAGTACAGGGCACATAGAAGAAAAAGAATTTGTTGTTTCTGTGGGGACAAATCTTTGTTTGTATATCTTCGTCGGCGATACCCAAGAGAAATTGTTGGCCAAATTAATCAGGCTGTTCGTCTTTGTCATAGGGTTAATACTCGAAGAATAAAAAGCACATTTCTTAGATCTTGTTTGTCGTGCAGTGTTGTTCCCTCATTTATTCGAAGGAGGCTAAACAGAATTAAATTAAATTCTATCTCTGTTGAACACTCATTAATTAGGTATGATTTAGATAAACTATTCGACTGTTCAATCAAATGCTTACGCTCATTTTGTGCAATTTTCAATGTTATTGGAGCTGAGATGGGCTATTTTGACTATTTCCGTCTCTCTCGTTATTTAGTAAATAACAGATTACGTTTGGAAAAATCAGTAAGTGAGACGGTAAGTATTTAAATTACCTAATTACTAGAAGGTATGGATCCATTAATGGTGGTTTACATCGACACGCATTTAATTTTTGAAACATTACTCTAGGCGGTATTGAACTTTCAGTTCTCTCCCGTGGATTATAATTTTGTATCCCTACTTCTAAGTTTAACAGGGAACAAATTTATTCAGAATTTGAGTTATTGTAAGCTGAAATTAGTCAACATTATCCCAGGTCATCTGAGAAGTGTTCAGAGATGAAAGCCAAATTGTTTGAGTTAGCTAATGAATACTTCTCGCTACGTTGTGAAAGAGATTATCTTGATTGGCGTAGTATTCATTTCCGAACTATAAAATCATTATGTTTTCGGAAAGACATATATATTACCAAGCCAGATAAAGGTTCTTGTTTTGTCATTTTGAATAAACAGGATTATCTTAATGAAATCCATGTTATTTTAGATGATCCTTCTAAGTTTAAGGTGAACGGTCCTGCCGATACTTTTGACAATACCAGCAAAATAGAAGCCAAGACACAACGTTAGCTGCTTTTTTGTATGAAGGCAATTTAAACTCAGAAGACATCTGCCGTAGAATAAGGCCTGTTGGATCGCAACTTCCTAGAATGTACGACCTTCCTAAGGTACATAGTGGTCCCACTTAGGCCGATTTTGTCTATGGTGGACATGAAAAATCATGCCCTCCATGAGTTAGCCAAATGGTTGGCAGAACTACTAGATCCTCTGTCTGACGTGCTGTCCACATGCAATATTTCTGCCTCCTTCACTTTTTCATTTTCGTTAGAAGCTTAAAATTTTCCTCTGAGGATAAATTTATGGTCTCGTATGATATAGTCAGCCTATACACAAAGGTACCATTACATCAGATCATTAATATTTGTTCTGATATGTTATACAGAGGCATTTTGGGCCCCGCTGTCATTCCTGAAGTACTGTTTTTGGAATAGATGCGGTTAGCAACGGAGGAAGTTGAGTTCAATTTTGATGGGACAATGTACGTTCAGACTGACGGTGTTGCGATGGGTAGTCCTTTGCGTCCTGTTCTTGCCAACATTTTTGTTGGTCATTTTGAGCGATGACTATTTGACAAGGTTGACTAGCCCTTAGGATATTTGAAATATGTTGATGATACTTTCTCGATATTCGATGACGCCCGTGATGCTGAAAATGCTTTGACTCAGTTAAATTCTCTACATAGTTCCCCCTAATTTGCTATGTAAGTATGAAGGACAGGTGACTCCCATTCTTGGATATCTTAGTTCAGCGCCGGGACGAGGATTTCGTCACTTCAGTTTTTCGTAAGCCTACTTTTACTGGTTTATATACCAGTTGGAACTCGTTTGTTCCAAAGTCCTGTAAGATAGGTTTGATAGAGACTCTGGTTCACCGTGCCCTTCAAATTTGCTCCCTTGACTGTTTGACAGTGAACTTGTTCACCTGCAAGGTATCTTTTAGGCAAACGGTTATTCTACTAATGTAAACAATGTGATTGATAGGAAAGTCAGACATTATAAAGAACCAGTAGTCGACGGATCTAGTCGCTGTCCGATATATTTAAAATTGCCATGGCTTGGTAGGAAGTGTCAAATTGTAATTGATAAGATTTCGGTGTGTGTTTTGTCTGGGTACTTTTCAGTAAAGTTGCGTTCTGTTTTTCAATCTCGACCTGTGTTTCCTTCATTTACTAAAGATAGGTTATCCTATTTTCGCAAGAATTATGTTGTTTGTCAATTTATATGCCGTGTGATGCGGTTTACATAGGACGAACCAATCTTAGGTTGGAGACGCAGGTTTCGCAGCACTTCCCTCCAAATATTCGTTCGGAGTCTGGAGTCAGCTATAGGTCAACACTTGCTTGACAATCAAGAATGTGATTCTCATTACAAGGACACATGGTTTTCTGTCCTGCACAGTGCTCACTCAACTTATCTACGTATTTTGGAAGCTGTTTGTCATAAAATACATCAGCCGAGTGTGTGTAGGCAGAAAGAGCGATGTATTCGCTCCTTGCAGTTACTGTAGTGTCTGTGAGTGTTACATTTTTCTATTTTATAAATCTTATGGAGTAGTGTGTTTACAACCCCCTTATGTTTTAAGCCCCATATTTCCCCCCCCCCCCCGTTTTTGTAACTTAAGCTTTTGTTGTTCGCCTTTTTTCTGCATTTATAATTCATTATAAAGCCAACAAATACATTTGAAAAGCCTTGGCGGAAATGTTCCTCAGGTTAGGTTATTAAAATGACGTCTATATATATTTTTCAAAAACCTGCTATATATGAGACAATTTGTGAAATTAATTCAATATTTTTTTTCACTGAAAACATAAATTTATATATATATATATATATATATATATGTATGTATATATATATATATATATTTGTGTGTGTGTGTGTGTATACTTTAACATCAACTTTTCTTTCAAATATATTTCATTGAATACGATCGAAAAAGATTAGATTAATTATTTTATTCAGTTTTACTTTTATTCGAACTTCCTTCAGTTTTATTGAACATGAAGAAAAAACAAATTCTCTACAATTGTTAGCTTTCGTCTACTTTTTTAATGTGCGTTTATGTCTCAGGTGTTGCTTTTTTCCTCATGTTTAGACTCTTACGTAAAATTTTATTTTGTTTCATTTTTGAAAAATGACCGTTAATTCCAAGTCCTCAAAATCCACGCAAGAATGAAAATCGCCTGACCAACATTCTATTAAAAAAATGAAATAGACTTTTAAAACGCCATTTCCACTATTACATAATGTGAGGTTGATATAATGCCTCTCGAATAGCGAAATATTTTTAAACCTCTAATTTTCTGAAATTCTTTTAGATAGATAGATAGATAGATAGATAGATAGATAGATAGATAGATAATCTGAGAAACTCTCTGGTCACTTTAGTCCACGTGAATATATGTCAATTTCTAATTGTCCATTGATAGGACTCCAGTTTATTGAATATATGCATTTCCCATATTCCTTGGCGACCTATTGAATTTCATTCATTAATAAGGGAAGAAAAGCGTCTCGGTTTCCGTTTTGACTTTCAGATTTTACAGTCAGTATTCGATGTAAGCAATACAAATGTAGGGATCCATCCTTCTTTGTCTGACGCTTTATGATACTCGTTGTAATTTTCTGGTATGTGGAATATTCAATTACGACTTCTTTATGTTATCATTACGCGATCATATTTCTTCCCAATGTCCTGTCCTTCGTTATTTTTTATTTATATTTTTTGTTGCTCCTCAACAGAAACCCGCTATCTATTTATTTGGTCTTCTCTGGTGGCTCTTTCCAGGAAGAAAAGCTGTTGCGTCAAAAATAAAAATTCTTTTAGATAGATAGAAAAAAGCAAACAAATAATGCAAAATTAAAATGATTTTTCTCTGTTAAATTTCTCTCCACTCTATTTCTGTGTATGTTTGTTTTTGTTTGTGTATGTGTGTGTGTGTCTGTTTGTCAAGGCTTGTGATTGTGTGTGGGAAAGTTACAGCATTGAAAAAAAATTGCATCATGGGATAAAGTATAATTAAAAACAAATTTCAGCACTTTTCAGGTTTCGAACATGATAAGGACAGGTTTCTTGTTTATGTTTTTAACAGATTAAAGATGTCTACAGATCAAATTCATCTAATTATCAAGCATAAACTATTTATGTCGAGGCTAATTACAATTGTGTTTTATTTATATCTTCAGCTAATTACACGTAATGAGTAATAAGGTTTGCTTGTAACATATCAAATAAAGTCTGAGTGACAATGCCTAAAATCAAGAATGTTTGGCTCTGTATGCAAACACAAAGATTGTCTCAGAAATTAATTTGCCTTAATTAGATTCATGCCTTAAAGATTGTCGTAGTGAATAGTATAATTAATTCTTGTTCTATACCTAAGCAACAATATTTTGTAAATAACTTTTTGTATTACCTTTATGCTCTAGCAATATAGCACATAGTTACATTAGGATAATTATTATTTTTGTACAAGAGAACAAGAATCTACAAGAGGCAATTTATGTTCCTACACGTTAGGAAACGTCATATTAATATTTATCACAAGATATAATATACTTCCATTTCCTATTGGAGCATACTTCAAATCATTTCTTGAGAAATAAAGTTTAAATTTACTTCATTCGTATCAATTTTTCATACCTATGAAAAAGGAAAATAATAAGGTGCATGATAGATACTTGATGCTTTTTATTACCAAAAAGGCAAAATATGTCTTGAAACCAAGAAAATATGTGACATGACAAAAATTGGGATATGTTACCCGACCCGCCATTTTCAGCAACTATAATTCTTGCGGATTTTCATTTATTAAAGTTTTTGAAAATAATCACAGTGGTAAAAAATTTATTCTTTAGATTATATATATAGTGGAACCTGTCGTATGCGACCAACACTATTGCTATCATAACTGGTCACATACGGCAGGTGGTCGATTACTAAAGTCTCATAGTCATGACTTATTTACGCCATGAACCTATATTCCACTCACCACAATGTAAATATTAGAATTCTACCATGTAATCTGGTAATAAATAAATGAGAATATGAGAAAATGGCCTAAATTTAAAGACATTTATTCAGCATATTTCATTTTTAAATTAAAAAAAACTATTTACAACGATCAACAAGAGACAAAAATATTTACTCACAAAAAATATTTATTAAGTGATAGCAAAAGTGAAACTGGGATAATACATGAAAAACAAAAACGCAAAATATACAAAAATCTGACAGCGATCGTGGGTGGGAATAGAGGAAAAGAGAGACAGAGATAGATATACCTATATAGAAGTAGAGGAAACTGATAATGGAAAGAAAGAGACACATATTTGAGAACATAATTGTGATTTTTCCAATCGCAAAATTTATTCAAGTCAGTACAGAGACTGCGATAAAGCCCTTGAACATGTCACATGCCATACATGTTGTGCAAACAGCCGATGTTTGACCTTGACAGTGAGATAAACTCAAGTGATATATATTTTAACAAAAAATTAACAGTTTCATACAGTACTGCAATAACAAAACAATGAAGAAGTGTTCCTGACTTAGATCAGAGCAAAATGAAATAGATTACTCATTTACTTTCTCCAAATTCAGAAGTTCGCAGTGTAAGACCAAAATGGACTTCTTTAAAAAGCGACCTTTTGATCAGTCGCTGGTCGCGTTCTGGAGGTAGTCGCTCACTAAACCTCAGTTAATATGAGCATATTCTCCATGCATAGAAAAGGGTCGGTAACAACAGGTAATCACTGACGAAGTAGGTCGTATACGACAGGTTCATATATATATATATATATATATATATAAAAATTAGAGAGAATTTTAAAAATTCAAAGGTGTCGGTTGTATATTTCGACATAGGATAGATGTCTAGGGATTCTACGTTGATTCGACATTGATTTTTTCCAAATGGCGATTCGACATTGGTTTGGGGTAAAGTGTCGAAGGGTTTTAGGTTAACAACGGTCACAAAGTACAACAGGACAGAGCTGTTAATGGCGGGGTTACAGGGTGTTGAAACGTTATATTTAGGAATGGGAGGAATAGATTTAAATGTAATATCTTAAAAATGTTTAATTAAGTTTATCCATTACAGAAAGTCATGAATTTAAAGTTATTAAAGAAATATATATATATATATATATATATATAGATAGATAGATAGATAGATAGATAGATAGATAGATAGATAGATAGATAGATAGAGATTTCGTAAAGGATTTCATATTTTTTAAAGATAGACAACTAAATGAGTTAAATTACTTTTTAAGGTTAAGATCTTGGGCTGTTTAAAGAGGTGTAATTAGGCGGGAATGAATGGGTTTCAATATAAGATTTTAAAAATGTTTATTTAAGTTTATTTAATTAAAACTTTGAGGTACAAGCGAGTTAAATGCCAATTACAGGAAGTTATCAGTTTAAAGCTTATTAGAGAAAAAACATTATTAGAGAAAAAAATATATATATACATATATGTGTTAAACAAGGAAAAAGGTGTTTAGTAAAAGAATCCATATATATAGGCAATTAACAGAGGTTGAAATAGGAAGGTAGGGGAGTTAAAATACTTTTTAAGGAGGAAGAAGAAAAATCCCGAAAAAATCCTGGAAAAGAAAATAACCTGGTTGAAAGCACTACTAAATCAGAAAGAATCGGTGAAGAAAAACATAGGACACACCAAACTGGGCATTATTAAGTAAGACACGCTGGACAAAACACATACCCAGGAAACCCATATAAGAGATAAAATAGACGCAAACATTTCAGACCAGAACATTATTATAACACACAAACACATCAAAACATCAGGTACACTCACAAAATCACACTGAACCACACAATAACAAATCCACACAACAAACAATTATTTCATAACAATAATTATAATATTCACATACCTACACGTCCATACATATCAGGCCAAACATCAACGAACACACGTAAAGGCCGCTATCTCATAACACACACAAACAAAACTACAAAACATTCCCCAAAACACAGAATGTACAATACAACTACTACTACAAATCCCTGTACGGAAATAGACTCAACCACCGAAGACTACCCAGATATACAAGCACCACATTCTTCAACCCAAACACCTACCGCCGCGAAATGAATAGAGATACCTCACCAATTAATAAACATTTTTTTAGAATATTCAATCAGAAGGAAAAGCCCAATTTAAAAAATATAAAATATACAAAACCCATTCTCAGCAATCTTTCTTCATACCCTTTAAATAAGAAGAAATAAACATTCTAAAATTAGGTTTAAAATTCTGCGCGACACCCAAAAAGAACATTACAGACCTAAAAATAAATCTTTCGAACGGAAATTTAGACTTCTTGAAACACTACATAACAAAAGCAACACTACAGATAAATCGATAGTAAAAAATAAATCTAAATATTGCCCTGACAAAAACAACAATTCAAATGGAATGAACATATTCTTTGAAAAAATCTGGGATACAGGATTTCATAACAAACACAACACCCATATCAATCTCACACAAGCAAAGATAAGCACTAGAAAACATCCGTAAGAACAATATTATAATAATAAAGAAAGCAGACAAAGGCAGTGCAGTAGTCATTGTGAAAAAAAAAAATTACAAAATAAGTATTCAAGATATGCTAGGAGACGAAAATAACTACAAAAATCAACCAGAATATAGATGAAAAAGTCATATCAAAAATAAAAAAAAGTCTGCCTTACACAGTAGAATACTAACGAAAAAAGAAAAAGATTTCCTAACAGACTTAACTTCAAAAACCACTAATATTTACGGACTTCTAAATATAAACAAATCAGACGCAATTAAAACAGCTATCCAGGAACAAAAATCGGAATACATCCACCCCCCATACTCCACTGACCTTAAATTTAGACCAATTGTAGCAGGACCAGACTTCCCTACAAGCTGACTGAGCAATTTAATTGATAAAATATTACAGCCTTTCACCACAAAAATAAAATGTTACATCAGAGACGGCATACATTTTCTAAGTTTCATGCCAAAAAAAAGTAGACCGAGATACACTCTTAGTAAATTTTGACGTGAACAACCTGTACAGCAACATACCCAATGTAAAACAAGCCATTGCATTTTGGATAGAAATACACCCAGAAATACTTCCCAGTCGCTTCACAAAAGAACTTATTTTACAAAGTATAGATCTAATTTTACACAACAATTCCTTCCAGTTTGACAACAATAATTATATACAAACAACAAGTACCGCGTTAGGAACAAAAATGGCACCGACATATGCAACACTCACCCTAGCATATCTAGAAGGAAAACCAAATAGGGCATAAATATGGGGGAAACATAAAAACAAAATTTACGAAATCATTGGAAAAGATTCCTTGATGGCAGTTTTATCATTTGGAAATCAACATGGAGTGGGAGGACATAAACAAACTGCACAATATACTATAACACCTGAACCCCAAAATCAATTTCACGGTAGAATATAATTATCAAGAGTTATCGTTCCTAGATATAAATACAAAAAACGAAAACAATCACATCATCACAGACATATACCACAAACCAACAGACACCCAACAATACATCCACTTCAAGAGACACCATAAAAAAGCTGTTTAAAATCCATTCTATATTCCCTAGCACGACGAATTCTCTGTAAAATACGCCTAGAAGAATTACGAAAAACATTACAAATGAGAGGATGCCCCACCTCACTAAGAGACAAGTGTTCTCAACTAGCAAGAAAAATACCATTAGAATCCCTCCGGAATCGAAAAAAAGCAAGAAGAAAAACGCGAAAAAGAAGAAAACATTCTAGCATACGCTTCTACTCACAACAAAAATAATCCAATAATGAAAAATAAAAGAAATCTTAAAGACAACCAAGAAAATTAACAGCAAAGAAAAATACCATTAGAATCCCTCCGGAATCGAAAAAAAGCAAGAAGAAAAACGTGAAAAAGAAGAAAACATTCTAGCATACGCTTCTACTCACAACAAAAATAATCCAATAATGAAAAATAAAAGAAATCTTAAAGACAACCAAGAAAATTAACAGCAAACGCCAGCCCAAAACTTTAAAAGGCATCCTAACTTCATCGAAATTTGAACAACAGCACACAAGACAAAGGGTCACAAAATGTAACAAACAAAGATCTGGAGTATGCAACATAATAATAGGACAACATTTCCAGTTCGAAAACGCAACTGCATTTGAAATAAAATCGGATCTGAGCTGCAACTCGTAAAATGTAGTTTACGCTCTAAAATGCGAGAAATGAGCAAAGATATAAGTAGGAGCGATACAATGCTTGAATAATAGAATTTCTCGTCGTAGAAGTAATATAAAATTATCGCATAACAGGAAATTATATGTTTCCCAACATTTACATGAATGGCTTGATGGCAAATTCAAAGTTATGCCCATATATCAAAACACAGTTTATGAAATATTAATAATGCAGGAAGAAAGATTCATAAAAAATTCGAAACTTCGCTCAACAAAACAACATGAAACACACACACGTACACATACAGACACAGATATGCATACACACACCTACACACATATGCATACGTACACACACACACCAAATTCAAAAGATATCCCCAAACAATAAAAAACAACCACATGACACATAAAAACATACTAAAACATAAAGACGAAATAAACAAACGCTCTCTCTCTCTCTCTCTCTCTCTCTCTCTCTCTCTCTCTCACACACACACACACACACACACACACACACACACACACACTAAATTCAAAACACCGTCAAAGCAATAAAGAACAACAAACTGACCGACGATAGATACGCAAAGGCGACTAGAAGATAATTTTAACATATTGAAAAGGTGGCACCAAACCAAAACCACTTCAATTTGGAATAATTCTAAAACAATTCTAAAACATAAAGGCTGAAAAAAACGCTCACACACACACACTCACACAAACAGATACACACAAAATTCAAAACACCGTCAAAGCAATAAAGAACAAAAAACAAGATAATTTTAACATACTTAAAAGGTCACCAAAGACGAAAACCACTTCAAATTGGGATAAAAACTTGATTCATTCATCTGTTTATTTATTTATCTGTTGATCCATTTATACACATGCTGATGTGAAAAAACACAGACAATTCAACGTGCCAACATTTGCATTATTTTATTTTATTTTATTTTATTTTACTGATTTTACTGATTTTATTATTTTTTCTACTTAAGTATTTATAAAACAACAACTTGGCGATCAGAAACAAAAGGAACTCGATACGTAAAGACACAAATTTATTCTCCTGTAGAGAGTCAATTTTAGACTCGAAACACGTGTAGCGTCACAAATACCATTATGGACAATTAATGTATCATAACATGTATAATAACAAAAACAATAAATATACACTTAAAAAAAGTTCACTGCTTCTCACACTTTTTATTCTCTCTCTCTCTCTCTCTCTCTCTCTA